>OU612038.1:12880385-13467885 GCA_914767945.1 Eilema depressum | reverse complement strand
GAAGCCCAATAGTTATGCTGATTTCATATTAAAATATTATCCATAAATAGTCGGCAGTTACCATCTAGCGGGTATTATGTTTGCCATCACCATCAAAGTGTTTAACACACCGTCAGTGCGCTGTTATCGACGACACGAGTTGTTACCCCTGAACACTGAACATTAACACGGCGCTGATCAATAAACGTCCTAATCTTTTAATTGGCTGTTAATCCGAGGAGCGGTCGCAAGAGCGCGCCCACTCGCGACATGCACATAACAGTAAGTGGCCATTTTATAATCCCGGTTAACTCACTCTCACACTGACACACTCCCGGGCAAAGGTTTGTATCACCGGTGTGACCACGGTTCCGGAGGTCTACTTAGGTCGCAGCCTAGCACACGGCCCACCTGATGGACAGTGGTTACCGTGACCTATCATTTTTCGAATTTTGCAATCCCTATTTCAGTATACAATATGGATACGACAATAGGCAATAATTGAAACCATATACTTGGTACCCCCTAAGCTTCAAGCAGGAAAAGTTTGAACAAAATTGGTCCAGTATTAAGGGCAGAAACTAGAGTTTTAATTTTATAGAATTTGAACAACTTTGAGCACTCTGTAGAATCGCATGTTGCCGCTTAGCTGTTCAAGTAAGTTACCTACTATGCCTATTGTTGTGTGTGTGTGTGAAGTTGTGTGTGTGTGTGTGTGTGTGTGTGAAGGTGTGTGCGTATTTATTAATGACTTATGACATAGTCAATGACTTTAAAGCAATGGATGAAACTATTTAATGACTTATACAAGTGGTTGCATTTTCTACATTTATTTTAGTGACATTTCGGATCGCCTACTGAAAATTAATATCCATTCGGCTTTCACTATCCTTCGGTATTGCCTTTTTGTTCCTAAATTCACCCATGCTCTGAGATCTGTACCATTTTGGAAACATTTACCAATTTTAGAAAAAATGGACAAAATTATACAAAATACTCTTACCAAAATTTTAAATGTGGCCTTGGATGACCGAGCTTCACTACAAGCGTCTCTACCGATTCGCTTGGGTGGGCTCGGTATTCGCAAAATTTCAGATGTCAGCTTACCAGCGTTCCTGTCTTCAGTCCACAGTACGGAAGAATTAACTAGGAAAATCCTTGCACCTACACTAGTTGATTCTGAAGTATTGTGTAAGACTAAAGCAGTGAACGCTTGGAAAATTGCATGTCCAAACACCGATCTTCCAAAGAACCTTTCCTCACAGCGTCGGTGGGACGGGCCGCTCTGCAGCTTAGTAAGACAAAATTTACTCAATACATGCTCTAATGCTGCTGAGCGTGCCCGTTTATTGGCGGTTGGTGAGTGGGAATCGGGTCTTTGGCTACAAGCTCTTCCGTCATCTAACGTAGGGACTATGTTAGATGACACTACCTTCCGCATCGCAACGTGCCTCCGATTAGGCGCGCCGTGTGTTTCTCCGCATCGATGCCGTTGTGGAGAAGCAGTTGACCGACTCGACGCCATGGCCTGTCGTGCTGCAGGAGCGCTGGGCGAATTCCACGACACGCCAGCCTAAACGACATTATCCGCCGTACTCTTGTCACCGCCGGTGTGCCAGCCGTGCTTGAACCAAACGGTTTGGCGCGCGACGATGGCAAGAGACCGGATGGTATGTCGTTAATGCCATGGAAAATGGGTAGGACTCTGGTGTGGGACGCAACATGCGTCGACACCATTGCCCCTACCCATATTCCTGGCACGGCTGGCTGTGCCGGTGCTGCTGCTGCTTCTGCAGAGGCTCTCAAGTGGCGCAAATACTCCAATCTCATTGGAGATTATGAATTTGTGCCGTTTGGAGTCGAAACGTTGGGACCATGGTGTCCGAGCGCGCGCAATCTCTTCAGGGAGATTGCGAAACGTATGGTCGACGCTTCTCGTGACCAGAAGGCTGGCCTCTTTTTAGGTCAGAGAATAAGCATTGCCATACAACGTGGCAATGCTGCCAGTCTTCTGGGAACGTTACCACAAGAGGCATGCGATGCGGAGGAATTCCACGACGCTTTCGGTTTTAGTTTTTAATTTGTCCTTTTATATATACCTATATTTTTAGTTTTATTGTTAATATTGTACATATTTAAATTGTATTATAGTAGGATTAACCAGAATAAATAAAAACTTACTCAGTTTGTGATTAATACCATAAAAAAAAATAAAAAAAAATAAAAAATAAAAAAAAAAATATTTTGTTAGAAAATTTTGGATTTTATAAATCAGGGAATTTAAGTTTAAATTTAATTTGGTTCTATTCCTACGAACCAGGATGCTTCGCGGTTTCAGTATTTGCACATATTATGTCGTATCCATATCGTATAGTATAGTACTCTGTGCCCTATTCCCGACGCACAGTGTACCCGATAGGACCATTCTAGGTGAACAAAAGTCATTATTAAATTCCCGAAAATAGATAATTTCTACGTGTGAACAACACCCCTAACCCCTGTTTCCAAAAAATGTTTACGTCTATCATCTCATACTAATGAGTCATCGCCTATCAAAGTAAGCTAATGAGGATAAATGAATTCCTTTCGACGGGCGCCCCCTCGCGGGGGTACTTCCGCCGGCACTGCTAAAAAAAATCAAAAAAATTAGTATCCAAATAGTCTAAGCTTTTTTATATATTTATTATTAAAAATATTAGAAAAAAAGGGGGAGGGGGGGAAATTGATAGGTATGTGTAGGGTTGTCAACTCTTTTTTCGAGAAAAAAAGTATATTTAGGTCTGAGAAGAAAATTGAACAGTATTTTAGAAAATAGAACAGTATTTTAGATAAATAAATTCTAACAAAAAAGTTTAACCGACTTCTAGAAACGAAAAATAGGCACTAAAAAGCGAAAAACAACTTAATTTACAGACTTACTGATTTATTAGAAGTCGGTGCCTAGCCCGAGAGGCCATATTTTAATTCATTCCATAGTAGTTCAGATTCAGACACAACAAACAAAGTTGGCTGGCACCGACTTCTTATAAATCAGTAAGTCTGTAAAATGATAAGTTATTTCTCACTTTTCAGTGCCTCTTTTTAGTTTCTTGAAGTCGGTTTAACTTTTCTGTTAAAATTAATTTATTTTTCTCTTTTTAGTGAATTATAATCGATCCATCGTCCATCATTTGCTTAGGTTCCTATCATCAGCATCTTTAAATCCCGAGAAGATAATTTTTAAATGCAAATGCATACTTAATTTTTATATACCAAGGTGGCAGACAAGCACACGGCCCACCTGATGGAAAGTGGTTACCGTGGCCTATGGACGTATGCAACCCTCTCAACACCAGGGGCGTCACACTCGTGCTGCCAACCCTGAAGAAACCTTCTAATGCCCTTCTTGAAGAACCCCATATTGTAGTCGCTTGGGAAAACCATCGCTTGGGAAAAATACTGAAATTAAATTATGTTAAAACAGCAGAAACAGTGTTTTGCCATCATTTTGAGAATTTCCCTAGATCCTGTTATCTAATCCTGACTCCCTTGATCCTGTCATCCGATTCTGGCTCCCTGAACCAACTTTCTCTCTCCAACAAAACAAAGATCATAAAAATCCGTTTCACAAAATACGGTTTTACATACAACGGTTCGTCACCTATTTTGCCCCCTTAGGTCTGTCTGTCTTAAAAGAAAGCATGGTTTCGTAAACATCTAAAATGGTAATATGGTTCCCATCAATTTTTTTTATGGATAAATTAAAAGATTTAATATATGGCTGGCAAAGAGAAGATAGCTGTGAACTGTATTATTTTCTATATGATTTATCATTAATAAATTTTGGATTATCATGGGACAATCAACAGCTAAACTTACAAAATAATTGCAAAATGGTGCCCAATTAATTAAAATTGTATTATTGCTGCACATTTTGTAGTGTTGTGCATTTTGATGCTGAAAACAGTATTTTGGATACTGTTTTTTTGTTGAACAGTAAACAGTATAATTGGGAGTAAAACAGTATAATACTGTTTTTAACAGTATGGTTGGCAACCCTAGGTATGTGTTCAATATTGGCATATTTATTAAATTTAATAAAAAAAATATTATCAGTTTTAACTTTATTTTACAGTCTAATTGTATATTTACAAAATATATTTACAACTGCACATGTTTCTGTACATATTTTTTACACCGAGGCCATTAAAAGTTGAGATACAATTTCACACACAAGCGCGCTCTCATAAAAAAATAAACAATCTCAATGGCCCTTGAGTCGAACGCCGGGCTTATCAAGTTACTTGATTTATGTATTGCGTGACAGGTCTGCTCAAGTACTCTTGATAAATATAAACATCAGATGAATAACTTTGTTCATTTCAACGTAAAGAGCCAATAAAGCAACCGACATGAGATCGGCTCCCAAATGACTAACTTCCCGACTATAGTCATAATGCGAAAAATATGCCGCTTTTACAATATTTATTTTTTATATACCAATAGTGCGTAATATTTTCTATACAATACATAAAAAACAATAAAGACTTGCTAACCAAGAATAATTAGCAATAAGCTTACAAACATTTGTAATTTCGTATGTTTTTTCCGCCATTTATACGCGATTGCATAGCAACGGCATAGTACATACGTCAGCTGTGACGTCAACGACACGGCCGACGACGCGATGTACGCTACAGAGTATAGATACGGCTTCGTGCAAGTTTTTATTTAACTTTCACTGTATGTATTTAATAAGTATAAATTATGTGTGTATAGTATGTATGTATGTTTGTATGTGTGTGTGTATGTATTTATGTATGTATAATATTTCTATTTTAGAATTGAGTTGCACTAAAATGAAAATAATAATATTATATAATTTGTATATTTTTCTTTGTTCTTTCACACTATAATCTATGTCCATTCTAAAAACATAATAAAAAATATTACGTTCACGATCCGTACAATGGCATTATTATTTTAAAAAAGCCGCATCCATACTTTTTCAGCTCCTAACTATTCAACCACTTGATGGCACCTGACGTCACACGGAATTCTACGAAGCGAGTCTTCGCCAGTCTTCGGAGAATTCCGTGTGACGTCACACGCTCGGCTATGCTCGGCGGCTACAGACAGCTGACTGGCGCGCGGCCATTTTTTGAGCGTCAAGGTCACTATTACGTATTTACTCGAATTATTAACTTTATGCGCCAATACCAACTATTTAATTGTAAGAATAACTTAGATTATGATATTATCACACAAAACAAACCAGTAAATAAACAGATTTCATATATTTTAGAAACATAATCAGTCAAGTAAGTTCTAGTTGTAGCAGTCGTGAACATAATAATTTTATTTCGGATAAAATTTTGAATGAAAATACACACGCAAACACAAACATGAACTATTTAACAATAGATTACTTAGCCAGGCATCATAATTAATCCTTTTTAGGCATTTAAATCACTCAATACACTAAAATCGGACGCCATCTGAACTCACCCGTCTTCATTTAAATTTCGCGTTAAGCGGTCGCACTTACACTTACACCTAGGGTTGCCAACCATACTGTTTAAAACAGTATTATACTGTTTTACACCCAATTATACTGTTTACTGTTCAACAAACAAACAGTATCCAAAATACTGTTTTCAGCATCAAAATGCATAACACTACAAAAATGTGCAGCAATTGATACAATCTTAATTAATTGGGCACCAATTTGCAATTATTTTATAAGTTTAGGTGTTGATTGTCCCATGATAATCCAAAATTTATTAAATGATAAATCATAATATAGAAATTAATACAGTTCACAGCTATCTTCTATTTGCCAGCCATATATTAAATCTTTTAATTTATCCACCGGTGGCACACACCAATGACTTTTCGATGCTTTTCGAAGTTATGTGTGTATTTATCGCAAGTTTATAAGAGCCCGGTTAATGGCAATAGGCTCGCCACCTATTACATTGGGACCTAAACATAAACGGCTAAATGTGGGTGCTAGCACCTCTGCCTACCCCTTCGGGGATATAGGCGTGAGTTTATGTTATGTTATGTTTAATTTATCCATAAAAAAATTGATGGGAACCATATTACCATTTTAGATGTTTACGAAACCATGCTTTCTTTTATGACAGACAGACCTAAGGGGGCAAAATAGGTGACGTACCGTTGTATGTAAAACCGTATTTTATGAAACGGATTTTTATGATCTTTGTTTTGATTCAGGGAGCCAGAATAGGATGACAGGATCAAGGGAGTTAAGATTGGATAGATCTAGGGAAATCCTCAAAATGATGGCAAAACACTGTTTCTGCTGTTTTAACATAATTTAATTTCAGTATTTGCATTTAAAAATTATCTGCTCGTGATTTTAAGCTGCTGATGATAGGAACCTAAGCAAAGGATGGACGATGGATCGATTATAACTCACTAAAAAGAGAAAAATAAATTAAAAGCCTCTCGGGCTAGGCACCGCAGTTATTTTTTGCTTTTTAGTGCCTCTTTTTCGTTTCTTGAAGTCGGTTAAACTTTTTTGTTAAAATTAATTTATGTAATTGTAAAATACTGTTCTATTTTCCAGAATACTGTTCAATTTTCTTCTCAGACCTAAATATACTTTTTTTCTCGAAAAAAGAGTTGGCAACCCTACTTACACCGTCCACAGTTTAAAAAAATCCTACCTAGTGATATCTTATTATTGGCTTGCTTGTTATCCTACTCTTTTCCATACACATTTAAATAGGTATGACAAAGATAGGTATACATTGATAAGAAATATTTGCAGTTACGCGCGAGTTGATACGCGCCATTACGCGCGGACAATATCTGTCCGCTCGCCAGTCTGGGCTTTTTTTTCATGCGTACAAATTCTGTCCGCGTGCCAGTTTACAGGATATATATTATATTTTTAGTTTTATTGTTAATATTGTACATATTTAAATTGTATTATAGTAGGATTAACCAGAATAAATAAAAACTTACTCAGTTTGACTTATTTTTGTAAAATAACTACAAATATTCTATAATGTTACACAGTGGTGGTGGATAGCCATGCTTCTTAGCTTGCTAATACAGAAAAGAGTTCAAAAATATTTGCAAAATTGTGGGCCTGGTAGTTAAAAATATCGTTAGGGTACCGATTTTCGAAGGATTTTAAAAAAGTTTGAGTAATTTAAAAAAAATTGAGATTTTTTTTTTCTTATTTTTTCCAGAGCAGCCATGAGTAGGGCCACCCTGTGTTGCCGGCTTATCCTTGAATTTTGGGACATCCTGTATATTATTTGTAGCACACTTGAGTACAGCATTGCTTTTTCTTTCTTTTGTAGATAAGCTTTACTCTATTAGTAAAATAGAATTTTTCGAAGAATGACTCAAACATGAAAAGCAATTAAGAAATGATCGTCTTTTTGAGTACCTATACTTCATCTAAATTTGATTTCTCTGACATCACGGAAGAATGTTAAAGGGAAATTAAGGTGAAATTATTCACAATATGACTATCAAATGGCTCACTTTAGGAGAGTCAAAAGAACGTTTCCTTAATAAGAATAAAGCGTGGCTAGAAGGCGAGGAGATAAAATTCTGCGAGCGATAGCCTCGACCGCAACCTTCTGCCTCATCTGCTGACCTTCCTCGACCCGGAAGACCTAAAAAGTCTTTGAAGTTTCGTCTTTTAAAACTAAGAAACGAAGAGTGGAAGATCTAGTTCAATCGCGGAGTGGATTAATAATGACTGCTGCAGAGTTAGTGGCACGGCCAAGTAGACATAAATGTGTTGCTAGTGTTATTAAGGACGAGGCATTAGTGTATTAATAAAAACAAACACGTTCAAAATAATGCTAAATTAAATTAACACTACAAACTATTAGGTAATACTAAAATAAACTAAAATAAATAAATAAAATATTTACATGCATAATGCGTCGTGAATTTCCTCCAATCAATCTTCGGACTCGGAATCCGATGATTCTGATAGATTCTGATATTGAGAATTAAAAATCAATAATATGAACACAAATTTGCAAAAGTTTAAATTCTTTTATATACGTTTCTTTTTATCAATCTGTACCTACATACATAATATAATTATCTATATTAATAACTAGCTATTGCCCGCGGCTTCGCCCGCGTGGAATTCGGATTCCGTTCCAACTTTATTTTCGTGCTAAAGTTCTCTTGGATACCGCCCCCCTCGGCCATCAGGGTGAATATGTCGGACTCGGACTCACTAAAAACACATGCCGTCGTGGATCTTCTGTTGCTGGGGTGTAAGATAGCTTAGGGCATATTGCGCGCTCCCTCTGGGCCATCTACAACTTTAAGATGGCCCCCTTAGGAGTGGGAAGCACGGTGTCCCTATCGAATCCGGGAAAGGAGGGAGGCGGGCGTGAAGGGGTGACAGGCGGCCCCACCTGTAATCCTCGCGCCTGCGCTCGGTGACCAACCCTCCCCTTGCCTGCTCTCCACTGTACCCTCTGGTAGTCAGAGGGGCACGTGGGAAGCCTCTGAGCAGCCCTCTACAGAGCTGCTCCCGTTGCGGCAGGTATTTGCCGTAGGCGTCAACACCTGCCCTAGGTGAGAGGCGCTACCGCCTCCGTTGCCCATGGATCTCGTACCCGTTGCATCTTCTGTTCAGCTGACCCTCTTCGTTTTCGCTCGTGACATACCTACTGCGAACGCCCGTTGTAACCTTTTAGCCCATACCCGTAATTAAATAGTTTTCAAATAATGTATGGGAATCTAACGGATTTATTGTCATTTTTAATTTCGTAATAAGTATCTTTCGAATAGAACGTCCGATTTCAATAATTCAAAAAGTAATCAACAGGTATTGAAACAATCTTTAATACTAAAAAAATATTTTTATAAGTATCAATACAAAGGTATAGATTCCGTGGTAAGTCAGACCACGGAATCTCTTCGGCTTGAATTTATTTCGCCTTAATATTTTTTAATATTGCGATAACTCTTGAACTATTCATTGTATTTATATAGTGTAAATGGCAATTTTGATCTGCATTAAATGTACAACGTATCTAACATATTTAATTGGATAAGGAATAACACCGTATTGTTAAAAATAGCTTCGAAAATGACACAATATTTTTGTTGTAATTTGCAAAAGATAAAAATGGTTACTGTGGGCTACCCTTATTAGATAGACATATGCTATCGCGGACTTTTATATAGACCTTTTTAAGTTATATATTTGCACAGTACATTATTTTGTTATATATTCAATAGTTTTCGCAGCGCACGCCATGAAAGGAATTTTTTAGGTCAGTTTTTTACACCTTGGGTTACATTATTGAAGTATTAGTAAGGATCCCTAATTTTTTTGAAAATGTAATATAGCCTATGTTAGTCAGTGATAGTGCAGCTTTCTAATGGTAAAAGAATTTTTGAATTCGGTTCAGTAGTTTTTGAGTTTACTCGAATACAAAAATACAAATCTCTCCTCATTATAATATTAGTAAAGATGTATGGAAATCTGCCCGATTTATTGACATTTATGCTCACTGCTCCGCTCCCTTTTGTAGTAGCGTGATGGTATATAGCCTATGTTACTCCTAGATAATGTAGCTTTCTATTGGTGAAAGAATTATTGAAATCGGTCCAGTAGTTTCGGAGCCTATTCGTTACAAACAAACAAACAAACAAACAAAAAAAAAAATCTTTCCTCTTTATAATATTAGTGTAGATGTAGATAATATTAGTGTAGATGTAGATTTCGTGCAGGGCTACGGTAGACCCGAACCAAACCTTATATGAATAACGAAACATAAAAAAATATTGATTTCGAGTCGACAACATTATATCCGCAAAATTCAGTAAGTATATAATTAGTACTCTGTGGACCGCATTCGCCATCTTGGGTAGTCAATAAACGTTCCGTTCCTCGCTAATCAACACATCGCGTGCGTCGCGCCAAATTCTTATAAAAACTAAATACTTTTCTTCGGTCGTTGACGTTTCGCGAAAACATTGTTTTTGACACTTTTATGATAATTATAATTATGATTTAGAATAATTATGTATTTTTTATAGACTTTCAATGCTTGGAATCAGCCTGTCGCCACTACGTACAAAAAAAACTTGCATGAAACGAGGCCCAATTTCTCAATCTGTCATGTCAATGTCATGGCACCTTAGTGGCACCATGGACGTATTAGCACTCGCAAAATAGTGTTACAGTAAAACAAAACATAATACTACGGCATAAGGTTTACTTTGGAAAGAAAACTGTATTAGATGCAAAACGAGCCGAGAGAGATAGCCAGCGGCGATGCCATTTGTCCCTCTTGCACACTTGCCCTACGACAAAATTATTTCTGGTAAAGTAATCGCAAAATAAAAAGCCCGCTTTGACAGTTCAAGTCCATGAAGTTCTCAATTTTGAGAACGTAAAACAATGACATTTTTCAAACGTAGAATGACATTTTTCATTGATGGGTACCGCCCACTCCACTCAGTGCTGTCCATAACGATTTTTTCATACTGTCCATAGACAAGAGAATAATTGGTTAAGGAAAAAATAAATCGATCACGATATATTTTTTATATTTTAATTTTGCAAGTTTAATTTCTTTAACCAGTTGCAGCAATTCAGCTCTTAACTATTTCGTATCAGCTTCAACGCCTGGTCTTTGTATCCATGCTACTAAATCGGCCTTTTTGTTTGCTTGAGTAGGTGCTTTATCTATTTGAACTGAGTGGTTACGGTGCCATTGTACATAATAATTATGCACTGTTCAGGGAGGTTTGTAAACAGGTTAGTAAACCACTCCGTGATATTCTTTAGAAACTCAAATGCGAGCAAGGCATCATTCACAAAACCGCCACCAGCTGACCCGGCGTGGCAGATTATTAAGCGTCCACCTTTTCCTATTGGCACTTTTGAGCAAGAGGCCTTGGTATCATCCGTCCACGACTGCGGCACGGTATGATTCGAGTTCAGCCAAGTCTCATCGACAAATATGATATTATCCCAATTTGTGACTTTGTTGTGTTTGCTGTTAACTAAGTTTTTTTTAAATTCCTAAGCTTCAAATATCATCTTTAGTCACCCCGGGACCATGGCTGCTAGAAAGTAGCCGAGACGTAGGGTTAAAAGTAAATAGTGACAAATAAATCGCGATAGAATCCGTTATAAAGTGGTTTCACTTTCATTTCAATGAGTGATATACGCGTAAACTTCAGAGAGTATCAAGAAAATGATTTAGTACTTTTACGCGATTTCTATTGAGTTGAGTGAATTGAGTGAATTTTATTGTAATAAAAATGTAAGAAAATTGATTTTTCGCAGTATTGTATTGCACTTTACAATACAATACATAATATTCTAATCGATCAAATACGCATACAAACTTGAATCGATTTATCGTGAGTATCGACTACCGAGGTGTATGGTTACATCACTAGTTACGTCGCGAAAGCAAATGTCAAAACGGGCATTTTACTTTGTGATGACTTTAGTAATAAATATTCAACCGGTTGAAAGAAATATATGACCAAAATTTTTAATTAATATTAAATTAAATTGTATATAGCTATAAAAAGTATTTTATTATAAAGATATATTGCCTTATAAGACCAAAAATAATAAAAGGTGATGAAATAAAATTTTTGTTAGAAGTTTTTATACCTAATTATTAATTTAAATTGTTGTACAGTATTTTACATGGGTTCTTAATCTATCGTGCGTTGATACATTGTGCATGTGTAGTTATTTTAGGTATGAATTTAATAATAATATTTGTGCATTTAAGTGTCTTACATAGGTCTTTATTTAGGGTTATTATCTAACTTGTGCCTGAACTAGGTAATCCTGTATTTCAGGCGTCAAGTGCATTGATTTATAAAAAAACCGGGTTTTTTATAAATCAATGGTCAAGTGCAATTTATTGATACTTCTAAAATACTATTACAGATACAACTATTTACTAAGAAATATACTATGCTAAAGTGCCCCACTACTACTAAACAAGTTAACCCTAAGTTAACTGTTTATTTCAAAACAGACAATAACTCCTCTGTGTCATCGTAGGACAAACTTTGGAGGACATTCTTTACAACTTGCTTGCAACACACATAATTTAGAGAATATAATGCTTGCTATACCTAGCGTTTATTCTTTTGTACAGAAGTGGTCCTAAAAACAAATAAAATTTGCCCATGTACTCGTGTTTTATCGCAATCCTTTCAGTGCATACAATATCTTTACGCCTTTTGTTAGTAATATTGGTGCTGTAGGGAAGCGCTGCGTGCTGTTTTAGTATTGTACTCAATATAAATAGCTGGCGGACTGTTAGTACTTCGCAGGATTTGTATAGGAGATCGGTGGGAGATAAGAAAGAGCGGAACGTTGCTACCTTGAGGATCGCTCTCTGAGCTCGCTCGACGGGCAGTAGCAATGTCTTACCCACTCCCCCCCAAGATGTTATGCAATATGTTAATATTGACTGACAAAGGGCATATTAGACTTGCTTAATCAATTTTAGTTCGCTAATATATCTTATTTTTTTAAATACAAATATTAATTTGCGTAGTCGTTTAATTAATGTTTCGCTATGTTCTTTAAACGACAGGGTTTCATCTATTACAATGCCCAGATATTTTATCTTGTCTGTTATAGCTATAACCGGACAGGTACACTTATTACCGTTATCATTGGGTTCTCCACAATGATGCGCGTAAAGCAAGTGGTTGGGCCGGGTTGTAGACGGTCTTTTGCGCATCGAGAAAGTAACGTATTTAGTTTTATCAGCATTTAGTGTTAGTAGGTTATATTGAAGCCATTTGTTTACAATGTTAAATCCTCGCTGCGCACGCCCGTACACTTTTTTGTTACAACATGAATACGGCCATTGCACACGAATGACATCGTACATGTGCTATTTATCACATCTAAGCAGCGCGAGTGTGACGCCCCTGGTGTAGCATACGTCCGCAGGCCACGGTGACCGCTTCCCATCAGTTGGGCCGTGTGCTTGACTGCCAACTAAGTGGCATAAAAAAAATTGCACGAGGTCCATAAAGTCGGTTTTTCCCATTGGTTAGATTGATGGTCAGATTAGTCTGACCAACGGGAATTTTTTTTCCCGTTGGTCAGATCAGCTTAGGATTTAGTAAAGTAAGTACCTACTGCTAAACACAACACTTTTTTATGGCTCCAACTATCCGTAATCATTGCCATAGATGTTCGTATGGCAACCGGGACCGACCGACGGCCTAACGTGCTCTCCGATGCACGACCAGACCAATGCAGATACCTGTATTCATGCATGCAAATATTAGCACTGAGCGGGGATCGAACCCGCGCCTCCTGCCGGTTATTCCCAGTAGCCCCCACTGGTAACAAATGGGATTTCTTTTCAAAAAATATCCCACTTGCCACCACCGGTGGCGTCACCAGCGGTGGCAACTGGGAATGGCCACTCTTTTTGTTCCCAGTTGCCACCCAGTGCTGACAGATGGGAAAAATCATTTCATAAGCCCCCAGTAGTGCTGTCGGAGTTACAACTGACATACCTACCTATATACTGATGTGATTTAATTTTTTTTCATGAATGGTGTCAAATACATGGTATATTTTTTAACCGACTTCAAAAAAGGAGGTTCTCAATTCGTACCCTATTTTTTTTTTTTTTTTTTTTGTATGTTTGTTACGCGATTGTGAAGCCAATTCTAGACGGATTTTGAAAATTGTTCTTGTGTTCGTAAGTAGATTATTCCGAAGTGGTCCCATTTTAATTTCGTAAAGATCTGATGATGGGTTTCCGAGATTAGACCAAGGAACTCTTCAAAAAGTACCAGGAAATCAGCCGCGATTGCTGCAATGGCATATTATTGCAATGTTTCTGCCATTACACATCATAACATCACGCCTGAGTCCTTTGAAGGGGTACGCAGAAGTGTTTAGAATATTCAGCTATATTTCCGGTGTATATGCATTGATTTTAAAAATTCTTTTTGAATAATGATTTTTTTTTTTTTTGTAGCGTGGCCGGTTCGATCTGTATTGCAGCGTCAGCAGCGCATGTACAGTCAGGTCACTATACATGCGATGTACAGTCGTGAGACTGTACAAACTCATTAAAAAGAAAAAAATAAATTATTTTTAACAAAAAAGTTTAACCGACTTAAAGAAACGAAAAAGAGGCACTGAAAAGCGAAAAATAACTTAATTTACAGACTTACTGATTTATTAGAAGTTGGTGACAGCCAACTTTGTTTGTTGTGTCTGAACTACTATGATGCAATCAATTGAAATATGGCCTCTCTTGGGCTAGGTACCGACTTCTAATAAATCAGTAAGTCTGTAAATTAAGTTATTTTTCGCTTTTCAGTGCCTCTTTTTAGTTTCTTGAAGTCGGTTAAACTTTTTTGTTAAAAATGAATTTATTTATTATGAAATGAACATTACATTTTACATATGAGGTGAATAAAATTGCACATATTAATCATCTGTTTATTCACAATCATTTTTATATTTCTATTTTGTTGTATCACATATCAACATATTTATTTACATTAATTGACTTCACATATTTTTTCGATTTAGGCACGTATAAGTATATTACTAATATATAACTAATTCTAATACCTGTACATAATATTGTTATCAAAATTTAGCGCCTAAGTCAAAGTCAAAGTCAAAAATCATTTATTCTGTATAGACCATCAAAACGGCACTTACAAAACGGCAAAATTATACATATATGTACTAAAGACTAGCTTAGCAAATGGACCACCGGTTCGAAACGCGGCCCCGGCCTGAGAAGACTCCGGCAAGAAACTCAGCGGGCTTTTTTTTTTGGTCTATTTACAAAAAATGCTTAGTCTACTTAGTCTAAATACAATCATTTGTTTGAGAAGCATGCATGAGTGAATAGCTCAATTCCAAGCTAGTTTATCATCTAAATATTCTTATATTTTATAATAGCCTCTTTGGCACAATTTCCTCTTAACTACATTTTTAAATTTATTTATAGGTAAATCCCTAATTTCATTAGGGAGCTTGTTAAAAAAGCGTATACAGTTACCCTGGAAAGAATTACTAATTTTTGGAGTCTGCTATCACAGACTACAAGATTGTTTTAAAATTTCTAAACAATGACCCACGGTCATATTTCCTTGCAAAAACTCCATTTGAGCATCTTGTATGATGAACTCATCGTTGAGTAGGTACCTATATATTTCTTCTTCCTTGTTGTCAGTTTATTTGTACTCATATTTTCACAAACAGTGTATTATGCCGAATCCTTGACCAAGGTTTTCAAACAGTGTACGATAATAATAATAATAATAATATACCTATCTCTTTATTGTATGTACACAAATACAGAGGAATGTTAGGGTTTTTGTTCCCATTGCTGGGTTTGATTTATGATGAAATTATTATTTAATATCTATCTATACATAATAATAAAGCTTAGATATTTTGTGTCTGTACATTTTATAAATTTATCATAACATTGAGTCCTAGTGCATCTGCAACACGCTTCCGCACACATTCCAATGGTAATAGTGGTCCACTATTTGGGAGTTCCCTTTCAAAATAATCACGCAGTCGTACAACCAACTCCCTTGACCTTGTCCCTTTAAAACCAATTCCTTCGGCATGTTCAAAACACTCGGTAGGTAAACATAAAAGTAGTGACAGCACAGGCGTTTCGTTGAGAGTGTTCAAAAACAACATGGAGATGAGGGACATCACTATTTCTTATTCTTATTTATTTATTCAGTAACAATTTACACTGTGTTTGAACATAGGTACATAATATTATTACAATAAACATTTCAACCTATCAAAAAATAATTAAACAATAAGGAACTATAAAAATGTCAAAATCAAAATTAATGAACTTGGTAATTACAAAATAATACACAAAGTCAGATTTAAACCTGTCAATTTCGGTTCTTTCCCACCGTCCACCTTCCCAGACCACCTGGGTGTACGGTGGTAATTTTTTTTTAACTACGGTTCACCTTTCCAGTAGGTATATCATTAATAGATATTGGTGACGGTCCACCTCATTTACTGCTGGCTGGGTGTACGTTGCCCCAGCAAGAAAGTACCTCGTAGAGTGACATGAGTGGCACGTATAATTAGAGCGTTATATGCTGTAAATGTGCGCCGCATAAAAAAATTTGTGCGTGTTGTAGTTTTGGAAAAAAAACGGAGAAAACGATTTCTGCTGGAGTAACGTTGTTCCAGCAAGAAAATTCTGAACAAATAATCGGAGAGAGAAATATTATGCATGGGCAGAGAGCTTATATTTGTGCTATGATGTGCGCCGAAAATGAAATTTGTGCCTCTTCAGGTTTTCGAGAAATTGCATTTGCATTTCTTGCTGGAGTAACGTTTCGCATAATCGTGTATCTCTGAAACCATTCTATGTGCGGCTGTGTGGTAAACATATACGAGAATCTCTTAATTTTTGCTTATTTTTTACAGGATTAGATTTCACAAAACATTTATAGTTTTCAAGTATTTTCACTTTTTTGAAAATAAAATAAACCTTCGCTGCGCCTACATGATAAAACCTATGAGCTCATTGAAAACTTTATTCGGTCCTCCATGGCGTGTATAATAACCATAAATGATTTCAAACGCGTACATTCACTCGTTATTGAATAATATTACTAAAAGCCAAACCGACGGCACCTTAACTTTGAGGTCGCCGCACAAGAAAACGGCCCAACCTAAGATGTGTGGGTGTAAGCTAATAAATAGAGCGTCAAGTCAATTAACTTATTGCAAAATATCAGCTTGAAATGTTTCGCATTTATATTGTTATAAATATAATACTAAACGTATAAGCAACGCCTGATTATCCAACCAAATTAGAATGACTACAAAAAAGCGACGGAATAGTACATATTGATGACCTTCTTAACTTTACTCACGAACTGGTTGTAAAGTGTTGTACATGAGTACACTTACGTAGAAAATAACTAACCCAAAGAATAAATTTACTATTGAATAATCTGGATATGTTAGTTTTTTGACTTTGCACATTACTAAGTACAAGTACATTCAGTATATTTGTTGATTTTAGTCTTATTAAATACTAACTACTTCGTTTTGTTTTTTTTTATACTAGTACTTAGTACTACTTAGGTTGCAGACAAGCACGTAGCCCACCTGACTGATGGGAAGTGGTAAAAATTAATATGCACAAAAATCAATTTGCTCTAAAAGTCGAAAATAATTGCGTATTCGTAATTAATCATCCTACAACTTAATAAATCAACTTAGTTTTCCTAAATAATAATATAATTTTTTTTTAGAGTTCTCATAAGTAAAATGAAATCAAAAACTGTTTATACTGGAGATTGATGGCACTTGGTGGAACTTGCTACACATATTGAATAAATCACTTGTACTTTTCCACAATTATTTATTTATTTGAACCTTACCGGTTGCGTATTCGTAATTAATCATCCTACAACTTAATAAATCAACTTAGTTTTCCTACATAATAATATAATTTTCTTTCTATTAGAGTTCTCATAAGTGAAATGAAATCAAAAACTGTTTATACTGGAGATTGATGGCACTTGGTGGAATTTGCTACACATATTGAATAAATCACTTGTACTTTTCCACAATTATTTATTTATTTGAACCTTACCGGTTGCGTATTCGTAATTAATCATCCTACAACTTAATAAATCAACTTAGTTTTCCTACATAATAATATAATTTTCTTTAGAGTTCTCATAAGTGAAATGAAATCAAAAACTGTTTATACTGGAGATTGATGGCACTTGGTGGAATTTGCTACACATATTGAATAAATCACTTGTACTTTTCCACAATTATTTATTTATTTGAACCTTACCGGTTTCACCTTACGGCATTATCAAAGGTTTAAACCATTGTAAACCTTTGATAATGCCGTAAGGTGAAACCGGTATTGATTTCATATTGAATAAATCACTTGTACTTTTCCACAATTATTTATTTATTTGAACCTTACCGGTTTCACCTTACGGCATTATCAAAGGTTTAAACCATTGTAAGGTTTAAACCATTGTAAACCTTTGATAATGCCGTAAGGTGAAACCGGTAAGGTTCAAATAAATAAATAATTGTGGAAAAGTACAAGTGATTTATTCAATATGAAATCAAAAAGATATTAGACTAGGTACTTATAAGTAAATCAATTTTTTATTAAATAGATAATAAATTAAATAATTGAACAATAAAAAATAACGATTCAGTCTTTTATAAATGAAAAAAAAATATTAGAATAATCTAATTAGTTACAATAATTGTTATTTTTGGAGTCGGTATCAGCCAAGGTAGGTTCGTAACTCTATACATAACATAGTTACAGGTGAGATGTACCTATTCGTGTCGCACGCGTTCCTTGACGACAGTCGAGGCGAACGGCGAGAACGGGGTCGCGTCACGGGGCGGGAGGGGAGCTGCTGGCCGGGGCGGGCGCGAAACGCCGTGCACGCTAGCACTGTGACGACGGACGGTATCGCTAACGCATTAAATGTTGTTAGTTTTGTTTAAATTAAGTAATTGTTTTTAATTTGGTTTGGTTCTGCTCAGTATTTAAAAATAATTTATACCTACAAACAGTACCCGATTTTGACAAAAAGGTGATTGAACATTTTATTTCAGAAAAATGTCCTCGTAAGTAATGTAAGTATAAAAAATATAAAAAAATCAACATGTAGGTAGGTACATACCTACTGAGCAAGCAAAGCGCACCACCGGTTTGATGATCCACCAGCTGCCACTGATTAGGTACACAAATAATTTGATTTAACTATTTGTGTTTTCTTATTTTGGGTAATTGACCTGTAATTTGATGTTATAATATAAGAATGAAGATAATAATTTATATATCAGAAATGTGTGTCATTTGATATGGTCATAAATTTAATTTAATGTATATTTGAATTAGCTTCCAAAACTAAATCACACTGTTGCCAATAAACGTTTGAACGTGACTGTACAGACAACAGCTTATGATTAAAACGTTAAAAAAGAAGGTCATCGATATGTACTATTCCGTCGCTTTTTGGTAGTCATTCTAATTTGGTCGGATAATCAGGCGTTGCTTATACGTTTAGTATTATATTTTATAACAATTTAAATGCGAAACATTTCAAGCTGATATTTTGCAATAAGTTAATTGACTTGACGCTCTATTTATTAGCTTACACCCACACATCTTAGGTTGGGCCGTTTTCTTGTGCGGCGACCTCAAAGTTAAGGTGCCGTCGGTTTGGCTTTTAGTAATATTATTCAATAACGAGTGAATGTACGCGTTTGAAATCATTTATGGTTATTATACACGCCATGGAGGACCGAATAAAGTTTTCAATGAGCTCATAGGTTTTATCATGTAGCGAAGGTTTATTTTATTTTCAAAAAAGTGAAAATACTTGAAAACTATAAATGTTTTGTGAAATCTAATCCTGTAAAAAATAAGCACAAATTAAGAGATTCTCGTATATGTTTACCACACAGCCGCACATAGAATGGTTTCAGAGATACACGATTATGCGAAACGTTACTCCAGCAAGAAATGCAATTTCTCGAAAACCTGAAGAGGCACAAATTTCATTTTCGGCGCACATCATAGCACAAATATAAGCTCTCTGCTCATGCATAATATTTCTCTCTCCGATTATTTGTTCAGAATTTTCTTGCTGAAACAACGTTACTCCAGCAGAAATCGTTTTCTCCGTTTTCACAAAACTACAACACGCACAATTTTTTTTATGCGGCGCACATTTACAGCATATAACGCTCTAATTATACGTGCCACTCATGTCACTCTACGAGGTACTTTCTTGCTGGGGTAACGTACACGCTGGCTGGATGATAATTTTTTAATTTCATTGAAGAATTACAAGTTGAAATACATCTTATAAGGAATCTGAATCATTAAGAAAACTAAACTAATATATTTTAAAACTAAAACTAATAATATACAAATTATAATAATAATAAAAAAAAGAATAATAATAATAATAAAAATGCGTCGTGGAATTCCTCCGCATCGCATGCCTCTTGTGGTATAGTGTCAGTTTTCGTTGCATTTAAGATATATTGCACTGTTAATTAATTAAAATAGTTATGTAGATTTTTTATATAATTATACATGAGAAAGTTAAAAAAACAAACAAAAAATAGTCTTATTCTAGCCGTACCTACACTAATATTTTGAATCAACATACAATTTTTTATTGAACTATACAATTTTAGCTACTTTACTTTTAATGTTAAACAAAACAAATAATAGTAGATTACCCAACAAGTGAAAAAAAGGTGAATTCTTTTCGAGGCACCAAGTTGTATCCCGAGAGGAGTGAAGGTTTCTCCGGTAGAATCCCGAGCGTAGCGAGGGGTTCTAGAGAGAAACCTGAATGGATCGAGGGATACAAAAGCCGAGATGAATTCTTTTTTCACGTGTTAGGTACTCAACTTTTCACCATTGACTACGAGAAAACGATTACTCTGTGATTATGAATTACATTTTGTTATGGATAGTACACAAAAGAAGCAGCAAATTACCAGTAATAGCTACCGCTTTAGCGCGAAAAGACTCCGGAGACTTTTCGCGTTTGAGAATATGAGTTTCATTTTCATCACTAGATGAAGTCATTTTATGATTATGAGACAAACATAAACTTGTACAAGGAAAATTACACAGAAAATGGCGGCATTTTTTTTTTCTTAATTTAAACTGAGCCACATTCCATCCAGCCAGTGATTACATTTAGGTGGCTTTTAGTACGTTTTTATAGTGAGAGTGTGCAACCTCTTTGTATGTTTCACTAGAATCCGTACATTCGCGCATGTTCCAAATTCAAATATTTTTATTCACTCGGTGAAACAAAGAGCGTTTTATTCACTGTTTTTGATGAATCACGGGCCCTTTTTCGAGTGTCAATGGTGAAAAATATTTTTTTCAATACACTTGCTCGTAACTGGCGTTTTACTTCACCGCAATTAAGCACGTAAGTACACCTATAACGAAACTGTGAATTTTTCATTACTATTATTCACAAAAGTGAGTTATAGATTCTTTTTTTTTATTGGTTGAGTTTCTTAAAAAAAGTTGGGTAACCAAAAAGATCGTGTTCAATAGTAACCTACAAATAAATTGATATCCATCATGCAACTTCATATTTAAATAGATATTTCACTTTTTTATTTTATTTTGTCTACAAAAAACTTTAAATTCCCCATGTTGAGTCCAAAACGCTATCAAAAAAAAGAAACTTCATTCTTTTAGTCTATGGCCGATACATTGTTAGATTAATCTGTGGTTAGATGCGCGCGCATTCGAAAACTTATTAATATTTCCCGCCGATAGGAAAAAAATTACCTACACAACTCATTTTAAGTGTCGAAATTATAGTTATTTATTATAAAATGTCTACAAGTAAGTACTAGTTGTGAAGAAAATGATATATTTTGTACCAATATAAAATGTGAAGCCCTTAACGTTATGGAAAGTTTACTACCTGAAAACTCCAAGGAAAAATATCTATTAACGTACAAAAATTTTATACAATGGCAAAACAACAAGAATACGTAGTCTTTTTCAGAAAATGTGTTCATGGCATACTTTAAAGAATTATCTTCTAAGTATAAACACCGTCCGAACAAAGAATGGAGTGGACTTAAAAACGTACTCTAATTTGAAAGCTTATCTAAAGAGACTATCCGATGGATTTAGAAGCAAAAAATCAAAGGTTTTATCATCTAACGATATTGAAAAATTCAAAAAAGATGCTCCAGATAACCATTATCTGGCTACTAAGGTTAGTTAAATTAATGTACTATTCACTTTTTTGGTTTATTTTAACTACGCGACTTCTGCCGAGTTGTGTGTTGAACTTAAATTATTGTTCATCTTTTTCAGGTCGCTTTAATATTTGGTGTAACTGGTGCATGTAGGATACAAGAAGTAACAAATATAACTGTGAAAGACATAGAGAACCATGGTCAGATGCTTTAAGTGAAGATACCTATGACGAAAAATAAAATACCGAGGTCATTCACCATACACGGTCCATTCTACGAAATAGTGAAGAAGTATGAAAGTTTGCGTTGTAAATAAACTTTTTTTCTACTATATAAAATTACTTTTTAGTATTATTTTCCTCACAAGTGTATTGAAAAACGTCGTATGCCACGCGTGAGTATGATGATTACCGTCCTCGGCTCTCTTAAGACCCTCGCCTGCCGGCTCGGGTCTCAATGGCGCCTCGGCGGTAATCACCAACTTTACTCACTTGTACCATAATGTACTATTGTTCTGAATTTGTTATTTTGTAGAAATCATTTTTCGTAGTTTTACAAGGGCGTAACCTACCGCTATGTCCTTATTTGTAAGTTGTAGTTGGATATGCATAAGTTCATCGTCTGTTTCTGTACGTATTTTCCTTCTTTTGTTTCGTTAAAATCTCACAATAAACTCAATTTGTTTCAATTTTGTTAATATATAAGTACTCAAAATTGACAAGTTTATTTTATTTATATCTTTCTTTAATTTAGAATGATAAGCTTCATTGTCAGTGTCATTACTATCTTTTTATATAATATTATCATGTCATTACCTATGAAAATAGTTTCTATAACAAGGTGTACCGACGAAATTTAATATTTTCAATGGTACACCTAGGGCTAGGTGGACAAAGGTGAACCGTAGTTAAAAAAGAATTACCACCGTACACCCAGGTGGTCTGGGAAGGTGGACGGTAGGAAAGAACCGGTCAGTTTATATTCATGTCAAATTATAAATTACTCATGTCGATTTCTATTCATGTCAATAATATACATTTCAGTGGTGAAGTCCAGCTTACCAGCGTTCCTGTCTTCAGTCCACAGTACGGAAGAATTAACTAGTAAAATCCTTGCACCTACACTAGTTAATTCTGAAGTATTGTGTACTAGCTGTAGCCCGCGGCTCCGCCCGCGTGGATGTCGTTAATCGCGTGGTGTTATAAATTTTGTACAGAGAGTTGCGCGTCGAACGCTGATTAGAGGACCTTTATTTTTTAGAGGAGGTAGGACACGACGGCATATCAGTCCCAATCGAGCTGTCCGACTGGGGAAGTACCTCCGCTCTTCAGAAGATCGCGGCTTAATAACCTCGTGTTATGTTTCCGACGGTGAGTAGTGTAGCCAGAGCTCATTGGAGAGATTTTGTGCTGTCAGTGGGAGAACCAAAGGCTTTGTCCTACTTATCTTTTGCGCTGACGGCACAGAATCTCTCTGTTCTTACAGCAAAGCACGAGTGTTACGCGGGTGACGCCCCTGGTGTTGCACTCGCCTATAGGTAACCTCTTACCATCAGGAGGGCCGTGTGCTTGTCTACGACCTAAGTAGCATATATTAAAAAAAAAGGTTAGATACTGTGCTCGCTTCTCTATTCGGCTTTCTACTTCACTCTGTATTTCACTTTCTAGTTTCTACTCGACGCAATACTTCATTCTGTATTCGCCTCTCTACTCGATGCCACTATACTCGATTTTACTATTACAGTAGGTACGAATCACGACTATAGTACATATTGGGATGGGGTACTTCAAGAAGGGCGAGTGTAACGCCCCTTGGTGTTGCATACGTCCATAGGCCACAGTAACCACTTTCCATCTGGTGGGCCGTGTGCTTCTTTGCGACTTAAGTGGTATAAAATAATCTTTCTACCTGGATATCTCGACTATCTAGTCCCCATACCTTTGCCCTTCTCCTACTCTCTCCTTCTCCTTTCCCGTAGCTCTTATCTTTCCGTGAAAAAAGATTTTGTAACGGATCTTAAGACTGTACCAACATCTATTTCACAATTGACAAATTAATAATTAAAACAAAAAAGAAAAAGAAAGAAAGAAAGAAATTAAGAAATTAAGAAATTAGAAAGAATTACATAATACCGGTTCGGGTATATCGGGAGTTTGAAACCAAACGATAGTTTGAATCTAAACGCGAGAACGCCATCTAGTTATGATTCTGTAACTATAAATCAATAAAATTCAAATTTTAATTTCATGATTAAATACGTATTGGTTTACACAATTGTGTATGTAAAAATAAAATCTATAAATTTACATACTTGCCCGGATAAAAAGTGCTATAAAAATTGCCCAATATTAATAAAAAGCGCCATCTATATTGCCGCTCACATTCCGTATAATATCAATATTGTTCACAACTCTGGTTCTACTCAACCGATTGCGATGAAACAAACGTAAGATTTTAAGTCTGATCAAGCCCTTTCTAACAAAAAAAACCACATCAAAATCCGTTCAGTAGTTTTTGCGTCCATCGCGGACAAACAGACAAACAGACAAACAGACAGGAAATGAAAAAAAAATATTTTCGTGTTCAGTATCGTTAATATAACATAACCCAAGTATTTTTTTTTAAATATCTCCAATGTACAGACACGACCACTTTACAATTTTATAATAGTAGAGAAGACTGACGCAGTGAACGCTTGGAAAATTGCATGTCCAAGCACCGATCTCCCAAAGAACCTTTTCTCACAGCGTCGGTGGGACGGGCCGCTCTGCAGCTTAGTAAGACAAAATTTACTTAACACATGTACTAATGCTGTTGAGCGTGCCCGTTTACTGGCGGTTGGAGTGTGGGAATCGGGTCTTTGGCTACAAGCTCTTCCGTCATCTAACGTAGAGACTATGTTAGATGACACTACCTTCCGCATCGCTACATGCCTACGTTTAGGTGCACCGTGTGTTTCTCCGCATCGATGCCGTTGTGGACAAGCCGTCGACAGACTCGGGCACCATGGCCTGTCGTGCTGCAGGAGCGCTGGGCGAATTCCACGGCACGCCAGCCTCAATGACATACTCCGCCGTGCTCTTGTCACCGCCGGTGTGCCAGCTGTGCTTGAACCAAACGGTCTGGCGCGCGACGATGGCAAGAGACCGGATGGTATGTCGTTAATGCCATGGAAAATGGGTAGGACTCTGGTGTGGGACGCAACATGCGTCGACACCATTGCCCCTACCCATATTCCTGGCACGGCTGGCTGTACCGGTGCTGCTGCTGCTTCTGCAGAGGCTCTTTAACGGCGCAAATACTCCAAACTCAAGCTGTGGAATGAACTCCCCGCGATGGTTTTCCCAAGCGACTACAATATGAGGTTCTTCAAGAAGGGCATTAGAAGGTTTCTTCAGGGTCGGCAGTGCGAGTGTGACGCCCCTGGTGTTGCATACGTCCATAGGCCACGGTAACCACTTTCCATCAGGTGGGCCGTGTGCTTGTCTGCCACCTAAGTGGTATAAAAAATAAAAAAAAGATTAGGAATTTTGTGCCGTTTGGAGTCGAAACGTTGGGGCCATGGGGTCCGAGCGCGCGCAATCTCTTCAGGGAGTTTGTGAAGCGTATGGTCGACGCTTCTCGTGACCAGAAGGCTGGCCTCTTTTTAGGTCAGAGAATAAGCATTGCCATACAACGTGGCAATGCTGCCAGTCTTCTAGGAACGTTACCACTTACCACAAGGCATGCGATGCGGAGGAATTCCACGAAGCGTTCGGGTTTAGTTTTTAATTTGTACTTTTATATATCTATACTATTATATAAATTGTAAAGTGGTCGTGTCTGTACATTGGAGATGTTTAAAAAAAAATACTTGGGTTATGTTATGTTAACGATACTGAACACGAAAATATATTTTTTAAGTTCCTGCCTGTTGTCCGCGATGGACGTCAAAACTACTGGACGGATTTTGATGCGGTTTTTTTTTGTTAGAAAGGGCTTGCTCAGACTTATTTGCTATCCCTACTTTCCCTACTAATATTATAAATGTGAAAGTAACTCTGTCTGTCTGTCTGTTTTTTTTTTTTTTTATACCACTTAGTTGGCAGACAAGCACACGGCCCACCTGATGGGAAGCGGTCACCGTGGCCTATGAACGTATGCAACACCAGGGGCGTCACACTCGCGCTGCCGACCCTGACACTCAGTTCACGTCTGTCTGTCTGTCTCGCTTTCACGCCCAAACCACTGAATCGATTTTGATGAAATTTGGTATAGGGGTAGATTAGACCTCGAGAAAGGACATAGGCTATGTTTGGTCGCGATAACCGACATCCACGCGGGCGGAGCCGCGGGCAAAAGCTAGTTACTAAAATAATTACAATAATCAAAAGCTAGTTACTAAAATAATTACAATAATCAAAAGCTACTTACTAAAATAATTACAATAATCAAAAGCTAGTTACTAAAATAATTACAATAATCAAATATAACTAACGCCGAATCTCTCTCAACTACACACTGCTGGGGTATACTTATTGTAAACATTTGCGGCCGAGTCTTGTGTTCAAAGTGTGTAGTATGTACGTAGAGGTACACAATGTTAATGAACACGAATATGGAAGCCCGACAACTATACAAGAAAATACAAAACAAGGGCATTACGGCGATACAGCATGGCTCATTGTTACCAAAGAACAAGAACAAAGATTACACTCGCTGCAGTTCTAACACCCTTAAAATTCACGTCAATCAATGCAGGACACTGCGGGACACTGCAGTCCTACGAACGGCACGTCTCGAGTGCTCTTGTTCGGGCACGCCGTCTGTGGGCCGTCGCACACTGTGAGATTTTCCTAATCTATCTCGATTTAATTATTTATTATGACAAACTAACGATTTTACAAATCGCCGGCCCCGGAGAATAAAATGGTAACCGACATTGCAATAGTTTTAGTGTTATGCCATATTTGAAGTTTACAGAGCCCAATACACACACTCAATTTTTTTCGTAATTTTTCTATGATTATTCCTGTATTCTGAGGATTATTCAGAGAAATAAAAGATAATACAATATTATTCGTCATACTTTTTGAGGAGCTCATTAACGTGAATAAAATTATTACAAACTATTGCCATATTGGTTCCATTACAAAAAATATAGTAAAAGCTACAACAATTGTGTCGTACAAGAAAACTTCGCCATGAATTGCAATGGCGAATACCATTTTATTCCCGTTAAAAAACTTCTAAGCTCATCGGCTAACATTACTTTAGTCAACAGTTTGTATTGACACTGAATGGTGCAATATCTTGCCATACTGTTCTAGCGCACATTTTTGTATATGTTAGAGAGGGATGACACTGATGACACTATAAAATCTTCTTGCGAAACTCTAGCACGTGCCGATATTTATTTACGTCATCATCATCATCTGCAAATAAACGTATTCTCCCGATTGCATCCGTGGCCAAGATGACCTCGGAGCTCGGGGTCCGCCTTCCGGTTCTTCCTCCTTCACTTTGCACGATCTTGGGCATCCATGGTAGTGATACAATTTGCACGCATGTCATTCTCCACGACATCAAACCAGGACTTCTTGGGCCTACTCCTTATACTTGGGCCCGGTGGGGCGCCATTGCCAGGCATTTGTTACCCACGTAGCCTGGTGGTTGCCGCAAGACGTGGCACCAGCGAAGGCGACTCTCTTGCATTTTATCCGCGATGTCACGGACGTGAAGGTTGCCGCGGATGCGAGAGTTCCTCACGCGATCTTTACACGTGACGTCAGTCATTTCTCGTCACTTGGCCCACGTGGCCGCAATCCGTGCCCTGACGTCGTAGTCGATTTCACCAGTCACATGAAGTACAGATCCCAGGTACTTAACCTGGTCCATGCGCTCGACCAAGTCATCGCCTATGCGAACGGGTGAAAGATCTGTGGAGTTTAACGCTAAGTATTCTGTCTTCGCTACATTTCCTTCCACCCTTTCACGCGTCGTCGCACCAATCTGCTCCTGTCCGCATCCATCAGCGCGATATCATCAGCATACATGAGCAACCACGGGGGCTGCTCATGTGAGTTTCTGATGCTGTCCGACAAAACGTCTAATATTACGGTGAATAGGTAAGGACTAAGGACGGGTCCTTGGTGTACCCCGACGGTGATGGGGAAGGCTTTCAAGTCGCCAACAGTAATCCGAACCACAGAAAATCGTAGTACATGTCTCGGATGGTGTCAATGTAAGTCTCTGGGACTCCCTTGGCCCGCAATGCCCACCAGATCATCGCGCGAGGAACACACTCGAAGGCCTTCTGCATGTCTAAGAATAGACAGTGCAAGGGCGTGTTCTTCACCCTGTATTTCCCCGCCACAATCCTTAGGACGAACACCGGGTCCATGGTTCCGTGCCCGGGACAAAATCCGTACTGACACCCCGAGAGTGTACTTTCCTGTCGGATCCGGGAGTCGATTATCCGCTCGTAGAGCTTCATGGTGTGGGACATCACTTTTATACCGCGGTAGCTGCTACACTACTGCACCGATCCCTTGCCTTTTAAAACTGGCGTGATGATGCTCAGCCTCTACTGGCTCGGAATCTCGCCGGTGAGGAGTACGCGGTTATAAAGATTTGCTAGAATGCTCACACCACGGGCACCCATTGCCTTCCAAGCCTCGATGGGGATTTCGTCGGGTCCGATAGCAGGCTTTCCGGTTCTTCATGCAGCGAATGGCAGTCTGGACTTCTGCAGGCGTTATCTGTGGCACTAGTCCTTGATTCGGAGGTAGATCTGGTGTCTGCACCTCTTTACGCTGCTTATTCAGCAGCTCGTGGAAGTATGAGCGTCATCTCTCCTTCACCGCGACTTTCTCGTACAACAGATTACCCCCAGGGTCTTTAATGCAGCGGCACTTGGATAGACCCTGCGCCGCTTTGGCCCTGGAAAGCGCCAACTTATATAATGAGCTTTTGCCCCTCAGACGATTCCAACTTGGTATATAGCGGAGTAGCGGTTGCCAGTGGTCTCGTTTGGCCCTGGCTACGGCTCTTCTGGTGGCGCGTTTTGCATCTTTGTACGCGTCGCGGTCTTCGGAAGATTTGGACGCTTGCCACTTTTTAAATTATGTGGTCTAAAGTTATGGAAGTAAGCGTTTAACATTCACAATCACAGACTCTACGCTTTAAATATGATCTTGATGTGATGAGTATTCTCAACTGAATGTAGAACAGCAACAAAGACCACCAGCCAAAAGCAAGCGAGGTATGAGGCAGAAAAAACCTAACAAACCAAGTTCTAGCTCTGAATTTCAGTTGAAAGTCGCGTACACCAATCCATTGCCATTAAGCCAGGCTTTGCACGACGATCTTATGAGTCTATGTAGGTCAGAAGCAATCCCAGTGTTCTACCATGCCTTCTAAGAAGCTTTAACTTATGACGGAACTAATACTGAAAGCCATACGTTTATTGAAAACGGATAATAAGGAAAACTAATTTTTATTTGCCATTTTTATTAAGTTCATCTTTTGTACTTTAACATAAATAAAGTCTGATTACCATAACTTTATTTTATTTTCGTAACTAGAATAAAACTCATAAGGTTGATTAGTCTACAATGGACATCCCGTATGAACCAGAACAAAATGGTTAAGTTACTTTATTTTTCCAAATTTAGCACAGTCATACGATTGAATAGTATTGCAATAGGATATTATACTATTTAATATCTTTCTAAATAACGGGAATAAAATGGTAAGTGTACAATACCAAATCTCAATAACATTAGATATTTACTAGAGATGCGCCGAGTAACACTTTTGCCGAGTAACGAGTACCGAGTTTTATTCGGTTCAATTTTTTTTCAACCGAGTACTCGGCCGAATAACTCGGTTCAATTAAATTCCCATTTCGTTCGCGTAAACATGTACAAACAAATATACTTCACGTTGCGCGTCATAGTAGATAAATAATATTGAAAAAAAATGTTCAATAACGATTGACTGTCGTCCAGTTTCCGAAAGGCTGATCAACGTTAAAATTAACATAATCGGCTGTTAAATCTCTTGTCAAATAGCAATTCGGTTGCTAGAAGCATGGTCAAATAGTTAAATTTGATCATCGTTTCAGTTAGCATAACTGTTTAATGTTTCACTCGAGAATCGTATGTCAACCGCCATTCTGGGTTTCCGAAACGCCTGTCAAGCCTTTTTGTCAACAATGACAGTCTGTAACATATTTTTATCCGTTTTGGTTGATATATTAGGCTGTTACCAGAACGTGCAAAGAGCCTTGTGTTCTTGCATCTTAAGTAATTATAACTTACCTTTATAAAATTTTAAATATTGATTATTTGTATTATCTACTGTTCTCTTAATTTTATCTCATTACAAGTAGTAATGAGACAAAATTATGCTAATGAATATGTATTAATTTATTACTCATTCATTAGCATAATTTTGATTTTATTGATTGAGATTGACAAAGATATCCCAAATTAGTAATAAATACTTTTTGATTAACACTGTTACAGTAGTTTTAATTATATCTACCTGAATATATTGCTTTTCTTAGACCGAGTATATTCGGCATTCAAACCGAGTTATTCGGGCCGAGTACGAGTATTAAAAACCCACCGAGTACGCCGAGTACCGAGTATCAACCGAGTACTCGGCCCATCTCTAATATTTACTAACTTTTTTAATTGTAATTATATCAAATTCGAATAATGCAATTAAAGACTTATTAAATCATTATAAAAGCTTTAAAAATTAGCTTTAATTTGAGCCTTTATTGGATTGTCTACGTCTAATATTAGTTAAGTTATAGACAAAAAACAGTTTTTTATTTTTCCTGAAAAGTTAAGTTTTTGCGATTACCATTTTATTCTCCGGGGCCGGCGAAATGTTTTAGATATTGTTGAATTAAACATTTAATTCATGAAATAAAAGATATTTACTAGATTTAAATATTTTTACTCGAAACTGAAAACAAGATTTTGAAAAAAAAAGTAATAAAATGTATGTAACAGAATTTTATTACTTTTATTTAAATTAATTTATTAATTACTATCTGTGGGCTGTGTAAGGGAATCATTCAATTGAGGTACAGTTAACAAAGATAAAACAGTAGGCTCCATTACACGATGCTTAGTTTTGGGTGCATGTCGTAGACTCGCGATATATTGGGTCAGAAGATATCGAGAGTCTGTTTATCAAATCTGAATTGGTTGCAATCCGGGATGTTTTTCTTGTGAATGACTCTCGATATCTTCTGTTATTTTTGTTGCGAGCCTCTTGGGCCTCTTCAGACATTTGTCCTATAGGTATTATACATGTGGCAATCGACAAAAGTTTTACTCGGTCTACCTGGTCTACTTTGTTCTGTCTGAACTTTGAGATGAAGAAGGGATTTCGTTAACTACAACTTCTGGTAAAAAAATATTTTCATTCAACCAAGAGGCGTATTTATTTAAGAAGGGGTCTCGATGACGATGAACAGTAGCCATTTTTTTTTCTCAAATTTGAAGCATAATGTTCTTAAATGGACCTTTTTTTTCTTTTGGACTTCTTCCGAAAACTGTACTGATGCATATTTTAATTGAAAAAAATCAAGAACTGCTTCAAAATGGTTTTCAGACCTACTCGTATTACACCATACATCAAAACATTCTTTTCTTGTTATTTGTACAGCCATTCTAAAAAATGAAAAAAAATGTTAGGGTGTCACAACTATGTGCAATAAATTATAATCGAATGCAAAAGCTCAGGGTTATGGCTAAATTACTAAATAGTTAAGAGAGGTGAATAACCCTGAATAACTATTTTTTTTCTCCAATTAACTTTGACGATTTTTTATGAAAATGCCCTTATTTTATCATTACCAATAAGATATTAAACGCAGTTGAAACAATTATCCTTCTAACGTAATATGTCGCACATACCTACCTTAAAGTATCCAATAACAGAAGTTTTGTAACTATAACAATAATGAGGATATATATTTTAACTCAGCAACTATCATCTAGTGAACACGTATTACTAAGAACAATAAAATCTACTGAGTTTAGAAGTGTGTCATACATTTTCCTGACAACCTACAATAAAAAATAAATTAAAGTCTTTATGAAGAACTTATCTGCTGTATAATATAAAATTTCTACGTAAATTGGAGTAAGTAGACATTATCAATTAACTCGAGCTAGATTAGGAAAATCTCACAGTGTGCGTCGGTTGCCGGAGGTGAGATGGTCGCAGCCATATCCCTCGCCCCCGGCCGGCCCAGGGCCGCATCTCTCGACCTGGCCTCCTCCGCTGTGGGCCGCAGAGTCCTCAACTCGTCCCCGGGAGTGGGGAGGCACGGGAGCCACCGCCGCCGTCGCCACCACCGCGCTAGTCGCGCTAGTAGTCGGTCACTTAGTTGGTCCCTTTGTCGGTCACTTAGTCGGTCACTTTGTCGGTCACTTGGTCCCTCTGTCGGTCACTTAGTTGGTCCCTTAGTTGGTCAAATAGTTGGTCCCTTTGTCGGTCACTTAGTCGGTCACTTTGTCGGTCACTTAGTTGGTCCCTTTGTCGGTCACTTAGTTGGTCCCTCTGTCGGTCACTTAGTTGGTCACTTGGCCCGGACCGCGCGATGCAGTCGTCACAGACACGGCGCGCGGGACGTAACGGCCCAAGGAAGTGCTTCTTGAGATGTGGCTTCATGCTACTGATCAAATTGTTCAAAAAATTAGCACAGTATATGGAGCAACGTAAGCCATCTGTCGTGAATACGTCCCATCCTTGTATGACATATTTATCAAAAAAGCCACTGTCATAGTCCTCTTCTGACGAACAAATCATTCTAAGCTGTATGCTCTTGTTGTCCCATACGTGGTCGCACAGGAACCCGAAGTACCGCGTCGTGAACCAAGGCCGCGGTTCTCTGTTTTCTATTTCTTGAATTATACCACACAGTTCTTCGTCTGAACTTTTTTTGTTATTCATCTGTTTTGCATGACCTTTAAAAAGTATATACGTTATTGCATAATATAAAAGAGTTTTTTGATTCAAACTAAACTTGTCACTTTTGAGTATGTCACAGACGTACTCAATCGCAAAATACTCTGCGAATGTCTTGTGTATGAACACCGGGTTACCGTCGGCTGTCACGTATGACACGAGGCCTATCTTATCTGCGCCTGTTTTAATGTCATTGAGCAAAGCGTTAAAATCGTCTGCACCTGCGTGTAATGGATTCATTTCTTTGAACTCTTCAATATCCAGCTCCTCAAATATAGGCCATTGGAGCTCAGCGTACGCCGCCAGTCTCTTGTGAACTCTCACACAGCGCGCGATCTTTTCCTCAAGTATGCCCCTTGTGATCGGGTTACAAAGGTCCATGTTATTTTTATCTTGTAGAAGTATTTTTTTAATTTTATTCTCTACAAATACTTCGTGCATATTATCACTGGTGAGGTCTGATGAATAATCAGAATGCGATATCATGTTTACGAAATAATCTGCTACGAAATATAAAAGTAACGGAATACCTGTAACGTAAACTTTTACATAAGAACAAAAATCACTAAAGAGTGGATCAAGAAATCCGTAAAACCTACTGAACCGCTTATCGCTCCTCGTACGGCGGAGGAAATCTTCTAAGTCACTGCGTGGCTTGCTCTCAAACTCTATTATGTTTTTCCACCAGTAATTTTTCAGATAATCTTCCTGCTCCATTATAGAAAAATGTTTCAATCCAAAGCGCCTCCCTACAGCCTTCTCTAAATCTGGCATGATGTCGCTGTACGGTCTGCTGCTCACCCACATTTTACTTTTGCGAAGAGTCCGGACGACTTTAATGAAATCGATGACCTTGTCTTTGTAATACGGACATATTTCATCAAACCCATCAAAGACAAATATCACTCTCCTCTTATTATAAAAATGGAGGAACATATTTAACTCAAAAGCAACCAAGTCATCGCCGGTACAGTTCACGAGGCGCGCTTCGTCATCCGATATTGTAATTCTAATTGCATGATCAATGTCTTTATTTCGCACTGCAACCTGGCACAAGAATGTTAACGATTCCACAGGATCAACGGTTCTCTTCTCTTCGTACCATTTATAGAACTGCTTCGAATGTTCTATAAAGTTCATTCTGACTATCCAAAGGTCCTGATTTCTGGTAGCAAGTGCCAAGTGAGTGAGTAGTGTCGACTTGCCCATCCCTGGCGCGCCTGTTATGAGAACCACATCATCTTTGATATCGTGAAACGTGCGCACTACATGGACGTGAGGACCATCATAAGTAACTTCTTCATTCTTCGTATCATCACTATAATCATCAATATCGTACGCTAGGCTGAGCAAATCTGACCTCTCAAATATCAACCGGTGCCCGGGCACCGCGAGTGTTAGGTGAGGTTTTTTTTGCGTGGGTAGACTGGCTAAACCAGTATACTCACGTGTGTGTGTTTGCGTGGGTAGACTCACTCTCCTGTCCATATAAAAATGTTTAAATTCTTCGTACTTTGAATTACTCAGCGTTGTGCCTACGTGTATTGTTTCGTTACGTATCAATGTATCCAGCACACCACCCTCTATAAATGCATCTGATGTTTCGTCCAAAATTGAGCCTAAATCAAATTCTTGGCCTTGAAACATTACTTTAGCATTTCGCTTAACTTCGCTCTGCCACGGCGGGGTCAATGCTGTCAATATTTGTGTTTTGTCCTCAAACACATCGTTCGTGCTCGGAAATGATTCATTTATCTTTTCTATAAACGCGTTGTATGCTATAACTATTATTTTCTTCTCTTTGGCCGACTGTGTCAGTTCATACAGCTTTATACATGACGTACTGTTGTGACGTGTATTGCACACAATTATTATCACCATGTTTTCGGTTTTCTTCAACTCTGCATTTAGAGAACTAAAGTCGGCTTTTGGTAAATTTAATACGTGTTTCAAATCCAAGACAGCGTACTTGTTGAACGCGTAATGGTTCCGCAGACATTGAGTCACTTTCATGGTCGTCAGCGTGACTGTGTCTGTGCGGATGAACATTGTCGAGGGTAGCACTTTCAGCTCCATCCACTTCGTAGCATTTTCTACAAAACTATAGCCGCCATATTTGACATTGGTCATAAAAAACGTAGTTTGTAACGCACTAATCTGCGGTTCTGTCATTAGGTCGTTTATTGCCTCTTCATATAAAGCACTCGTTTCGGTGAGATACTCGCCTGTTTTCGGGGACATCCACATTCTCTGTATTTTGTTATGGTAATGCAAAAACACTGAGTCAGATTTAATTAAGAATCTGTGTGGGTCTGGGTTGGCACTCAGACGATCTTGTATCTCTTTCTTTACAGTTTCTTCGACGGCAGAATGATTTTGTTGTTTCGCAAAGACGACCAGTTTACTTAGGAGCTCTTTGACCACATTGGTGCAGCCGTGTGCGATATGAAGTTTGGGTAACTTCGTAGTTTTTACATCAAATCTGTATTCCTGGAGATTTACAATTTCATTCCTTAGGTTCATGAATAAAGTTTTCGCATTACTTGGTAATGATTCAAAATCATTCAAGAACTGAAGCATTTCTGTTTCTGCATCGTAAGTTAGAATAGTCCCGACCGCGCCGCCTAAGCCTCCGTTTGGACTGACAAGCCCGCCATCCATAGAGTCGTCAAGCGTGACAATTTTGTAAGGGTCCTTTGGTTCATATACCTTGCACAACTCAACGAGGGCAGCCTTTAAGTATTTTAATCTTCTCTCAATTTTCTTTGGACTGCCACTTACAGTCAAATCTACATTGCCAAAAGTAATTTGAACTTGAACTTTTAGCGACCGTAAGTATTTTTCTGCGGCCGCCCTGGCTGCATCCATTGCTTCGGCTATCGCGTGCCCTGACATACTAGTACTAATTTCTCGTAACTTCTCTATGTCGCTAGGGGGACGCTGAATAAGGAATTCTAATTTATCGTTTTCCTTCCATGCTATATGAGTTACGATGAGAGGAGTCAATGTCGCCGCTGATGGGTCAGACAGGAAGGACTTTATTAATTCTTCCACCGATGTCGGCGGACTCTGCGTCGCATCGCTGTTATGTCTTATTCCCGGATATATTCCAAGTATTTCTTTGATCAAATGATTTCTAAACAATGTAATATGTTTCTCATCGATATCAAAGAAACCTTTTTGAAATGTCAAATTACGCCATTTCAAATCGGTTTTAGGGTCTGTTTGTATCTCGGTGACATCCACTACTCTCTGCTTTAGGACAACATGATACTGTAGAATGCACTCGTCCAGCATCATATTCATCGATTTCTCAACATTTAGGAACGTAACGAATCGCTTAGCCAGCGACAAGAGCTCTGCTTCTAAAATTGTGTCTTTTAACTCTTCTAGATGTCGCTCAGTGAAGTGTGGCCGGAACCCCGGCGTGTCGCTAGTGGCTAGTACATCTTTCAACACCGTCGCATAGTCGCTCACAAATTCTGTGTTCGAATCGCCAGCCAAGCCCTCGTTAGTGTACAAAATGAACAAACTATCTGCCTTAGTGACGTCACCGCCGAACGGCGCGCTAGATCCGTCCTGTGAAGCTATATTTTTATTTACTTTCACAAGACTATCGAACCATTTCGCTCGATCGGCTTTGTTATCTAACGAGAGAAGTGTGCGGTCGTTCTCCTTGTGCTTGAGCTGCACGAACAGCGCTCGGGGCCGCTCGCGCCCCGCCACGTGCAGCTCGAGGCAGATGTCGTCGAAGGCGCCCGCGCCGGCCATGTTGGTGGCCAGGCGGAAGCGCGTGACGCGGCCGTGGCGCTGCAGGCGCTGCAGGCGCAGCAGTACGAGCGCGAGCAGCTTGCTCTCGTAGAGCTGGCCGCAGATGCCGGACGTGCCATCGCGCCGCCTGTACGAGCGCGTCGCGTCCACGCCGCCCGCGCCGGTCCGCCCTGCCGCGCTTCTGTCGATATAGCATGAACATATATTCAAATCGATTTAGAAAGAGAATCGACCTCGGGCGGGACTCGAACCCGCGATCTTTCCCTTACAGGGGGAATCGATTTGAATGGTTAAATGTTGAATGGTTAGCATAATAAATACTTCAAAATTTCATTCAGATGAACAAATATATTTTGTGTCAGCAAGTTTATCATCAAATATTTGAAAACATAACTCTGCCACCAAATATTTCTAGTATTATCTGCAGAATGTGACAGCCCCGTTCATTTTCATACTAAATCATGCACGAAGAAATAGGGCCCCGTCGACGTCGCGGGTGACTAATATATTGGCGTCAGATAAATAAATACATTATAATACATTATGGTACAAGCCTGTAAACTCATAGTTTTTATGTTTCGGGACTTATCGCGATTAATTATTATTTGGAACTTACTTGTGCCGACGTTTCGGGTGCGTTGCAGCACCCGTGGTCACGACTTGACTGGTCTGCGAGCGTCGAGAGGTGCGCGGGATTAATTTGTGTGCCTACCCTCCACTACTTATTTGTGAATGGTAAGGCTGGCGACACACAACACTCACTACGTCAGTTTTTAATGGCACTGTGTTTTTGGGTTTGAGTAATTTAATCACTGGATTCCACGTCCCAGACAGCCTGAATCCATCTTCCCTATTGAAATTTTTATATTTTCTGATTTCAATAGCTTCACGCACAATCCGTGGATAATAGTGGCGATCAGTGGAGAGGACTCTAGGCTGATGAAACTCAATCCAGTGATTGGCCCCCGACTCAAGATGTTCTGCTACTGCCGATTTATTGTGCTGACGGTTTTTCACAGCCGCGATATGTTCTCTGACCCTTTCTGCAATGGTTCGCTTTGTTTGGCCTATGTAGGAACTACCGCAGCTGCAATCCACTTTGTAGACACCTGGTGTTTGTAGAGGTATGACGTCCTTCGATGTTCGCACATATTTCGCTACTTTGGCGCACGGTTTGAAGATAGTCTTAATGGAAAACTTCCGTAAGCAGGATCCGATCTTGTCCGTTATACCTTTCACATATGGCATGTACGCCGGTTGGCGGTCAACACCCGGTAACATCTTCCTCGGTACACGTCGCGGCTTTCTAGAACTCGTAACATACCCGTTCACTTGAAGAACCTCCTGAACATGATCTAACTCCTGCTGCAGGTGTTCAGGGTCACACAAGTCATTTGCTCGCTTGATGAGCGTCGAGCTTACTGATTTCAAATGAAGTGGGTGATGATGCGAGGAGGCGTGCAGGTATCTGTCTGTGTGAGTGGGTTTACGGTACACAGTGTGGGCCAAAGAGCCATCGGTTCGCACCATTAGCTTGATGTCCAGGAAAGACAATGTCCTGTTGTTCTCAATCTCATACGTAAACTGTGTCTTCACATGTAATGAGTTGAGATACTCAGTAAAGCGAACCACTTGCTCACTGTTGCCTTTAAAGATGCAGAAAACATCATCTACATACCTTTTCCATAGCCTGATCTGGGTGTGGGCGTTCTGACACACCTCCTCTTCAATATGTTCCATCCAAATATTTGCCACGACTGGTGCCAAAGGGCTGCCCATGGCGACGCCGTTTATCTGGAGGTAGTGTTGGCCATGGTAAAGGAAGTAGTTCCCTTCGAGGCAACTCTGCAGTAGTTTTGCATAACTATCCGGTAGACCATTATCCTTCAGCTTGGTTTCGATAATCCGTAGACAATCTTGCAATGGAACATTGGTAAATAACGACTCCACGTCAAAACTTACCAAAAGCTCATCTGGTTCCAACTTAATGTCTTTGATTATGTCCACAAAATGGCGCGAATCTTTGACAAAGGACGGTGTTTTTCCCACTAATGGCTGCAGTGCTTTAGCAATGTGTTTCGCTAGATCGTAGGTAGGAGAGTCAATTTGACTTACGATTGGTCGCAGTGGCACATCGGGTTTATGCACTTTGGGCAAGCCATACAGTTTTGGTGGTTGTGTGATTTTAGGTCGGTGCAATTTTTCGAACTCGTCCTTTGTGAAATCCTCTTCGTGCTCCTTAATCAAACTGCGTATTTTACGTGTTACTCTTGACGTGGGATCATATTTAACACTCTTGTATGTGTGGGTGTCCTCGAGTAAGGTGCCTATTTTTGCCTCATAATCCGTAGTTTGCATTATTACTGTGGCATTCCCCTTGTCGGCTTTCAATACCAGAACCTCTTTGTTGTTCCGCAACTTAACCAAAGCCTCCCGCTCTTCGGCGGTAGCATTACTTTTCGGAAGGCGGGCCTTCCGTAAGACATGGGCGACATCTTGTCGTAAAGTGTCAGCGTCACAAACTGGTATCTTATTTCGGGCTATTGCCTCCTCTACACTACAGATGATGTTTTCATAATAATTAATCGCGATAAGTCCCGAAACATAAAAACTATGAGTTTACACCGCGATAGTTTAAAAATAACGCAAGCCTGTAAAGTTGGTGATTACCGCAGAGGCGCAAAAAAAATCATAATTCAAATAAGTAAGTAGATGACAAGGCAGTATAGTGATAGCACCTTACGGCCTGGTCACGACTTCGGTCTTAGTGCCTTTGCACATTGTAAGAAAATTTCGTGTGCTTGACAAGAAATTTCTTATAAGAAATGCAGTCGCCTTTGTTGTTATATGAGACCGTGCACATTGTAAGAAATTTTTTCTTGTGTCTGATAAGACACACGCATTTTGGCGGATCTAGACCAGAAATTTCTTACGTACGTGGGACACTCAATTACATCAAGTTTTATTTTGAGAAATTATAATATTAACTTGGATGTATAAAATATTTTTATTAAATCCACCAGGCCGTTTCCTCGTGGTCATACTAGTTTGTCATACCACCAGCCTCTACACAAAGTTTCATGCGTCTGAACCAATTTTCGCACAATCATCGTACGAAAATGTTCTCGATGCAGATCCATTTTTAAATGAGACACAATGGCTCTCAAAAATTGTGGAGAGATATTCAAAATTGGAACATTGCTATTTTTATATTTAAATATAAGCAAAGTTTTCAAAATAATTACAAGTAGGTAACAAGTACCTTACACAAAAACTCGCAAGACGTTGTTGAACGGCCCACTCGGTACCTATTCATTCTGCGGCGGCGGCGGCGCGGCTGCCGCGGCGGCGGCGCCTTTGTGCCCCTCCCCCGACATACCGCACCTCACTCTACACGTGCCGCTAGCGCCTGTCGGCGCGGCGGTGCGGCTTTTGATTTTTACCCGACTACGGTGAAGCCAAAGGAGGGTTATGATTCTATGCCAAATGACTTTCAGTTTGCTAGTACATTTTTAAATGCAGTTTCGGTTGTGAGTTGTAACTGGTGACGTCTCGATGAACTAAATAGGTAGGTATTAAAATCCTTAGGTACCTACCTGAGAGTTACAGCTAGCATTCCACGTGGGGATATAGCTTCTATAAATTGCGTATTTTGACGATGTAATGAAATCTTCAAGTAAGTACCTATTTTAACAACTCGTCACAAGTTGTTTGGGACATATAGGTAGGTATGTACGTACGTAGGTCATTAAAAACTTTCTTTCGTTTCGCATTAATTCTGGTACCTACAAGCTTTGTATTATGTCCCATCGCTGATTCTCGAGTCTCGTCATATTATTATTATTATACTAGCTGTTGCCCGCGGCTCCACCCGCGTGGAATTCGGATTCCGTGCCAACTTTAGCCTACCTAAGTTACTTCTTATTACATAAGCTATCTGCCAGAGAAAGTCACGTCCAAATGGTTCAGCCGTTCCAGAGATTAGCCGGAACAAACAGACAGACAGACAAAAATTTAAAAAATATATATTTTGGTACCTATGTGTACCGTATACAATACATTCATATGCATGTAGTAGAAACCGGTTATTTTAATATTACAAACAGACACTCCAATTTTATTTGTATAGATTTAAAGTTCCCGTCTATGATATAGATAGGTATGCAATCAAAAAAAGACGCTGTCGTCTGTCTATTTTGTACCTACCTAGGTAAGTATATGATTGTGAGGATTGTGTATCCTCCGTCAAATTATGGTTAGGTACATACTAATGAATGAAGTAAAGAAATAAGAAATTACCTAAGTGGGTACTTCGTTCTGTACCTACATTACGAGGTTAAGTTACCTATACCTATTGGCTAGGAGCAATATTGGCTGAGAGAAAGTAAAAATCAATTTTCTTTCTTTCTTTCTAAGCAATATTGGCTGGGTCAGGTTTTGGATGGGTGACCGTTCTTTGCATTACGACGTTAAGCAACATTGGGTAAGTGCCCGCTTGACGGCAATAGGCTCGCTCCTATTACGTGGTACCGAAAATAATTTGATGGAATGTGCTGTTAATACACCTCTGCTTACCCCGTCGGGAATTTACAGCACTCCTGTAAAACCCCTAAGTATAATAATATGTATGTATGTATAATATATTTTTTGTTACAAACATGTTTTATCATTCTATACAGAATGATAAACAAAACATGTTTGCAACAAACAGAAATGTTTGTAACAAACATAAATGTTTGTGGCTACGTAAGAAATTTCTGGTGTACGTAAGAAATTTCTTGTCGATAATTTCTTACAGTGTGCAAGGTGTTCTCTTCATTAGACACGAAATATTTCTTGTCTGGCGTACGTATCTTATAATGTGCAAAAGGCCTTAGGCCTTTTGCACATTATTTTTACAAATTGGAGTGTCTGTTTGTAATATTAAAATAACCGGTTTCTACTACATGCATATGAATGTATTGTATACGGTACACATAGGTACCAAAATATATATTTTTTAAATTTTTGTCTGTCTGTCTGTTTGTTCCGGCTAATCTCTGGAACGGCTGAACCATTTGGACGTGACTTTCTCTGGCAGATAGCTTATGTAATAAGAAGTAACTTAGGTAGGCTAAAGTTGGCACGGAATCCGAATTCCACGCGGGTGGAGCCGCGGGCAACAGCTAGTATAATAATAATAATATGACGAGACTCGAGAATCAGCGATGGGACATAATACAAAGCTTGTAGGTACCAGAATTAATGCGAAACGAAAGAAAGTTTTTAATGACCTACGTACGTACATACCTACCTATATGTCCCAAACAACTTGTGACGAGTTGTTAAAATAGGTACTTACTTGAAGATTTCATTACATCGTCAAAATACGCAATTTATAGAAGCTATATCCCCACGTGGAATGCTAGCTGTAACTCTCAGGTAGGTACCTAAGGATTTTAATACCTACCTATTTAGTTCATCGAGACGTCACCAGTTACAACTCACAACCGAAACTGCATTTAAAAATGTACTAGCAAACTGAAAGTCATTTGGCATAGAATCATAACCCTCCTTTGGCTTCACCGTAGTCGGGTAAAAATCAAAAGCCGCACCGCCGCGCCGACAGGCGCTAGCGGCACGTGTAGAGTGAGGTGCGGTATGTCGGGGGAGGGGCACAAAGGCGCCGCCGCCGCGGCAGCCGCGCCGCCGCCGCCGCAGAATGAATAGGTACCGAGTGGGCCGTTCAACAACGTCTTGCGAGTTTTTGTGTAAGGTACTTGTTACCTACTTGTAATTATTTTGAAAACTTTGCTTATATTTAAATATAAAAATAGCAATGTTCCAATTTTGAATATCTCTCCACAATTTTTGAGAGCCATTGTGTCTCATTTAAAAATGGATCTGCATCGAGAACATTTTCGTACGATGATTGTGCGAAAATTGGTTCAGACGCATGAAACTTTGTGTAGAGGCTGGTGGTATGACAAACTAGTATGACCACGAGGAAACGGCCTGGTGGATTTAATAAAAATATTTTATACATCCAAGTTAATATTATAATTTCTCAAAATAAAACTTGATGTAATTGAGTGTCCCACGTACGTAAGAAATTTCTGGTCTAGATCCGCCAAAATGCGTGTGTCTTATCAGACACAAGAAAAAATTTCTTACAATGTGCACGGTCTCATATAACAACAAAGGCGACTGCATTTCTTATAAGAAATTTCTTGTCAAGCACACGAAATTTTCTTACAATGTGCAAAGGCACTTAGCGGGCCGCGGCGCACAGTGGATCGTTTCATACAAGCTAGACGTCGGAAATTCTAATTATATTTTAAGTATTTTTATTTATTTATTTCCTACGTATTTACGTAAAATATAACAATAAAAGTGATCTTCAATACGTATTGATAATATACTCGTTCGCACTAATTTTGCCGCTATCGTAGAGAAGGAGGACGGGACGCGGCTTACAAACTTAGCGCGAACGGGTAGTTATTTAGTTCATTGGGCTTACCTATTAACTTATCATTGGACAATCATGAGAATGATGATGAATGATGAGAATTTCAAGTAGTCAAATAATGGTTAGTCACCTTTCTTTGCGAGATCCTGCGAGATCCCATCAACTTCCATATTCGTGATAAAACAATATGATGCAAACTCGTGCGAAGTCAAACAAGGACTGATTTTTAATTTAGAGGGTTGGAGCTTTAAAATAAGCTAGGTACTGTAGAGACACCAAGGTATACTCATATTTAGATTCTCTGTTAAAGTTAAGAATTGGGATTTTTTTAAGGTATAAAATAGGTTCAATTCAATATTTTTTTCTACGAGAACTAAGTGGATTAATAATGTAAAAATCCATAAATAGAAAGTACATACCTTCATTAATATCCTCAATTTTTTGTTTCACGTTCACACACTCACAACTCATAAAAATCAGTCACAACAAAGAGACACAAAAATTGCAAAATAATTATTTTTTCAAGTAACTTACTTTATAAACTTTTCTACCGTCATGCTTAATAACGGCGTGAGGGTAGATCATTAGTAATATTGTTTTTGAGGTCCCTGATTATCTGTAAATCAATAAGACTATAAGAAAAAGCGTAATTAAGTAATGAATTTCCGACGTCTAGCTTGTATGAAACGATCCACTGTGCGGCGCGGCAAGAGGCGCGGCGTCGCACAGTGGGACGATAGTATGGGAAAAACGGCATTAATCATAATATTTTAAATTATGGTAACAAACATCGATTTTATTTTTAGAACAGTATTGTTGTATGCAGGGGCGTATTTAAAGATTTGGCGCCCCGGGCCACTTAGGTTTGCCGCCCCCTATGCAGGCGCGGTCCGAGAGGGGGGGGGGGGGGGGTCACAGGGGACATAACCCCGCCAAAACCATGCACGTCATATTGAAAAGTCCTAGTACGAGGGGGGGACGGGTTAAATTTCTTTGAGGAATTTCCGAAGTGACCCCCCCCCCCCCCCAAACTTCAAGCTGGGACCGCGCCTGCCCCTATGTGACGTTCGCGTTCACCGTTAGCCTGCGCCCAAGGGGCTGACACAAAATAGGGGTCCGTCAGAAATTGCTGGAGATTTTCAAGCCTGATTCGTGAGATCTCTATCTTATGGTGCGAGGGAAGTGACTTCCATCGATCTCTCCACTAACCCAGGCTCCCAACCAGAATCCCTTCAAGAGGAAATATTTGCATTCCATTCCATTAAAGCGCCCTACGTAGAAGATGATATCGCAACCAAAAATCACTTGAGTACAGCAATAGCTTCTGAAGAATGATGTTTTATGGCTCAAAGGCAACAGCAAAAGCACCGCTTTGGGACCTGGCAGCACTCTAGGCTCTAAAGGCACTCGGATCCCGTTTTGAAGGGCTCTATAACATATGCCTTAAGTAGAGACGGATTCCGAAAATTTGAATGACAGGAAAATTGGTCCTCTTCTGCAAAGTTACCGTCCGCCTATCGGCTCATTGTATTGATGGACAAGGTGTGCAGTCATGCAGGTGTTTTAAACGAATTATTCCTCGTGAAGTGCCACATCGAGCGCCTTACAGGAGTGAGGCCGAATTTGGTAGACAATAAATTTGGTTATAGTCGGGAGCACCGTGGATGCCAACACGCGCTTGAGGGCCCTGGTGGAAGAAGCAGTGGCACGGCGAGTTGATGCTGGCAGTGTCTTTTGTTGCCTACGTCATTAACACCTTGCCATGGAGCTGCATCAGAGCTGCACTCTTTCAGTGCGGGGTGCCTCTCTATCCTCGCGTCATTGTCGGGGCTTCCTTATCGGTGAAAGCCAGTATCTACCCATGTAGGAAAGGGCTTGGTAATTGAGATATCTGGCGGGGTGTTCCGGCTGGCGCGGATCTGGGGCCGCTTCTGTGGAACATCGGCTAGGACTGGATAGTGACGGCACGAAATCAGAAGCAACCAAGTAAGCCACGGCTGGAGTTACCCAAGTCCTTGGACGTATTTGGTGGCTGGATCTGAAGTGGGCATAGCTGGTTCTCTTACTTACGAACCCTTTCTGGCCAATTGATGTGTTGGGAGCACAGAGGCTGCCCATACACCACCTGGCAGTCCTTAAATAGACTTCGGATGCAGGTCAGCCGAAGTAACGAAAACCGAATTAGATGGAGTTTATCAGATGAGGTGGACCCATGCACCACGGTGTGAATGCGGAACTACAGTGAGGTAGGCGCTAACGTGTGCTGCATGCCTAAGCACGTGTATACCGCAGGAACTCATGGGTGCCTCTGAGAACGCCATCAGGGTGGTTGCACACTGGGCAAACAAAATATGACATATTATGTCGTCGACTCGACAAAAGGAGAAGATTAGCTCGAATGAGGTGATGCTCGAAGGGGGTTCTCACACGTCTTCGCTGCCGATAACGCGATAGAGGTATCACGGTAGCTTCTCCTACCAGCTGACGCAATGCGCCCAGCTATGGCTGCTTCGGTGAGTTCCTGAGACATACAGATCAGGAGCCGACCCCTGCAATGCCACCTCTGCCTGGACTCCTCCATGTATATGCCACTTCACGCGTTGTATTCTTTAAGCAAACGTCAGAGCGAGAAACCTCTCGCCGCAGGTCCTGGTGCTAAGTAGTTATGGCCGTCTGCGAGGGGTGATTATTCCTCGTGAAGTGCCACATGCGGTCTCGGTTTAAAATCGCACACCGTCTCTGTCGGGTCTCAATTATCGGGTGTAAAGTTACCCAATTAGATATTTCCCTCGCAACCCGGCTGACCTTTTAAGATAGCTCCTTCGGGTGTCGGTAGTCGGTGTCCCCATTGAACCCCGGAAATGTACGGGTTTCACCACCGCGTTAACGGTCTGAATATATTGGAGTAACAGGCGACCGCACCTGTCGCCCCCAGGTCTCGGGGAACCAGCCGCCCCTTAGCTGCTCTTATCTGTGCTCTCTGCTAGTCATAAGGATACGTGGAAACCCTATGAGTAGCCATTTACAGCGCCGCTACCACCCCGGCCGGAATTAACCGTAGGCGGTAGCGTCTCCCTGCGAGAGAAAGGCGCTGCCGTTTTCGGCGCCCAAGCTGCTTGGCCCCAGTTACACCGTACTTGAACGCAAATGTTATTTAGGGTTTTCTAATTTGAATGCAATTAAAATAATGAGTGACATAGTCATATTGTAACTAAGTAAGCTCCGAAATATTAAAATATAAAAAATATATACGTAATATTTACTCTAATAGGCGCCTTTTAGAGTCAAGATTAAGGCGCCCCGAGATATAGACATTCGGGGCGGCAGGTTGCAAGGGGCGGCGGAACCGCCCCGAGCGTCTATCTCTGGGCGGCTTTGAGAGCAAGATTAAGGCGCCCAGAGATAGACGTTCGGGGCGGCACGTTGCGAGGGGCGGCAGAGCCGCCCCGAGCGTCTATCTCCGGGCGCCTTTTAGAGCAAGATTAAGGCACCCAGAGATAGACGTTCGGGGCGGCAGGTTGCGAGGGGTGGCGGAACCGCCCCGAGCATCTATCTCTGGGCGCCTTTTAAAGCAAGATTAAGGCGCCCAGAGATAGACGTTCGGGGCGGCAGGTTGCGAGGGGCGGCGGAAACACCCGGAGCGTCTATTTCTGGGCGCCTTTGAGAGTCAAGATTAAGGCGCCCAGAGATAGACGTGCGGGGCGGCACGTTGCGAGGAGCGGCGGAGCCGCCCCGAGCGTCTATCTCCGGGCGCCTTTTAGAGCAAGATTAAGGCGCCCAGAGATAGACGTTCGGGGCGGCACGTTGCGAGGTAGCCGCCCCGAGCGTCTATCTCTGGGTGCCTTTTAGAGCAAGATTAAGGCGCCCAGAGATAGACGTTCGGGGCGGCAGGTTGCGAGGGGCGGCGAAACTGCCCCGAGCGTCTATCTCTGGGCGCCTTTTAGAGTCAAGATTAAAGCGCCCAGATCAGATCTTCAGGGTCGGCAGCACGAGTGTGACGCCCCTGGTGTTGCATACGTCCATAGGCCACGGTAACCACTTTCCATCAGGTGGGCCGCACCGTGTGCTTGTCTGCAACCTAAGTGGTATAAACAAAAAAAATTAGACGCTCGGGGCGGCTCCGCCGCCCCTCGCAACCTGCCGGCCCGGGCCATGGCCCCCTTGGCCCTAGGGTAAATACGCCCCTGGTTGTATGATTAACTTTAAAAAGGAATGATTATAACATACAAATTAAATACATAGTTCAGGAAAAAGACAGTTTCACACAGTTCATTGATTTCAATTTTATTTATTCACTATCGGATCCTTCAGATTCAGAGCTACTGAAATTACTCAGTGTTGGTAGATCACAAGAACATGAGGAATCAATTCTTTCTGTCATTTATATATTATATATATTCCATAATATTTGAAACGTCATTTAAAGATTTATTTCGGCTGATTTTCCTCAGGCTAGATACATACCTAAGGGTCGGATGTATATAACAAGCATTATATTTATTAAGTCCTAATTAGTATTTATCCGTAATGATTTTCTGGTATGACTTAATCGATTTTTTCTAAATTCTTTATGCCTCGCTTCTAAAGCCTCTTCGGATAGAACTCCTTAATTCATGATTTTCGTTTTTGTCCTGCATTCTTCAAAAATTTTCTTGCCTATCTCTGCTAATGCTCGGAACGTACGGTTGTATTAATTAATTTGAATAATATTTTATACTATTTGGAAGGGATAAGGCCTGACCAAGCCAAATAAGATTTTTTTGTTAATAACGCTAATTTTCTCGAGCTTTCTTTCCACTTGCTGCTGGCTTTTAAATATTCTTTCTTTTTAAATTTTCTAATTTCTTGTAGATTCAATAGTTCTTGAATTTTATGTGTCACTGAGACCCGTTGTTCTTTAGTAGCCATGATGGAGTATTAAGCCATGTATCAAAAACATCTCCATTTTTTATTAATTGACTTGAACCTAAAAAGTCATTTTTGAAGTTGTTTCGCAAGGAGTCGCAGGTCAAAAATAAGTTAAGAGGATACTCGACTTATCAGGTAACATAAAACAATGATAATTAGAAAGGTGATTTTTGGTGTATTTTTGAAAAGTCTTATCAAAGTTATAGACTATGATTTTTTTTCACAGGGGGGCCCCGTTCAACATATAGAAATTCTAGTTATACAAATATGAGGCAAACATGAATTGAACCTTGAATATATCACTTTGTCTCTTTTTTTCCAATATACAGTTGTGTCTGCTAAAAAGAGACAAAAAATTTAAGTTATTGCTCACTTGGGAAAATGAGTATGAGAATTTGACAGCGTGCCAACGGTGCCAACATTTATGAATGATTTGCGCCAACATTATGAATGATTTGCGACAGCCATTGTTGAATTTTTCTAGAACATACTACTACAAGCATAATAGTGATGTACTCTAATAAAAGATTTGACGACGAAACTATTCTTGCTTTACAAAAATGTACTCTTTTGAAGAAATACGAATAGACAAAATTGTAATGTCTTCTGTTTTTCCGTATTAGAACTGGGCAATTGTGGCATTGTTAGAAACGTCTTGATCATCCGCTGGTTATAGGCAATATGACGTATGAATGACTATCAGAAACTCTGACTATAATAGAATAAAACTTGAGATATATAGAACGTGTTTGGTATGAAATTAAAGGGCTCTATTAGCACATTAAAAACATGTATACATTATTGGGTGTTGCTTGCACCAAAACAATACAAATAAAAATCAAGTCTAAAACTAAAATCCGACTACTGCAAATCACGCCCTAAGAAGTATTAAGCAAGAAAATATCAAGAATAACCGTGGTCGCATACCATTTACTCTAACAAAACAATACGTTCTAGGGATTCGTGATTCTGCAGTAGTCGGGTTTTAGTTTTATAGTTGCGCCACGTATCTTGAACCTAAATCATATGACATACGAGGCTCTGGCTGGCGCCCGCGGAATGCTTTGTAATATTCTATGCTGGGTGAATTTGAGTTCGTCTACCGCAGTAGCATCCCGTGCTATCCTCAATAGACACCCAAGAAATGTGTACTGCGCGTATAGGGCACGTTTAGAACACATTTTAGGTCCAAGATACGTGGCGTGGGTTATAGTATAAATAGATATCGACAAATATTACGATAGTGGAAGGTGCATCCCTAGCATAGTAACCGTCGTCAAACGTTCATTCATAAAAATGGAACATAGGTATACACGTCAATTCTGTAGGTATACCCTGTCTATAGTATCTATGTCTATGTTTTTTTTCGTGTCAATTTTATTGGTTCTATAAATGGTCATAGACACATTCTAAAGAAAAAGTCAAAATTACTTACGATCACTTGCACTTGCCATAATGTAAATAAACTAATAACAAGAGCTCTGATATAACTACGAACTTTGTATTAAATTAACAACAAGGGAGCTGTTACTGCACTGCAGTACAAATAATGCAATGTTTACTTGTACGATTTCACCGTGTCATTACTCAGTAATTAGGAGGGTATGATCCATAACTTTATGTTAGTAATAGAGAATATCTATTTATGTCAACATATCTATACTTGAAAACTAACTTCATTCTATTCGGCTTTTTAATTTTTGGGTATGGGTCGAGCCACTGTGCGTCGGTAAGCGGTGCGTTTTGCACGCCACGAACTCTCAGTAGCGGTTAGTTGCAGCGGCCGCGGTGGACGTATTTAGGTAGTCAAAACGTGCTTGAAATCATGGCGTCAAAGATATTATATATAAAAAGAAGTAGATACGTTATTGCGCGAAAATCGTGAAGATTCGAAAACGAGTCAATTGAAACGTTTGCCTCTAGTACCGCGTGCCGAGCGGCGCCGGCCGGACGTTGAGCGGAAGCATCAGTGACTTATAAAAATAACGAAAATGCCATCGTATGTTTATAGACACTGCACGAACTATTACTATAAAGTTAATACATCAAAAGGAATTTCATATCACATGGAAATAATACATATTTCGACTGATAAAGACCAAATTTCTGACTTTCATAATATTCAAGTTAAAATTGTCAGCACGAAAATAAAAAGAGACAGTATGATATAATTTGGTGCGTGAGCGACAAGGACGTGTGTGATCCGAACATAGATTTAAGTACAGATGAGAATATCGTAGGCATTAAACTCACTACATACTACCTCCCAATTTTAATTTGTTGTTTTTTATAATTGCCTACTAATACTATGTGGTTCAAGTAAGTTAATAAGTGCGAACTTCACTTCACTGGCAAGTATCTACTTAGGTAAGTACCTACTTTTTAAAATTTGTAGGTACTATTGGCAGCAACAAAATAATGAAATATATTAAACATACCTAGCTTTTTTATACTTAACTAGCTGCGTACGAAAATATGGCGGTACGAAGTTCGCCGGGCGAACTTCGTACCGCCATATTTTCGGCCCGCGTGGTATTCAAATCCCGTTCCCGCTTCACCCTTATCACTTCACTTAGGGGTTTGAAAAATAGATGTTGGCCGATTCTCAGACCTACTCAATATGCTCACAAAATTTCATGAGAATCGGTCAAGCCGTTTCGGAGGAGTACGGGAACGAACATTGTGACACGAGAATTTTATATATAAGAAGATACAATAACAATATTAACAATGACAAACAAACATCTTTGTCTAAACAAAATTACGCAATTATCTCAAACTTCACTTTACTGGCAAGTACCTACTTAGGTACTTGTTAAAATTGTACTATTGACAGCAACAAAATAATGAAATTTAAAAATTATACCTAGCTTTTTTATAATACATTAACAAAGTTAAACAAACATCTTTGTCTAAACAAAATTAGGCAATAACCTCAATTCAGAGAGCTCTGTACCTTCTTTTTCAATAATTTTGTTAGCCTATGTCACCGACTAGCAACCGCACTGTGATTGGTACATTGTTATCATTAAAGTCCAAGTGACAAACAATAGCTTTCTTCTTCTTTTATATTGTATTTTTCATGTCCTCTCTTTTTAATCCATTGGTTATGTAGGGAAGTGTAGATGAATTAAAAATGTGTGTGTGTGAGTTCGGCACATTTTTCTACGTTGATTTGTAAGCATATGACATGTCTATGTTATGAAATGTCTTTGCATGGCGTTATCAAAATTATCCCTTCTCTGTATAGAAAGCAGCGCATTTTAATTCCATTAAAACAAGATCTACTTAATATGAGATAAAGATCGGTATTTAAATGGCGAATTTCGTGACCTATACGAAGATATATCCAGATAAGTTTTATGAGTACACAAGAATGAGTGTACAAACTTTTGATTATATTCTGAAGCACATAGACGTACCTATGTTTAAAACAATACATCTGATCCAAAAGGGTAGTTTATGTTGGGGATGTTTTGACTTCCATATACCTAAGCGGTCGATTTAAGATTTTACCTATAAATGTCTTGGTATCGAGTTCACGTCATAAATTCGAAATAATCTGGCCGACCGTCAAAATTCCGAACGCTCATTTCGCCGATCCATTACCGCCCGCCGCTACAAAATCGTCTAATCTTTTTTGTTTAAAGCTACGCCGCCGCTGAGTCCGTCACTCCTACACCGCCGTGCGCGCCGCTCTGTTCCGTGGCGTCGCACTCATTGGCTTGTACTTTTGTTCCTGCCGCTTCCCACACCGCGCGCCGCTGTAGCGATTCGCTCGGAGAAAACCGCGCGCGTTTTCGCTATGAGCGGCGACTCGTGGCGTGCTTCAAACATTTTCATACTTTTGTTCCAACCGCTCGCCGCCTCGCACTTAGCTGCCGCTCGCAGCGGCAAGGTCGTGAACGGGCCGTTAGCCTGTTCCGAAAGGAACAAATAAAAAAAATTTTAGATGCGCGCGCATATCTATGACAAGTATGACAACAAATAGATTTTTACTATTGTGTTATGTAGTATTTTTAGTATTATTTTATTCGCAAGTGTGTTGAAAATAATCGTATGCCACTCGCGTGTATGGTGATTACCATCATCGGCTCTCTTAAGACCTTTCGAATGACGCTTTGGCGGTAATCATCAACTTTACTCAATTGTACCATAATGTACTATTATTGACTTAAAAAAACCCCCGACCCAAAAAGAACCTATAAAAAGTAAAATAATAACTATTACATTATGACCTACCCTAGGTATAGACCCTTTTATCATTTGTCTCTTCGAGGGACCGCTAAGTACCTTGGTATACTCTATTCCCCCCGAGCGACGGTCAGACGGCGGTCCCCCGACGAGACAAATGACAAAAGGGTCAATACCTAGGGTAGGTCATAAAGTCATAATGTAATAGTTATTATTTTACTTTTATAGGTTCTTTTTGGATCGGGGGTTTCTTAAATCTTTAATTTTTTTTTATTTCATGTTTTTTAAAGGTAACCGCTTAATCGATTTTCATAAAATTTGCTGTATCGTGATGTATAAATTATGGCCTTTCATTTGATACCCAACACAGGTTATGAATTTTTTTGATTTTGCATTGCCACTTTCACTCCTCATATCTTTCAAATGGCTGAACCGATTTTTCACACAGCTTTACACTTCAAACTTATAACACTCCTCTTTTTTGTCGGGGGTAAACAAAATAAGACCTCTATAGATTAAAATATGACAGTCAACCCTTCAACATTAACATACCTACACACTTAGGAATATTTAGACGCAAGCATCGTTTTGTCGGGGCAAGATTCTGTAATAGGTCCCCTGACACATTGGCACTGAATCAAAGTAATGTTACAGGAAAGCTTTTATTTTGTGTTAACTTAATTTCTATTTTATACTTTCAAAAAGACATTAGCACTACAATGAGCACCTGTCTAACAACTACTCATTGAGTCTCAGTCTGTGCAATGTATTCTGAGTCACCTCACAATCTGCAGCCAGTTGCTGATGAGTAGGACACCCTACTGCGCAGACCACTACATACAACAAGTAAGTATGTATATGTAAGTACACATAGAAGTAAGTCAGCTAGGAACCCGCTATTGCACATGTCTTGTGTGTTTGTCAGCCACCTCATACTTCCCAAATAACAGTTTTTTGTTTGAACGCTGAAGGTACTAAGCTATGAATTGTGAAAATCTGTTCAGATTATGTGGATAAATAGAATAAAATGAATTATTATACAGTGTTGGGTAATGGATTGGGTAACCTGAATTGTTGGCAAATACAAATGAAGCCTCTTAAGAATCATTAGGTCTATTTTTGATGCACTAAGTGAAGTGAATAACACACAGCATCGTCCCGCGTGAGCTCTGTGCAACCGACGAGTCATATTGATCCATTTGTTTATTCATTTAGATTGACTCACTTTCATATAGAAAAATTGCTTCATATACAACATGAATACGGCCATTGCACACAAATGACATCATACATGTGCTATTTATCACATCTAAGCAGCGCGAGTGTGACGCCCCTGGTGTAGCATACGTCCGTAGGCAACGGTGACGGCTTCCCATCCGGTGGGCCGTGTGCTTGACTGCCAATAAGTGGTATAAAAAAAAATTGCATGAGGTCCATAAAGTGCCTGGTCCCGAGAGTGCCTATATACCTAATGACGGGCCAACAACTTGATATTTCGTCAACTAAGATTTTGGGCCCTACCTTAAGTGGTGGGTGAGCCTATTGCCGCCAAGGGGGCACTTAGTTACGTTTACATACAGGACCTGCTGGCTGAGCTATTATTGGGCATTATGCAATACCCAACGCAATGATGTTACTATTGATCATCAGTAGGTACATCAACAATTATTGTATTATTAACTGTTTGCGTGTATCTTCAGTGCTTTCACAATTTCAGTGCAAATTGCATTTTAACAATAAGTACAATAACTAAAGAATATAATTATATGAGTCACAATTTACAATACCTTTCAGTTTGCATCTCTTTGTTATGGCAATCTCTGCCGATGTGGGTATCGACAATTCTGCTTTCTGCCAAAGTCAAACGTGCGAAGGAGGAGACTCGTGTGCTGTCCGAATGGGAGAGTTTGACAATATCGGACTGATTGTGAATCTTCTTTCTTGGGGTTAGTAATCACACTGAAACAACACGTTACAGATACATACATTATACATAGATAACAAAGTTATAAGTACATAATATAAATACCACACCAATATCAACATGTAAGAAACAGATCATAGTCTGATATTATGGCCACTGATGAACGACATGAGAGTTCTTAACAGCCGTGGCCCGTGGGCAGGAGTGAGTTAGCAGGGCAGGAAAGTTAACAGGTAAGGGAATGTTTAACTCTGTAAGGTAGTCGTAAAAGTCAGGGGGCATATTATTTCGAGGGCAACTGAAAAAAATTTGGTCCGCTCCGCAAAAAAACTGCTATCGCTGAAGTACTCCCTTTGGAGATGCCAATATCTAAATGTATGTTTGGTCTGAAGCATAATACCTCATAATCAAAACTGAATAAGGGAAGTTTGTCAGAGCTTACCAAGGGGAATTCTAGATTTCTTGAACACTGGAAAGCTTTCAGTATTAAGCGAATGTCCTTATGTCTCCAGTATCGGGTGGAGTGGAACAAAGAGTTCAACTGAGCTAATTTCTGAATAAGGGGGTGGGTATTTTTACAGATAAGGCGAAACATAAAGCGAGATGCTAGGTATTGCCTTCTCAGTGCTAGAGGGGGCTCTGCGCACTCCACCTGCAAGGCATTCATCGGTGATGACTTCATACAACCTGTTATGGTCCTAAGGCACCTACTTTGTACCCTGTCTAGTCTAGTCAGAGCACCTTCGTTGCAGGGAATTAAAAACAAAAGTACCCAATTTTAATAAAAAGGTGATTGAACTTTTTACTTCAAAAAATAAATACATTTTTAACAAAAAAGTTTAACCGACTTCAAGAAACGAAAAAGAGGCACTGAAAAGCGAAAAATAACTTAATTTACAGACTTACTGATTTATTAGAATCTAATCTCGGAAACCCATCATCAGATCTTTACGAAATTTATATGGGACCACTTCGGAATAATCTACTTACGAACACAAAAAGAATTTTCAAAATCCGTCAAGAATTGGCTTCACAATCGCGTAACAAACATACAAAAAAAAAAAAAAAAAATTGGGTACGAATTGAGAACCTCCTTTTTTGAAGTCGGTTAAAAATAATAAAAAAATCAACATATTTCATGTAAATTGCTATTGCCAGAGATGAAATATTATAATAAAGTAGATGAATCTACAACTTTTATTCCAAGCGAACTTAAAATATAACCAGTAGACCAACACCTTAAAAATAAATTAATATTGTTTGGTCTACCACCAAGAGATCAACGCGTACCTTTAAAGTAGATGAATCTACAACTTATGTTCCAAGGGATGAAACTCAGGTGATCAACGGGTCCGCACCCGTACCTATTGCATTGCAATTTCTTATCTTAATAAAAAAAATAGGTTTACTTTGTTATCTTCAAAAGTCTTTCTATTAAAACGACGTGCTTTCAAGACGACCCCTACAACTTCAGGGAGTTCAATGGACTCAACAAATTCATCCATTGAAAGATCCAATGGAACCCGTCGCACAATACCCATCCTGGAAATGTTGTAGGCAGGAATTGCAGCCGTATAACCATTTTGAACTGAAATTCAATTGAGATCTTGTTTCTACCTATCTTTTTTATTTCATCCCTACAAATACCTAATAATATATTATTTTTAACCAAGAATTGACCGAATTTCATGAAGTTCAGGTTCGTACCAGAAGAAGAATCACTTTCTGTCTTAGATACTGTAATTATAAATGGGCCTTTGTCCTCCTTGCGGTTTTCATTTATTCCAACAACCAACAAAGGATGTCGGTAAATGTGTTGCACTGATGCGGAAGCCAGAGCAGGGTCCGTGATTTTCTTTTTCTGTAGGTGGTTTGATGACGATTCATCCGGGGGGTAACGACGTTTAGCCGTGAGTTGGGAGGAGGTGGATGACTCTGGAGGGTCCGGTGGATCCGGTGAGACCGGAGCGGTATCCATCTCCATCACGTTAAATTAGATACTTACACAGTAAGACGCACGCAAACACAATAAACAGTTATAAAATTATAGTTGTTAGTATTTTCAATAGATCAACACAGCTCAAGGAGTATTTTCAACACTGAAATCACTCGTAAAAAAACTCTCTAACACGTTTGAACCTCTCACAAACGGGCAAAAAGTCCCAAGCTATTTATATTCACTACCTTTTAGCGCCGCGTTCGTAGCTGACGTAACATCGAACCTAAATTTGGATCGCTTCGATTCGATTGGCTGGCCCGGCCCCATGGAATTTGTTATCGAGCGAGACTCGAGACGAGACCTATTTATACAATATTTATATGTCGGTGGTCGGTGCCATGCATGGACGTATTTATCCTCTTTTAATAGGGTGACCACATATTTCAATATACATAGGAACATTGTGAGACTAGTCACGGAGTTTGGCATTATTGGGCATGATAAAACCAGTAAAAATCATGATAAATTGAAATGAATTTTACTGGAGAATATAATTGCATTCATAAGCATAGACAATTATGGCCTTCTTAGGGCGCTTGTGTACTTTGAATAAATATCCGTGTTAGGGCCGGCACGGCATGGCATGCCGCGGCACACCGTGGCAGCCTGCTAAAAGAAAAGCCCAGCTATTCTAGCTTCGTGGATTTGAAGTTGGTTGTGTGATTGTGTCGTTATGGTTGACTAGGATTTTAAATTAATAATAACAAAATAAATAAAAATTGTAGGACAATCTACACAACGCTATCTAGACCCAAAGTAAACATAGGTTAACTAGCTTGTATTATGGGTTCTAGAATGCCTTTAAACATACTTAGATTCATTTTTTTTGTAAATACATACGTTTTATACACCAGCTGTTGCCCGCGACTCCGCCCGCGTGGAATTCTGATCCCGTTCATCGCTTATATATAGCATAATGTGTTATTATATACTATATCATTGTAAAGTTTCATCAACATCCATTCAGTCCTCTTATCTTCCTCTTAGCGTTAATTCCCAGTCGCATCCGAAGCTTTCAGCTCGGAGTCTGGGGTCCGCTTTTGCCAGTCTTAACTACGGATTTGGCTAGACCTCGATATTTTCTGTGAAGCGATTGCCATCTGACCTCCACATCCCAATGGTAACATTAGGCGATATCGAAGCTTTGCAGCTAGACTGTTTTTGGATTTTTGAGGGCTCCAACTACCCGTAACGACTGCCATAGATGTTCTTATGGCAACCGGGACCGACGGCTTAACGTGCTCTCCGAGGCACGACCAGACCAATGCAAATACCCATATTTCATGAACACAAATATTTGCACTGAGCGGGGATCGAACCCACGCCTCCTGCGTAGCGGCCGCGTTCACTACCGCTACGCCACGGAGGCTGTCGATCCATTCAGTATTTTACTTTAAATTAGAAAAAGCGAAATCAATTCCAATTCCAATTTAAAATAATTTGTTTAGTTTAGCATACTAAATGCTTTATTTAAACGCGAGAACGCCATCTAGTTATGATTCTGTAACTAAATCTTAAAAATTCAAATTTTAATTTCATGATTAAAAACGTATTAGTTTACACAATTGTGTATGTAAAAATAAAGTCTATAAATTGACATTAATAATAAAAAGCGCCATCTGTCTATCGGGCCATTTTCCGTTTATTATTATAATTGTTCACAACTTCGGTTCTACTCAACCGATTGCGATCAAACAAACGTAAGATTTTAAGTCTGAGCAAGCCCTTTATAACAAAAAAAACCGCATCAAAATCCGTCCAGTAGTTTTTGCGTCCATCGCGGACAAACAGACAAACAGACAAACAGACAGGAAATGAAAAAAAAAATATTTTCGTGTTCAGTATCGTTAACATAACATAACCCAAGTATTTTTTTTTTAAATATCTCCAATGTACAGACACGACCACTTTACAATCTATATCTATACTAATATTATAAAGAGGAAAGATTTGTTTTTTTGTTTGTTTGTTTGTTTGTTTGTTTGTTTGTTTTTTTGTTTGTAACGAATAGGCTCCGAAACTACTGGACCGATTTCAATAATTCTTTCACCTATAGAAAGCTACACTATCTGGGAGTAACATAGGCTATATAACATCACGCTACTACTAAAGGGAGCGGAGCAGTGAGCATAAATGTCAATAAATCGGGCAGATTTCCATACATTCTTTACTAATATTAGATTTGTATTTTTGTATTCGAGTAAACTCAAGAACTACTGAACCGATTTCAAAAATTCTTTTACCATTAGAAAGCTGCACTATCACTGACTAACATAGGCTATAATTAATTTTCAAAAAAATAGGGATCCTGGATAAAACTTCAATAATGTAACCCAAGGTGCAAAAAAAATGACCTAAAAAATTCCTTACATCGCGTACGCTGCGAAAACTATTGAAGATAGAACAAAATAATGTACTGTAGAAATGTATAACTTAAAAAGGTCTACATAAAAGTCCGCGACAGCATATGTCTATCTAATAAGGGTAGCTCACAATAACCATTTTTATCTTTTACAAATTATAAAAAAAATATGTGTCATTTTCGAAGCTATTTTTAAGAATATAGTGTTAAGCCTTATCTGACTAAATACGTTAGATACATTGTACATTTAATGTAGATCAAAATTGCCCTTTACACTGTATAATTATAATGAATATTTTAGAATCTATTGCAGTATGAAAGTAACGCGCGACGATATAAATTCAAGCCGAAATGCCGATCAAAGTCAGACCACGGAATCTATACCTTTATATTAATTCTTATCTAAATAAATCGTTTGGTATTTAAGATTGTTTCAATACCTGTTGATTACTTTTTGAATTATTGAAATCGGACGTTCTATTCAAAAGATATTACGAAATTATAATGTCAATAAATCCGGTAAATTACCATACATTATTTGAAAACTAATTATTATTACGGGCATGGGCTAAAAGGGTGCAACCACGGGTGTTCGAAGTAATTCACGAGCGAAGACAGGGAAGGTCAGCTGAACACAAGATGCAACGGTAACGGGATCCGAATGCGGGATTGGAACCTCCATGTGATGCATCCTGGGTAACGGAGGCATTAACGCCCCTCACCCAGGGGAGGCGCTACCGCCTACGGCAAATACATACAGCAACGGGAGCAGCTCTATAGAGGGCTGCTCAAAGGCTTCCCACATGTCCCTCTGACTACGAGGAGGCCCAGTAGAGAGCAGGAAAGGGAAGGGCTGGTCACCGAGCGCGGACGTGAGGATTATAGGTCCGGCCTCCTGTCATCCCTTCACGCCCGTCTCCTCCCTTTCCGGAATTCGATGGGACATCGTGCTTCCCACTTCTGAGAGGGCCATCTTAAAATTGTAGATGGCCCAGGGTCAGCCGGGGGGTGCGGGAAATGCCCTAGGCAATTTTACACTCCAGCAACTGAAGACCCGCGACGGCATGCTGTTTAGTGGGTCCGAATTCCACATGGCACTCCTGATGGCTGACGGGGATGGTATCCGAGGCAATTTTAGCACGAAAGAAAAGTTTGTACGGAATCCGAATTCCACGCGGGCGAAGCCGCGGGCAACAGCTAGTTAGATATATAATAGTAGATAAATATGTTTTTCATCCCACCATCTCGGAAAGAGTACTTTTTTTCTTCGATATCTGAGTGTAAAAGTCGCTTTTACCCTCTAGAGTGGTAAAGTAAATTTGAATTTAGAACATCGTGTGTACTAGGTTTGTGAACTCAAAACATCATTAAACCTATTTACTTCTACCTCTATGGTGCCGATTTATCATACAACTTTTTTTTAATTTATGAAAAACTCAACTCGGAACCTCCTTGGTGTACCTACTTTTTTTTTTAAATTTGCTTTGCGCGCATAATTTTTTTTTTCACGTCCTGTGGTTGAACATTGTTGTTGAATTTTATTTGTTGATATTTTATTATTAGTATTATTATACATAATTATTATACAGCCTCCGTGGCGTAGTGGTAGTGAACGTGGCCGCAACGCAGGAGGCGCGGGTCCGATCCCCGCTCAGTGCAAATATTTGTATGCATAAAAAGTTCAACAACAACGGTCTAGCTGCAATGCTTCGATATCGCCTAATGTCACCATTGGGTTGTGGAGGTCACATGGCAGTCGCTTTACGAAAAATATCGAGGTCCAGCCAAATCCGCAGTTAAGACTGGTAAAGCGGACCCCGAACTCCGAGGTGAAAGCTTCGGATGCGACTGGGAATTAACGCTAGGAAGAAGAAGCATTTCATTATTTCCTCGCTGAGGTGGGATGAAAAGTTAGGTGTTGCACTCGAGTGCAAAGATTTTACACCTTGTGCTCTTTTGATTCCCTCGCTAACGCTCAAGATTCTAATTTATGAATCACTCGCTATGCTCGTGATTCAAATTTAGAATCTTTCGCTTGCTCGGTCATCAAAACTGAGCACGCGGTTAAAAAGCAACTTTGCACTCTTGTATAACAAATAACTATAAACAATGTAGAAGCTACTATAGAATATCTTAAAGTAATTAACTATTAGATATAAGTTGATATAATGTAACTATACAGTATACACAGTCGCTAATGACCTTGATGTTTCAGCGACTTTAAATAAACAAATAAGAAAAAAAAAACATAATTTAGTTAGTCCGACAGGAAGTGAAGCTTTTGTAAAGCTCATTGTTCATCCATCAGTTATTGACATTATAGGCACCTAAGTAGTGATAAGGTAGATATTAGTAGGTATAAAAACTCAAACGAATGTTTGTCCCAATGTACCTATCTGACGCGGGGCCGCCTACTGCACCACCGGGGCAGTCCCATACAAACAATATTGTCGTGTCTGCACCGGCTAGCTAGAGCACGCGACCCAGCCCAGGACTCGGCAGGCGCGGTCGCAGCTTCACATTTTGGGGGGGGTCACTTACCTTAGTGCGACACGTGTCTGGTAATCACCTGTGTCAGCCGGTACAAGAGGCACCCGTGAGGTGAGGCCTCTCTAGTCAGTCCTCCATGATGTGCTTTACCGCCGCTATTACGACGTGCCTTGTGTTTGGTTGCCGAAGTTGTAACTTCCATTCCTCCACCACGTCCAGGCGGCGCTGGGACTTCAGTAGTATATTATTGGGAACTCTACCCCACATCGTTCGGCCTGTCCCGGCCAGGCCTCACTCTGTGAGGTATCGTTCCCAATAATATACTACTTTTACAACAGATGAATCGGTAAATAATATACTATTTACAACATTAACACATTATTATTTACAACAGATGAAACGAACGCGATGGCATGCAACGCATCAGTCTGTTTAACGCTTTTATGGGTTTCCGTTCAACGATCTACGTTTTTCGATTAACGCTTGAAAACGTGCAAACGTGAAACAGACTCAGGCCTAACACTCAAATAGTGTTCATTGATTTTATGGGATCGAACCATAATAATTAACCAAACAGACTCGTACACAACAAAGTAAACCTCATGAGGTTTTTATCAAATTGTACTTAATCAATGATCAACGCTTTATGGAATCGAACCACAATAATTAACGCAACAGACTCATCTCATATCCAAAGTAAATTATCATCAAATAAAATCACTGTTCACCGCTTATGGGATCGAACCATAATATTCAGCGATACAGTGTCATAACACGGCACGATACAGAAAAAATAAAAATAAAAACAACACGATTACTGAAATATACGATATTTATTTATTTTTGTACTTATGAGCTAAACCTAGGTGGAGACCCTTGAAACACCTCGTCAAGGGACTCCACCAAGTTTTGAAGCTTACGCCACTGCGTGCTGTCGTCGTCGGTCTGGAACTTGATGCGCACCAGCGCTTTCTTCCAAAGTTCCGTCGGCTCCGTTGTGCCGACGTCGCTGGTGGCGTAAACTTTTAAGTCCACATAATAGTGACCAACGGTGTTTGCTGTTCGCCGCTCCGTCCCGTTGGCCACTCTGTTCACGAAGTAAGACAGCACCGCAGGCACCGCTGATGTTGATGATGCTGAATCAGAGTCTGCCGTCCGACGACTGACTCCGAACACATCGGAAGTCTTTGGGGTATTACTTCTGAAACAATAAATATTTAATTACCTTGAGGATTGTTAAATCACATTGTTGACGTCATATAGACGGTCGTCCGTCATCAACATGTTATAATATTAAGCTATACCTGTGCCTATACCTAATATAAGTACTCCTGACCAAGTCAACCTCATCTGCTAGTCGATACACCTGTTGATTGACATTCGAGGCTGTGATGCAGGACCCCTTCTCGAAGTTGAGAGTACATCGTCAACCGACAGTCGCTCTCACAAAAGTTAACAACGGTGCAATGCTAAGATAATACACAAAATTATTTAGTTAAAAACCAAGTCAATTACCTCTTAGTAGCCAAAGGTTTTTTTGTAGCTTGCTTGCGTTTCTTGCTACTCTTTAGTGTATTAGTAGTTGAGCTGTGAAGCGGATGGTCAAATTCTGAGTCAGACCTGAAACATTTAAATAAAACAAGACTGTTAGATAAGCTCCTCTAGACAAGTGACAATAAATTTTGCAGCATATTGTAGAATACGTTGATCAATGTATAGAATTGACAAGCGTTGACGACTGTCATAAATGTCAAAAATACGCGTCAAGTCAATTCCGTACATTTATCAATCTATTCTACAATACGCCAGTCCAGTACTAGGAGGGTGTAGTAAGCCTTCTCGTAGAGCGATACCTATGCTCGAACCCCTCCGTAAGTAGCGGCATCGCCATGAAACTAATTACTACACCACGATGGCAAAACAAAGTAGTGTGCTGCATGCCCAAACATAATTTATACCGGAGGAAATCATGATCGCTTCCGAGAGCAATAACGATAGCAGGAGCATGTGTATGGAAGGAAGCTATCTAAAGCTCGGTCCCCTGCGACAGCGATTTGATTCGATAGTAATTCGTGGGCAATGTTTAAAATCAACATTTATACGTAAATCGCTGCTTACGTACATACGCTGATTTTAACTTCACCGAGAAGTTGCTATCGATTCAAGTCGCTGTCGTACGGACCGAGCTCGATGGATAGCTATCTAAAATAGGTACACACACACACAAACCAAAACAAAGAAACAAATCATAGAAAATAGTAATAAATAAATTTGTTTAATACTCACATTTTAGACGAAAGTCTCGGAGACTGTTTCTCACTAGGTAAGTAGGTAGGTACTGTTACGGTTATACCGACGCTGATTACTTCTGAGTGATGTATAAAATGTTGACAAAACCAAGTAAATTATATACCGTATTACGAGTATTATGCGGATATATTATAAATAACCTTACAAAATTAGCAAATAACGATAAACTGACATTTCTTTTTGTAAGTATTATATTAATTGAAACGCACCCATTGATTTGCACGTGCCCTAAGTCAGCATAATCGGAAGCGTGCAATTTTGTTAATGCTTCATAAATACTTAGGGCTGACACACTAGTAACACGTAATTTGCATACATTGATAATTACATTAAGTACCATAATGCGAATGCATATCAACCCTATCGAAAATTGATGATATCGAAAATTGATGAATTGATTATTGTGAAAAATTTAATGCTGTTTCGAAACAAAATAATTATTCAAATTACATGTATTCATTTACACAGAATAAGCACTAGGTTTCACACGAGAAACAAATTTAATATTAAATTACATATTTTTTCTTATAAAAAAAAAATTTACTATTAAATTAACGTATTGTGTGAGTTTAAAAAATACTCCATTTGATTGGAAATTAAAACATATACAGGTAATTTTTCAAATTTTTTAATCTAAAATATTTTTTATATTTCTATATTATGGATACATACATCATAAAATTTTTTTTCGATTTTTAGGAGTGTTATTACACTAAGCTGCGAAGGAAGTGTCGATGCTTTTATTATATTAGCAAACGCTAGTAATAGATCTTTGAAGAACGTCGATTATCTGCGCACATCTAAAGTACCTATACATTTTCAGGTATTTTATGTTTTAAGTCATTATTTTATTTCTAAAGTTAATTAGTATTTTATTTTTATTCATGTAATAAATATTATGTATAGTGCTGAGTAAATTGTTTGGGAACATTTATTTATGATATTTTTTTTATTTTTTTAGGATCCGCATCAAGGTCCAAAGCAAATACAAGAGATCTGATACAAGGGCACTTACTGAAGATACCACCAAACGTCTGGGTAGGTTATTTTTTTTTTCTTATATATTTTATTCTACCATATTTTAAAAATGATTTAGTATAATGTGAAATTAAATAATGTGAAAGTTCGTATAGTTTTTAGGATGTGATATAAATATATTTTTTTCTTTTTTAGATCCGCAACAATCCGAAGCAAGTATCTACTTCAAACATTCAAAGTAACCGGCGTGTATCTGTTTACCATTATATATTATTTTATAATTGTAAGATTTATGTATTACGCTTATTCTAAGAATTATTGTTGACTTGAGCCACGCAGCTGGACGCTGTTTGTAAGTAGATACTTTTAATCTAAATTTACTCTCGATCTTATACAATATACTTACTTCAAAATGCCTCACTGTACGGGTTGTAAATTGTTCGTAGCTAATCGTCAATGGGCTGGGCATTTACGAAGTAATGCTCATAAAAATAATAGCGCGATCTCGATGACTGATAACGTTCAGATGATTAAGTCTTCTTTTAAAGAGCGAATCGTAAGCTATCGGATCATTGCAACTAACGGACAAATACATAATTTCCCAGATATTTTTCTTTATGCCATTAGAGATCAAGTTAAAAATTTAATAGATCAAACGTTAAAAAAACACACATCGATCAAGATCAATTTTGAACAGTTCTCTTTTTTTGTCATATACAAAAGTGATCAACAAGAGTTGAAATCATTTGCTACAAAAAACTATATCATACATTTGCACCATGATTTTGATTTGATTTATAAGACAGCTGTGGAGTTTCTCAAAAACAAAATTGAAGGTTTTCAAGAAAAAGACAGTGGCTGGGCATTTTTGTCTAATTCTCATATAGAAATAAACATTAATAAATACCAACCTTTAGGTGGTTCTAGATTTATCTCGTTACCAAAAAATATAGCAAATAAAAAAGCATGTCTAAATATTATGAACAAAGATAATTATTGTTTTTTATGGAGCATAGTCGCGGCATTGTATCCTGCCAGGAAACATTCTGAAAGAGTTACATCATATCCTCATTTTCGAAATGTTTTGAATATAAAAGATTTATCATTTCCAATTGCGTTATCCGATATAGCTATATTTGAGAAAAATAACCCATCCTTAAATATATTTGTTTATGGGTTAAGAAATAACAAAACAATAATTGGTCCATTGTATACTACAAGGAATAGAAAATCAAAAAGCGTTCATCTTTTATTTTTAGAAAACAGCACGCATTCTCATTTTTGTCTTATCAAAGATTTACCGCGTTTAGTTCGAAAACAATTGACTAAACACCATGGAAAACTATACTTCTGTGAAACATGCTTATTATTTTTTAGAACTTTAATTGAATTCGAAAATCATCTGTGTGGAGGGGTGGTTACAGTTCTGCCGGATGAAGGTTCTGTCTTAAAATTTAAAAATTACGAGAGAAAACAAGATATTCCCTTTGTGATATATGCAGATTTTGAAACATTACTCAACCCGATTTCCGGCGAGAAATTAGAAAGTGCTAAAACATCATGTTTACAACGACACGTTCCAGTAGCATTCGCATATAATATAGTGTCAGCATTTTCTACTACAGTAGAAGGCTATAGAAGTTACCGGGGTCAAAATTGTGTTTCTAAATTTATCGATTTCTTAATAAAGGATGTGACCGCAATTCATAAAATTCTTACTAAATCTGAAACTATGATATTTACAGATAAAGATGCGTTAGATTTTAAACATGCGACAATATGTCACATATGTGGAAATATGTTATGGAATAATAAGGTTAGAGACCACTGTCATATTTCAGGAAAATATCGCGGCGCAGCTCATTCAATTTGTAATCTGCAATATAAAATACCTAAGTTTATTCCCATATTTTTTCATAATTTGTCTGGATACGATTGCCATTTATTTATTAAAAAATTAGGAGAAATTCCCGGTCAAATTAAAATAATAGCTAAAACTAAGGAAAAATATATTACTTTTACAAAATTTATTCCTATTTCAAAAAATGAGTATATACAATTAAGATTTTTGGACTCCTTTAACTTTTTAGGAACAAGTTTAGACAAACTCGCTAAAACAATGAGAGTAGAAGATTTTATAAATCTCCGCTATCAATATCCTGATGAAAGACAATTCAGTTTACTCACAAGAAAAGGAGTATATCCGTATGATTATATGTCGGATTGGAAATTTTATGAGGAAAAATCGTTACCACCTAAATCTTGTTTTCATAACTCATTGACCAATGATGACATCAGCGATGAAGATTATTTTCACGCTCAAACTGTTTGGAAAGAATTCAATATTAACAATTTAGGCGAATATACAGACCTGTATCTGAAAACTGATGTACTATTATTAACGGATATATTTCAAAAATTTTCGAAAAACTTGTAAACAACATTATAGTCTGGACCCCGCGTTTTACGTAACTGCTCCTAGTTTGTCATTCGACGCAATGTTGCTTAAAACAAATGTTCAGTTAGAGCTCATATCAGATTTATCTATTATTCGTATGATTCAAAATGGTATACGAGGCGGTTTGTGTATGTGTTCCCATCGATATGCAAAAGCCAATCATAAATATATGCAAGATTATGATTCTTCGAAACCTGAGTGCTTTATAGTATATCTAGACTGTAATAATCTTTATGGGTACAGCATGTGTCAGTATTTACCTTATTCTAGTTTTCGATTTTTAAGCCAAAATGAAATAGATAATTTACATATTAGAGACATTGAGGATGACGCCGAATGGGGTTTCATATTAGAAGTTGATCTCTTTTATCCTAAGCATTTGCACTCTCTCCATAACGATTTACCTTTTTGTCCCGAGAAATGTCTACCTCCGGGAGGTAAAACAAAAAAACTAGTAGCTAATTTATATAACAAGTATGGATACGTCATTCATTATATTCATTTAAAAAAATGTTTAGATCATGGTTTAGTATTACGCAAAATACATAGAGTTATAACTTTCAGACAAAGTCCATATTTGAAACAATATATAGATTTGAATACACAATTAAGACAAAAGGCAAAAAGTTCTTTTGAACAAGACTTTTTTAAGTTATTAAACAACAGCGTCTTTGGTAAGACACTAGAAAATACTGAGAATCGAGTAGATGTTCATTTAGTTAATAGATGGTCTGATAATTTTAATCGTACAAAAAAATATATATCCGCTGAGAGACTTGTAGCTAGCCCATATTACCATAGCGCATCTATTCTGACCGAAAATTTAGTTGCAATACAAATGAAAGCCGATCAAATTATTTTAAATAAACCTATTTATATTGGTTTCACTGTATTAGAACTTTCTAAGTCTCATATGTACGATTTTCATTACAACACCGTGAAACCTTTTTACAAAGATCAAGTGAAGTTGTGTTATACAGATACAGATTCTTTTATCTATAAAATCTACACTAATGACTTTTATCAAGATTTAAAATATGAATTTTTACACTACTTTGATAGCAGTAATTATGATGCGCAAAATCAATACAATATTCCAATAAAGAACAAAAAAGTTCCTGGTCTGTTTAAGGATGAAATGGGAGGTCAATACATTTGTGAGTTTGTGGGTTTGAGATCTAAGCTTTATTGTTTAAGAACTCCCGATAAAGTTATCAAAAAGGCAAAAGGCGTGAAATCTTGTTTAGTCAGAGGGATTAGTATGAAGGAGTATAAAGATGTTTTATTTAAAGATATTGTTATTCGTAAAAAAAACATTATATTTAAATCGATCAAGCACGAAATTTTTACTCAGAGTGTTGACAAAATAGCCTTGTCCAATAATGATGACAAGCGTTCACTCTCTGTAGATAAAATATCAACTCGAGCCTGGGGTCATTCGTGTATTTTTTAAAATAATTATTTTTTTTTTCTTTTTTTCCGTCTCTGCCTAGCTCGGTGGTGATATATCAACATGATTAGGTAATATTTCGCAACAATCGTATGATGTATTGCATAAGAATTGTTTTGCGGTTCGCGTTCATTGACTAGGTATTATGTTACAACATTGTCTCTTAGTAAAATGCTTAGTTTATAAAAATTTACCCCACGAGTTCAGTGGTTAATTATAATTTATTTTTAATCAAAGGTATGTCAGTTCAAATCCATAACCTAGGTACTTTTTGCTATAAACGTAGTAACGTTGGCGTGACTCTTTCATGTTAGTAGGAACGAGTCCTAAAATATTGCATAGTCCTGTAGTAAATTTAGATTACTTATACACTGTTTTTTACTTTATTTTTGTTGTATAGTATAATATAAATTGATACTTAATATACATACTTGGATGTTTTATTTACTAAATATTATTTCACTTTCCGATCATCACCTGTCAGCTGGCGCAATTCCCTCAGTCATTGCAGTACATAATTATTATACCTACATCCAGACCAATGCAAATAAACATATTCGTGCATACAAATATTTGCACTGAGCGGAAATCGAACCCGCTACCTCGAGCGTAGCAGTCGAACGTCCGTTACGCTATGAGGGTTGTCAAAGGAATGATATGTAAGTATGGGGGGGTATTTTTCGTCTCTGCCTAGCTCGGTGGTGATATATCAACATGAATAGGTAATATTTCGCAACAATCGTATGATGAATTGCATAAGAATTGTTTTGCGGTTCGCGTTCATTGACTTCAGGTATTATGTTACAACATTGTCTCTTAGTAAAATGCTTAGTTTATAAAAATTTACCCGACGAGTTCAGTGGTTGATTATAATTTATTTTTAATCAAAAGTATGTCAGTTCAAATCCAGAACGTAGGTACTTTTTTGCTATAAACGTAGTAACGTTGGCGTGACTCTCTCATGTTAGTAGGAACGAGTACTAATATATTGCATAGTCCTGTAGTAAATTTAGAATACTTATACACTGTTTTTTTAATTTATTTTTGTTGTATAGTATAATATAAATTGATACTTAATATACATACTTGGATGTTTTATTTACTAAATATTATTTCCACTTTCCGATCATCACCTGTCAGCGGGTGCAAATCCCTCAGTCATTGCAATACATAATTATTATACCTACATCCAGACGAGCGGATCTGCGAGCTTATGCTAGTCAGTATATTTATGTATTGCACATTATTTTGTTTGTGATTCGAGTAACTTACGTTCAACATTCATAATAAAATGTAATATACATGGATGTTTTGGTTTGGTGTAGGTGACACTGAATCCTAAACTTCGACCTAAATAAATCTTTCGTATAAAAAAGGTGTAAGTGTCAATAACATAAACATAATTTGTTGCACCCGTCGAAGAAACACTTCGTGCCTACGTACTCGTAATATCTCAATTAGTAATTAATTTGAGCAAGTCGTTAATAATCATTAAATTATTCGCACCATAATGTCTACGGTGAGTAAATAATATAATATTATCTCCGCTATTATTTTTTTTTAGTAAAGTCTTGATTCAGTTTTAAGATTAAGTTTCAAAAAATATTGTAATAGCGAATCATGTGATTACAGACATGAATAAAATGTATGTTACAGCAGTGTTAATAATATCCGTTTTCAAAAATTGTTACAGTTTTCTGAGCCAGACGCGGTATTCAGCCAGTACGCACAGGATCCTTATGAGGAATATCATGAAATGATGCGACAAGCAGCTACAGAAAGCCCGGCTCCTCTCAGCAATACCAACACCAAGAAATCCAAGCGTCGTAGAGAGGGGAAGACGAAGAAACAAGTGAATGAATCCTTCGTCATGAGCAAGGCTCAGAGACGAGGGCTTAAATTGATCAAAATAAGCGTGATAGACCTCTGCAATAACCCTCAGCCCAGTGATAGTGATAGTGACACTGACAATATAATTATTAGTGCGCAATATATCGTGAAAGACGCCTTAGACTCAATTATGGACGATACAGAGTGTTTAGTTAAAAAAATTTCAAAATCATTAATAGAAAGCGATCTATGAGAACATGGTGAAATATAAAAGTGATTAATTTTAAGTATTTATGTTTTTTTTTATTTTTTCAATAGTTCGATTAGTTAATTATATTGGACTTCAAATTATTTAGTAAAAACTTAATATTTTGACATTACAATCAGACTTCAGTTTTATTTATTTTTTGTATAAATATGCGTGTTTGATTATTAACGACTTGCTCAAATTAAGTACTTTCATGTATTGATTATTCTATTTGTTTTATTTTTTTATATTTGTGAATAAATTTTTGATACTTGTAAATATTAGGTTTAATTTACTTTCATTTTAGGGTTCTATAATGGTAATTAATTATATAATAAAGAAACTATTTTTTATTCTACAAAATTTGTTTATTTATTTGAAACTTTTAACCTAAAATACATTTTCATCCTCTAAATAACTTTTTATACATAACACATTTTTAAGTGCACATTGTTTTGAATGTTTAATACAATTAAAATTAATTTCACTGTCTGAATATTTTGAATGTAACACAGAAATATTTGGGCATTTGTCTTGATCAAGCTCCGATACTATACAATTTTTGCCAAGTTCCTTAATCCACTTAACTTTCTCTAAACCTTTTACAACAATTTCCTTATTTTCTAGGTATGGAATAATTATACGATGGAATTCTCTATAATCGATATAGCCCTCATTCCAGTAAATCCCTCTGTTTTTTTCCAACCATCTAACTTGTTTCTTTTCATCAGCAGTTAAATATTTAAATAAATATGGAGGCTTTACTAAGAACGTTTGAGTATAATAACGAGTGGCCAAAGCTAATTCTTTAACTATAAAGTTATTATAAAGGTCTTTAAATCCTTGAACATCAACTATAATAGTATTCGGGTTCATGATATTTTTCTAACAGTACTGCTTAGAGGTTTATACTCAATTATGCAATCATTCAGTATAAGACAGTATGCAGAAGTTTGATCTGGTATGTCGAAATCACTCTCGATTTCAACCCTTACATCAACGACGGGACCTGTTTTCAGATTATCAGCTTGTCTAGAACAGTCAATGACAAAGAGCGGTGCTAAGTCCTTAAATTGTTTTTCGCTTAACAACGGCTCCGAGCGACGTCCATAATACGACTGCTGAAATCTAGTGTATTGTTCATATAATAAAGCAATTCTATTATTTTTAAAGTTTACATTCAAATTTTCATATGGGAAGTACATGGAATTGAGATACACTTTAACATCGCGAATATGACAGTGATCGAACTGAGACATATCAGCACTTGCATTATTTTTTCTGTTTGTCTGTAGACCCATGATAACAAAGCGCGGTTTTTCTATTTGAGACGAAGTTTTTATTGACCATGTATGTTTTGTAGTTTTAGGTAACGCAGGATATTCATATAAATCCCAGTTCCTGAATATCATTTGGAGAGGCCTGTCTTTTTCTAATAGTTTTAACATACTTAATTTTTCCCTGTCTGATACCTTAACATGTGGTACACGCCATATGATTTTATTGATGAGAACTTCTTCAACAATTTCACCAGTGTTAAGTCGCACTGCGTTTAAGTTAGTGTTACTCCTTAGCAATATTAACTCATGTTTACTATTTATTACAACTTTTTTAAAGTCTTCTGCAAAACCGAGGATGTTACAAAGCGGTATAGATGCAGAAAATCTGCCATCATTAATATTTTTTATGCCATCGATATTCCAGCTCCAGGCATTAGACATTTTCGATTCACACTCATTCATTGAAATTAATGACTTCATCGTAGTTGTTATACCAGCATTTTTAATTTTATCAATTTCCACTCCATTGAGCTCATACCTAATATCTTGAAACAGGTAAAGTAGAGCATTGTTCGTAAAATAAACACTACTGGCTCTTTCTTTTAAATCATTTTTTCTTACTACGATAGTTCCTTCCAAATATAAGGTGCTGGCTGACGGTAGTACGTACAAATCTTGTTGGTTGATGGGTATACGTATCTCGTCATTCCTGTTGAAACTTGTGACGTATGGTTTATAAGAATGGTACTCGATTCCTTCAACAGTATTATCATAGCTTGGTGTGGATACAATATCTAAGATATTCATTTTAGTAAACCGATCGCTTTAAGGAATGCTTTATTTTCTTTAGTCAATTTTATTTTCTTTTTCGAGATAGTTCTTAGAGGCTTGAGAGCATGTGTTGAACTGTAACTTTTTATTGGTTGAGGTGCATATTTATTATAATCAATCATTTTTTTCTTCTTAGGTGTAAATACAGCTGCACTTCTTCACCACGAAGATTTATCAAATGATTATTTATATCTAATAACCGTATATGTATGCAGCTTATATTGTTTTGATTAATAGGAAAGTATATCGAGTTTGTAGGAATTTCTATAATTCTGTATCCAGGAGGAACGTTGAGTGCAAATTCATGTATTATATGACTAGGTATTCCGTTTATATACGAACCACTCACAATATCACATTCAACCCTGATAACGGTCGTGGGTAAAATGTTCACTGGGAACTCGGAGACATGCCATTTATTACCTTCTAAAATCTGCTTATTAAAACCCAATAAACTTCGAAGTGTGTCTTCTTTAGTAAAGTTTATAGATTTTGTACAGTGTATAGACGTTTTTAAAGTATTATTGTTACACAGTAGTTTGATTGAAGCATTTTTTATTTCGGACTTTAAATAGTCGCTGATATCCTGCAACTCATAGGAACCTTCTGGTATTTCTATAACTTCATCTGTGTCATAATATATCTTATTATTCGTTTTATCAATGTTTGGAATAGAATTGAACGTTGAGAAATGCAATAAAGCACACTCATACTGTCCATCTAACTGTAGTGAGTTGGGATAGTAGGTGGATAAATCTGAGGAGTTGCCAGTTATCGACAAAGTGAGAGACATCTTGAGAATGAATAAAATAAAAGAAAGACTAATTATATATAATTTTATTATTCCAAAAGTTCCACAGATATTTTAAACATAGGTGTCCGCAATTTACAGTATTGAATTTCTGATATCTTGTATAGTTATAGGAAATATTACAGTTTTTAAAATACTTTATCAATTCTAATGGCGGTTTCAAGTCACCAAAACTATCAAAGTATTCACAATAATTATTTACTTTAACATATGCTACCCAATGCGTACCTTCATTTTTTGAGTCGTCCAAGTTGACTATAGCACATTCCATCTGTTTTGGTGTTCTTGGTAACTGATCCTTCATATATACACCTCTAAAGTGAGGTAAGTCACGAGCATATTTTTGAATGTCTAAATTAGTTAAAGGTCGATTAGGTAGCTTATTCAGTTTTTTGATGATTTTATAAATAACCCTTTACCATTTTTATGAGGCTTTATGTACAAGCCCCGTCCCAATGCTAAAGCCTCCATAGTCTTATTGTGACGTTCATTTTCTTGTAATTTTTTTTGTACCGCTTTATAATCGTTAACTGTTTTTGCAATGCCTGCGGCACCACCGGCTAAGGAGCCTAACGCCGACAAACCGGCGAATATCGGTATTAAGGGCAAAAAGCCACCAGTCTTCGGAATAGGTACGACTCGAGGTACTTTTACATTAGCTACGCATGGAAATAGTTTTCGTGCAGCTAGGTAAGCTGCATTAATGAGAGTCTTACTATCCTTAGATTTAATTTTTTTAATTTTTGACTTTATTTTCGATACAAAAGAATTAAATGTTTTAATCCCTGCACCCGATTTTAGTTTTGCTTTCATCACTTTGCTTACTAACCACGAACTCAGTTTTTCACCCTTGCCAGCGTCTTTTGAGGTAAGCCTTTGTTTGGCCATGTTTAAAAGCTGCAAATCGGCTTTATGACGATTGGATAAATCTGCGTGATTTTGGTAAGCAATGTCGTGATGCATACAAGCTTCGTCTAACTTATTAACACCTCGATCGCCTCGAAGTAATCGTTTCTGAAGTTTTGTACCAGGTCCACAATAGTTGTAACCAGGCAAATGAAGTTCAAATGGTAAATTATTAATTACACTGTTAACTAGTCCACCGCCTTGCATTCCTCAAAATTAAATGAAATAAATATAACAAAGTGAATGCTTATAAGGATTGATTAATAATAATCAATTAACTATTGCAGCTTGGTCGATCCAGCTGTTTTCTTCATTGCTTAAACCCAGCCACTTTACAAAAAGTTTATTTCCTTTTCTTTTTAAAACCTTTTCAATCAAATAAACATCAGGATGGTACGATTTTTGAAGCTCTTGTTCATGGTAGAGTTTCATTAACCTTTTTTATGGTAAATAATTCCGTTGACCAGTTAGGGGTGTATCCTTTTTTGAAAATATGTTTGTATTTACTGACGCGAATTTTATCACCTACTTTGAACTTAGGTCTGCACCGAACAGATGGTCGTTTATGGGAATTTTGAATATTGGCTCTTATTATTAACTCATTGTATTTATGTACTTCTATAGGTTTGCATTGAATAGTACGATGTTTTGTGTTATTATATGTATTTAATATATCTTTCAATACCGAACCAAACCACTTATAGTTTCCATTTAGACTGAAACATTTATATAACATACTTTTGATAGTTTTTATCACTCGTTCAACAATTGATGCTTTCTTTGTTGAAAATGATGAGTAATGATTAATATTATACTTCTTTATAAACGTTTGAAAAGTTGTGTTATAAAACTCCTTACCAGAATCCGTTTGCAAATTAACTGGCACGCGTTTGCTTACAGTAAGTATGTTTTGAAAGGCGCGAGTGACGTCAAGTTTATTTTTTGTTTTTAGTGGTTCTGCCCAAGCAAACTTGGAAAAGCAATCAATCACTGTTAAAATATAATTATGTCCGCCATTAACTTTTTTCAAAGCCTGCATATCTATGAGGTCAGCCTGCCATAAGTCATCTATTCCCTTTAAAATTACAGAACGCCTGGCAAAATTTTTTCGCGCAGGTCTGTGTATTTCATTAACAATTTGTAATTTCGACATTATGAAGACTTTTTAAGCACTAGTAATTTATTTATATCCTCCTTAGTGTAAAACTTGTTTTCTAAATGAGTGAAAGCCTCAGATATCACCGCTTTTAAGGTAATTTCAACAGTGTTTTGAACATCTATGTCTATTTGGGTATGTAGTGTATCCATAATTTTATGAAAATCTTCTTTCAAATCCTGTATAATTTTCCTTGTTACTTGATCTATGTATTCCTTATTTACTGCATCATCAGCGTCTACTGGAGATCTGATTCCTCTTAGCCTTACTGTCTTCAAATCAAATTCACCGCTTTCTGATTTTAGTAATGCATTATTATTGAATTCAATTAATTCCGATAAACGCATTCTTTTATGAATATGATGTCCGAATTTGTCTACATTCATGGTTAAGGTGTAATATATTGAAAGGTATAAAGTAAAATGAAAAGCAGAGTACTGATAATATATTATTTATTAATAACCCTACTTTCACGTAACTCTTCAATTATAGATATAATTTCATTATCCAACCCAGTGTTACCAGCATCTCGAGATGCGTATAATAACTTTAACCTATCCACCAGTTCGTTTGGATCGTTCCAATATATGAAATCTACATCATTTTTCCAAAGTTTAGTCACAGGTAAACCTTTTCCCGTGGACTGAATGGAACTCGAACTCGCTAGTGTGAAAAGAGGTTTAATAACTTGCATATATTTTTGTCCTTTATTACTTTTAATTGGTTTATTTGGATCAAAATCCCGACGATGTGCATTTGTTATAAGTAACATCGACTTGTATTGCTGCATGTCGCTGTCTGTAACCAAACTTAAATCGATGTCCTTGTTTAGTAACAATTGCCTTAAACCAGGCGTACTATGGTATTTATTTTCACCTACAGTTATGTATTCATTGCCGAAGGCTATGGTAGCAGAACCAAGCATTAATTTCCCTCGATCTCTTCGAACACCAAAGGGTACCTCAGTCAACACCTCTGAAGATAGCGACCAAGATGACGTATCATGGTCTTGTTTGTTATCGACCAATGATTGGTATGAAGTGTCACTATCAATATTAGATTCATCACTATAGCCTACAGCATCAGCTGTCAGCGATTCTTTTTTCTGCAATGTTTGATTCAAAAACGGTACGTCAGTTTCATCATTTACAGCACTACTAGAAAGAGGTGATTGCTTGCTAGTGTTGGTTAATATGTTAAACGATTCCGTCACGGGCTTAAAAACTGTTTCCAGAGCTTGCTTATTGTCAATCTCCATATTCCTCATGTTACGAACTTTTTTCTTTACAGCTTCTGCAGCTATGACAATTTGTCTTTTTAATGACTTATCCATATTGATAATAAAAAGGTCCGTTATCTATTAAGGACTGTAAAGAATAATGACATCACTGTGGCGTACGATCTTAAATACATAAGTTTCTATAATACCCGTTGTTTCTAGAACATTCTCATTTCCCGTATATTTTTGAAATGAAATTGGAACCCGTTGCAAAACTTTTTCTAAAAAAATATCAGTTCGTTTGGATCGTCGTTCCAATATATGAACTCTATATCATTTTTGCAAAATTTTGTCACAGGTAAACCTTTTCCCGTTGACTGATTGGAACTCCGTGTGAAAAGGGGTTTAATAACTTGCATATATTTTTGTCCTTTATTACTTTTAATTGGTTTATTTGGGTCAAAATCCCGACGATGTGCATTTGTTATAAGTAACATCGACTTGTATTGCTGCATGTCGTTGTCTGTAACCAAACTTAAATTGATGTCCTTGTTTAGTAACAATTGCCTTAAACCAGGCGTACTATCGTATTTATTTTCGCCTACAGTTATGTATTCATTCTCGAAGGCTATGGTAGCAGAACCAAGCATTAATTTCCTTCGATCTCTTCGAACACCAAAGGGTACCTCAGTCAATACCTCTGAAGATAGCGACCAAGATGACGTATCATGGTCTTGTTTGTTATCGACCAATGATTGGTATGAAGTGTCACTATCAATATTAGATTCATCACTATAGCCTACAGCATCAACTGTCAGCGATCCTTCTTTCTGCAATGTTTGATTCAAAAACGGTACGTCAGTTTCATCATTTACAGCACTACTAGAAAGAGGTGATTGCTTGCTAGTGTTGGTTAATAAGTTAAACGATTCCGTCACGGGCTTAAAAACTGTTTCCAGAGCTTGCTTATTGTCAATCTCCATATTCCTCAAGTTACGAACTTTTTTCTTTGCAGCTTCTGCAGCTATGACAATTTGTCTTTTTAATGACTTATCCATAATGATAAAAGGGTCTGTTATCGGTTAAGAGTTGCTTAAGAATAATGACATCGCAACGACGTACGGTCTTAAATACGGTCTTATGTTCTTAATCAAATTCAACAAAAGTATCAAATTTCTTTCTATAACATCCATTGTTTTTAGAGCATTCCTTATTAATTACTACGTAATTAAAAGGCTCACTCCATATCTTTGAACACATTTCACGAAACTCAAGCCACGTGATATCTGAATTTACATGCTCTTCATAAACATGTTTTAAATTTATGTCATCTTGTTTAAACAGTACTATTAAATTTGCATTATCTCTAACCAACTGTTTAGGAATTTTACTATATGTTTGGTTCAGATAAAAACAGTCAATATATTTATGTCGACCCATGGCAAAATAATCTCGCATGTTGTTTTGATTTTCACAAGCAACGTCGTCAAATATAATAACAGAGTTAGGTTTTGCATCTTGTACACTCAATACATCCTCATTTCCCGTATATTTCTGAAGTGAAATACTTGGAATCTGTTGCAAAACCTTTTCCAAAAAGATATACTTAGGCTGATGTAAAGTTTTTGAATAAACATAGACGTTTTGAAACTTCAATCCATTTTCATGTATTAGAAGACCTACAAGTAAATTCGTTTTACCACAATTTGACGGTCCGCAAATAATGCATCGTATTACGTTGGGTAATAACTTGCTATGACGAACATGAAACTTTGGCAAATCATCGCAGATTGTGTTTAGATGCAAGGATTGCGCCTGTTTAACAAATTTCATGATCAGTAAGTGTTTAGAGTTGAACGTTGAATGAGAGAGCGCGTTCACGACATTATCATTTAAACTAGATCACCGATGGGTATGAAACGTTGAATTGTATGAGTTCATCTGCAGTGACAATCATTTCGTGCATCTGTATATTATTGGGAACGATACCTCACAGAGTGAGGCCTGGCCGGACAGGCCGAACGATGTGGGGTAGAGTTCCCAATAATATACTACTGACTTCACTGCCTCGATTTCTCGAGGCTCGGGTTCATGTTAGTGGGGACAACCGCGCCGCCCTTCGGTACCTGTATTGCACCGAAAAGGCTCTCACCTCCAGGTACCACAGTAGGGTTCCGCCAAAGAGACTCGACACCTTGAAGGAGATCGTGCGGTACCCTCTAAAGACCTAGTTGGCCAGCTTCTTGCCCACCCTCAAGTTGGACAGCAACCCCACCAGAGCGGCACCTGCGCCTTTCAGATTAGGGGGCCAGACTTCGGAAAAGTTTTCCGAAGTATCATCGGCCATCGAGAACGAGCCAAGTATTCCATATAGGTCTTGATGCCGACGGGAGTGCCTCACGCTATGAGGTTGGATCCCTAGGTGGCGCGCGTTGAGGTCCATAAAAGAACATGGCCTCGGTTTTATGCAGGACCATGGGCTATCGTTATGGGCAACCGCGGTCGTGCCTTTCAGGGTTGCTTCGCGCTGTGTAGCAACGCATGCCATGACTGGCGTGTCACCCGTATAGCACGTGACGGTGACACCGTCCTCGAGCTCACCGCGAACTTCCAGACATATCCGATGGAGTATACCGCAGGAGCGGGCGCAGAACCAATCCCCGCGGAAAACAGCACGACATCTCTCGCCAGCCGAGGCTGGATGCGGTTGGGTAGCTGACGGCTCTCTCCATCGGTTACGCGGGCTATGCGGCGAGGGTGGAGAGGCACTTCATAACTCGTGATACATGAGCGTCTCCTTAATGCAACTCGAGGGCAAAGTGTTGAATGCGTTGGCGATGTCCAAAAAAACCACCAACATCACCTGGCCCACAAGTGGGCATCCACAGTCCACAGTGGAGCGTCTTTGGTGGAATTCATATTGACCACCCGCCAGGTCGGTCTAAAGAGGTGCTCGAGGCGCTTTGCAATAACTCTTTCAAAGAGCTTTCACACCTCGTCAGGCAACACTATAGGTCGGTAGGCGGACGCCGAATCCACCGGATGCCCACCTTTCGTATGAAGACCAGTTTGCCCGTCTTTAACAATTTCGGAAACTAAGTAGCGCTTGGTCGTCGTCGCCTAAAGCTCGCTCAGCCCGAAGTGCCGCGGTTCGGCCATAGGCTTATGAACCACCAGCTTTAATTCTATCCAACTGACCTCGGACAGGTCGTCCTCATCCACGCTTGGCGCCATAGGGCTTCGTTTGTGCCTGATCACGTAAGTTGTAAACAATCCTTCAGCATTTTCCCGTTTACGTAGCAAAATGTGCGTATCTTGAGTATTTAATGCTACCTAAATTACAATTTTACCAATTGTTTACCCTTAAAAGACGCGACAAGGAATTAAATATTGCAATATAATGACTTTGCAAATTTTATGAAGACTTTTCAATTTGACGTGCTGGGTTTTGGGGGGGGGGGGGTCATGTCCCCTGTGACCACCCCCCCCCCCCTCGGACCGCGCCTGGGACTGGGAGCGTCCTGTCACTCTAACTGTTCCCGGGCTCACATCGAGTTGTTCCCTCTATCCTCCACCGACTACGCCGCTCGCTCCTCCGCTCACGAATTTATTTGAAAAAACCCCAATTGGAACCTCGAATTTACCAGGTCGTAGCGGCCAGACGAGAGTGCCACAGACGTACATAGGTACGGTCTTCGTATTAGAATATTAAACTACAGATCCGACGCATGTTTGATTACAAGAACGGGAAATGTTATCAAAAAGGACGAACCGATATGCACGCTCACGCAGGCGGAGCCGCCGGCTTCAGTTAGCTAGACTCTGAGAATATCCAGTGGTTGAAAACCACACCACAATATAATCAGCTGTGTAATTCACTAAGGAAGTACAACGATGCGAGTCGCAACGTCGATAGAGATCCGACCAATGACAATCTCTATCGAGCACAACGTTGCGACTCGCATCGTTGTGCTGGGCTGCCGAAGCGAGCCCTAACACTCTCCCGCAACGAGCACTGTGTGGTACACTTTACTACAGCTCAGCTTCGTGTGGTACGCGAATCCTCACGAAGCTGAGCTGTTTACCAATTAACTAGGTCCCGAGGGTTTATAGTATTTCGTGAACTCGTGAAGACGTTGCAATACTGGCAATATCCAAGTCATTCGCGTTGTTCTCGCGACGCCCTCAACAATGTAAGTACCTATACCTAACTCCGTATCTTGGACTTAAAATGTGCTCTATACGCGCAGTACACATTTCTTGGTCCTCTTTTGAGGATAGCACGGGGTGCTACTGCGGTGGACGAGCTTATTTACGAGCTCAAATTCACCAAGCATAGATGAGGTATTACAAAGCAATCCGCGGGCGCCAGAGCCTCGTTTGTTTTACGATTTAGGTCCAAGATACGTGTCTGGGTTATACCTAACCTGCACACGACAATGCGACTATGTCGATGGCCTTCACTTCACGTGAGACTTAGCAATCACGTAAGATCAACCTCTGAGCAAAAAACACACACATTAAGTTTTTCGGACACGAGCTACAATTTCGATGAATCATGTCGTAATCTATTTTCCGGTGTATAAGTATGTCGCAGCCTTAGAGTACAGGTAAGATAATACTCTAAGGTCGCAGCCAACCAGCTTCACCAGCCGTTCAATTGACATTTAATTAAACGCCTAGGCCAATCGCTTGGATCGATGGCGTTTAATTACTTGCCTAGCCATTTAATTAAATAGCTAGAAAAATGATTTGTTTCTCCATGGGTATAAAAAAAATAACCACGAAGGCTAAAGCGGGAGCTCCGCTCCGCTCCGCTCTCGCATTAGCCTTCTAACCTAATCTATCCGAGTCGGATTCGGCAGGTTTCTCAATAAAAAAAGTTACTATTATTATTTTTTTGTATTGTAAAAATGTTCGAACACAATATAAAAATTGTTCACGAATAAAATATACTGAAAAAAACCTATCACTAACTTTGGAATGCTAAGCAATGCGAATGGCCTAAGCCAGCTATACTCTAACTCTCTTATTAATAAAAATCACGTAATCCAGACTTAATCTGAAGTTACACTTGGACTAGTTAATCTCAGAGTAACGTCGTATTAAGCACGAATTAATATTGTTATTAATAAACGTGGAGTAACCTCGAAGTAACTATACATTCCTTACAAAAAAAAGCGGACCCCAGACTCCGAGCTGAAAGCTTCGGATGCGACTGGGAATTAACGCTAAGAGGAAGAACTATACATTCCTTACACTGGGATTAAGGCGTGTTTTATGGCAACCCAGTTATTTTAAAAGTAAAAAATTGTGTCTGTGAATGAACTAAGAACGAATGTAATGCTTAATGTTGACATAAGTGTTCTGTGGTTGACATTATGGACCCTTGACAGTGCTGTTGACGCGCGGTTTTTGAAAAGATAGAAAACTCCAAAAAAAACCACCAAAATTATTGAATTGAATTGATAAAAAACTCATAGTACCTTCCTACTAATATTATAAATGTGAAAGTTTGTGAGAATGGATGAGTGGATGTGTGGATGTGTGGATGTGTGGATGTTTGTTACTCTTTCACGCATAAACGGCTGGACCGATTTGGTTGAAATTTGGTATGTATATAGGTTGGATTAACATATAGGCTGTTCCACGCGGGCGGAGCCGCGGGCAACAGCTAGTCATTTATAATTCTGTATTTTAAATCCTTTAAAATGAGCCAAAAACGGAATAGATCTATCAACTGGGATGAAGAAGAAAAGGTAAGTCACGTCGAAATATATTTCGTGATGATAAATTTTATTAAAATTAGTTTGGTGATTTTGTATTGCATTATAATAAGTAGGTACTTGTATTTTATTGTTTCAGCAATTACTTCGATCCATTTTAAATGTCAATGACATGTCAATAATGAAACAGGCAGTTGCCCGCGAAAATCTATACTTATATTTAAACATATCTTCCTGAAGGTCTTCGAGTGGATTGTTTCGTATCTTGTACAATTTTATACGTCTCGCTAATGTTGTATTCTGGTTTTCAATTTCAATAACTTCATTTATTAACCTTAGATCATCTATAAAGTATTCCCTCTCCATTTCAAATAAACCTACGACAAGAATAAAATTTACAATTTAGGATAGATCTGAATCTAATCTACGGTTACTCCGTCGTTAAACCACATGGCGCCTGGGAATAACTTTAAACCGAGGAGTAGGCTCGGATTAGCTTACTCCCTTCTTATTCCATGTTTATTAATATGACATTTCACTAATCCAAACGTAAGTCGTAGACTAAAGTTAATCTAGCTCTAATCCACGTTTATTAATAAGAGTGTAAGTGTGTTCCGCGGAACCCTAGGGTTCCGTGATACCTCTGTCGGGGTTCCGCAAGAATTTAGAAATAAAAAAATCAAAACACCTCTCTCTGGTCGCTCCGCGGCTGTGCGGACTCCGCGGCCGCGCGGAGACAAAACGCTATGAATGTTATTTATTTATTTATTTGTATTTGTATAAGCTTGTGTTACATTAGCTGGTACAATATCTCATAAGTTTGGTCTCAACAATTTTATACTTGTACAACGCGTTCGCTCTAAGTTTGCCGGTCTGTGGAATGCGCGTACCCTCCCCCACGTGACAACAAAACTTATAATGTGTCATAGTTTTACCCAAATATCTAACGTACACAATTTTTATTGTTACAATTAAATAAAAAATTTCGAACGTCATACACTCATACCTATCGCCAGCGGCAAACTTAAAACGAGCGGGTAGTATACTTGTAAGCGCTCAGTCTCTTTGATAAAAGCCGCCTCTGAATTAGACGCTATAGTTGTCAACAAGCGACTTTCGTCTCTAACTTCAAAGGATAAAGTCGATATTGTTTACAACGCTATTTTTAAATTTCTGTTTTTATTTTTGCTTTTTGTTTATCAAAGGTGCCGACTCGAGTATTTTCGAGAATATTTGAGATCGAGTCTAGGACTAAGTATAAAAGCGGCGATCGCGCGTTGGCGTCGTCAGTTGATGATTAGCGTTCGGAGCGATAAGTTACTACCTACTTACAAGCTCGCTAGCGAGAAACTAGTGTTCATTGTTTTACTGCCTGCTGTATTCTGTTGTCTCAGTTTTATACATTTCTTCCCTGTAGGTTCTAAATTTAGTCTCTTATACGCAGTAACGATTGTGCATTATTTAAACCCCACTATCCTGACTTGTAACATTATAAATAAAGAAGAATGGAACGTTGGCTTAAAGGTGTTAAACGTGTTCCAACAACATCTTCTAATGACGCTGAATGTTCAAAAGCAATGCGCGCGGAGAATTTAGCAATCACCGATCCAGAAGATGATGCCACGAGTGCCACGACGTCAAGCTCGACGGTTTCAAAGACGAAAAAAAGGAAGTATGATGAATCTTATATCAGTTTCGGATTTGTTGATTCCAACGGCTCACCTCTCTGCATGCTCTGTAGTAAACTGCTTCCTAATAGTTCCATGGCACCTGCCAAATTGCGTCGACATTTAGAAACCGTACACCCCGAGACTAAAGACAAGAATAAAGAATTTTTTGTTCGCAAAAAAGATCAGTTATTAGAAAGTCAAAAAAATATGATGCATGTAACACAAACTACCAACGAAAAGGCCACGGAGGCATCATATTCAGTTAGCTATCGCATTGCACAAGCAGGTGAAGCGCACACTATCGCTGAGAAATTAATAAAACCATGTGTATTAGACATAACAAAATGTATGCTTGATGAAAAATCTGCAAAGCATCTTTCTACTGTTCCGCTATCAAACGATACTGTTTCACGACGAATCCATGATCTGGCAAGCTACGTCAAACAAGAACTAGTTACACGTCTACAAAATACACGATTCGCTTTGCAAATGGACGAGTCGACTGATGTCGCTGGTTTGGCTATCCTGCTGGTTATTGTGAGATATCCATATAAAAATTCTTTTGAAGAAGACATGCTTATGTGTTCATCGCTGCTTACAAACACTACCGGGGAAGAAATTTTTAATAAAATAAATATATTTTTTGAAGAACATAATCTCAGTTGGAACAATTGCATTGACATTTGTACAGATGGGGCCAAGGCGATGACAGGTAAAACAGCAGGAGCAGTGTCACGAATGAAAAATAAAGCGCCTAATTGTAGTTCCAGTCATTGTATTCTGCATAGACAAGCACTTGCGATGAAGCAAATGCCGTCTAATCTAAAATTAGTTATGGATGAAGCGGTAAAAATAATTAATTTTATCAAATCACGACCACTACAATCCCGATTGTTCTCATTATTGTGTGAAGATTATGGCAGCAAACATAAAACACTGCTGCTCCATACAGAAGTGCGATGGCTGTCTCGGGGAAAAACTTTAACAAGGCTATATTTGAACTTAGAGCCGAGTTACAAATGTTTCTTTCAGCAGATACTTCTTTTAATTTGAAGGACCGTTTGTATGATAAAACTTGGTTGTTCCGATTGTCTTTTATGGCGGATATCTTTCAAAAACTTAACGAATTAAATTTATCGTTGCAAGGTAAACAGACAACAGTGTTTCAGGCCTATAATAAAATAACTGCTTTTAAAAGAAAATTAGATTTTTGGATCATTTGCATTGGTAAGAAAGAAATAGAAAGTTTTACATTACTCAGTGAGTTTGTTAGCGAAAACGACTCAGAAATGTTTGAAGATAATGTGTTTGAAGAATTGGTCCAATATCTCAGTTCGATGCGCGCATCTTTTGAAAAGTATTTTCCCGAAGAACACAATACAAAAATTAAAGTGAACTCCTGGATTCATAATCCTTTTTTACCCAACTTGGAAAAGCCTGAAAACATGTCAAATGAGATATTATATATGAATCTCTTTTAGAAATGTCATCAGACACAAGTATGGAGTCATTGTTCAAAACGACGCCTCTTAATGATTTTTGGTGCAGAATCCAAGATGAATATGCAATGCTTGGCCAAATGGCTCTGGATATTCTTCTCCCGTTCCCAACTACACATTTGTGCGAAACAGGATTCTCTACCTACGCAGCCACGAAAACAAAATATCGCAATAGACTGGACGCCGAAGCTGATATGAGACTCCAACTTTCTTCCATCAAACCTGATATCAAGCAATTGATGAAAAATAAAAAACAGTTTCATACCTCCCACTAGTTAGATTTTTTCTTTTTTAATGTTTTCTATTATTGTCCTTACCAAGTGGTGAAGTAAATAATAATTAGTAACTGATACATTGTACTTTTATTATGCTGATTAATAAAGAATACACTTATAAAAATAATTGTTTTATTGTAGGGTTCCATCAAGGATGTTGCTTCCCAAAAGGGTTCCGTCATTTAAAAAGTTTGAGAACCACTGGCCTAAGCAATAGTCAGCCAGTTTGTTAAATGTCGTAATTAACATTATGGCTGAATGTCATTCAGGCCGTTACTTGAACGGCGCCATTTGCAGTCAATTGAACGGCTGATTAAGCTAGTTGGCTGCGACATATGCATACATAGACTCACAAAACTGATAAACACATTACAACACATTGTGTCGCGCAGTCAAGTAACTATTCGCTAGTCGTAAGTACCGACACATCGGCGTCAGTGTCACGCATGACGCAAGTCAGCGGGCGCACTACATAATACTACATAACGAACAAAGAGCTGATAAGCGCAGGAGTCGCCGCGGCTAGTTGATAGTCTGGTAGCGCACTGAGCTATCACCATATGGACGCAAATGATTTTCCTCGAGCGACGGTTTACGTGGATTGTATGACGTAGAACCACAAGTAGTTCGCTAGTTACTTATGTTTTTAATTTATCATGCACTTTGTAGGATTACCTTTTTTTTTGTCGTGCGAAAAACCGCCGGAGCCGGAGGAGGAGGTTATGTCGGACTCGAACCGACTAAAATGCACGCCGTCTGTGGGCCGTCAGTTGCCGGAGGTGAGATTGTCGTGGACATAATTATCCCTCGCACCCCGGCCGACCCAGGGCCATATCTCTCGACCTGGCGCTCTTCGGGTGTGGGGACTGTAGAGTCCCCAACTCGCCCCCGGATATGGGGAGGCACGCAATGCGCACCGCCGCCGTGGCCTGCTTCTGCTAGGGTGACAGGCGGCTCCACCCGTCACCCCCAGGCCCGCGCTCATGGGGGACGGAGGTCGTTCTGCGACCTCGGACACACGAGTTGCCGCCGCTCGTTGCGGGCCGCAAGGTCTGCGATTCTCCTTCGCTCCCGCTCCGCCGCCCACTTCACGAGCATTATTTGCTCGCAGAAGGAGGCGCCGGCGGCCCACGCATCCGCGCGGTGACCCATCGCTGCGAGTACTTTGTAGGATACCTAGTTGGCCTGGTGGTTGGTGGGGTCACCCACTGGCTGCAGTGACCGCGACATAATAAGGCGCGGCTTCACGTCACGGCGGCCCGTACGTAAAACTTTTAGTTTGTGAACATCATCATCACGTTAGCACTGGTCCCGGTTGCATCCGAAGCTTTCACCTCGACGCCCGGGGTCCGCTACATCTTTTCCTATGGCTAAGTACCTATATTGCCTATAAAGCTACTGTAGTCTAACAGGCAGTTTTTTTTTTCAGCTCGGAGTCTGGGGTCCGCTTTACCAGTCGTAAGTCGTAACTACGGATTTGGCTAGACCTCGATATTTTCCGTGAAGCGATTGCCATCTGACCTCCACAACCCAATGGTAGCATCATAATAGGTATATCGAAGCTTTGCAGCTAGACCGTTGTTTTTGGAATTTTTAGGGCTCCAACTACCCGTAACGACTGCTATAGATGTTCTATTATGGCAACAGGGACCGGCGGCTTAACGAGCTCTCCGAGGCACGCGACCAGACCAATGCAAATACCTGGATATTTCATGAACACAAATATTTGCACAGAGCGGGGATCGAACCCGCGCCTCCTGCGTAGCGGTCGCGTTCAACTACGCCACGGAGCTGGTTGTCACTCCCATAACAGTCAATATCATAAACTTAATCAAGAGCAAAAGTATGTTCTAATGCATAGATTTACCTATCTTCTATTTCTTTCTCCGCGCGGATCTGTTCCTACGCCAATCAAACCTCCGCGCTTCGGCCGCCATTTCGTCGGTGCCGCGTTGTGTTAGTGGAAATCGACAAAAAATACAGAGCGAAGCTAAAAATGGACGTAAAGTTTACGGAAAAACTACTTCAAGCGATCAGAAAAAGATCTATTATATATTTATTAAGTCAAAGGCAAAGTTAAGGCTAATCTTTCTCTGTTCCACTGCTCAAGCTACATTTAAACACAGCGGAATTCATCTAGCGGTTCCACTGTTCTGGTTTCGCGGCGGAAGGTGTGCTACATGCGAAAGAGTTCATGTTTGCATACATAAGTAGCTATAGGTATATCCCTACTATAGATGTAAGGCCGGAATAATTCCAAATATTCCGTGAGGATAAAACGAAAAATCCCGAATAATTCCCAAATGACCCGGAATAATTCGGAATTATTCCGGTCGGTTCGGTTCGGTATCAATAAGAAAAAATGTAGTCTTGACTCTTGATGACTCGAAATGCAGTTATGATTAGCATTATAAACGGTTATAGATATTGGTATAATATCGGTATAATTAAGAACATACAGTCTACATGTATTTTTATTAATACCGATATTATACCAACCGTGCTAAAACGAATAAAGTGGGGAATTATAACAACATTTTCTTGATTTTACCGAGTTAGGGATTTTTTTTTTTTTTTTTTTATACCACTTAGGTGGCAGACAAGCACACGGCCCACCTGATGGGCCGTGAGTACCTACTTTATACACTTTTAAACTCTTTATGAGTGTTTTCACACCATCCGATATCTGTATCGGACGAAGATGGCCGACATCCGATATCTGACACTATTTATTTTGTTGTTTTTATATAAATATCCGATAAAATCGGTCCGATTTGGCTATTTGCTCCATAGCACAGACTAGTTAAGGATGCTAGGGATAAAAAACCTTAAAAAACGTAGTGCAAGCAATTTTCGACCTTAACGACATGATATAGAATCGAGTTTTTTTTCTTATATTCGTAATCAGTGTCATCTATTAGCGCAAAAAGACACGTAATTTAGATAATGTCATTAAGGTCGAAAGTCGCTTACAGTCGCTGTTTTAGTATCTGTGTGAAAGTTGTACTCAAATTATTATAATTATAATAAAATAAGTAGGTACCGAACATCTTGTCTCCAAGTCGCGAGAGATGCTCGTATTGGTTTGATATGGTCTATGATTGGTGGATTTGAGCTTTTTTGTCACCATGATACACGGGGTACCATGGTGGCGGAGAAGCTCAAATCCACCTAATCCACAAAAGACATCCAAAAAACGCGTGTTACTGCGCATATACATACAAGTAGGTACATTTTGTGACGTCACTGAGGTCAAGATATATAATATTCCGGTATTTACCTACCTATATACCAATACCTACATAGGTCTGTACTTAAGTTTTCGTTTAGTAGGTAGGTGGAAGCACAGTTATTTCATTTTTTGTAGGTAAGTTTAGCGGGAATAATTCCGGAATATTTGAGAATATTTGGGAATAATTCCGAATAATATGGAATAATTCGGAATTATTCGGGATTTTTACATCTATAATCCCTACTAATATTATAAATGCGAAAGTAACTCTGTCTGTCTGTCTGTCTCGCTTTTACGACTAAACCGCTGAACCGATTTTGATGAAATTTGGTATAGGGGTAGATTAGACCTTGAGAAAGGACATAGGCTATGTTTGGTCGCGATAACCGACATCCACGCGGGCGGAGCCGCGGGCAAAAGCTAGTAATATAATATATGTACTGTTATCGTGATTAGTTCCGGGACCCATCCCGGGGCGGCAGCACTTTCCATACATGCAAGTTTTTGCAAAGAGTTATATTACTGTACTCTTTGGTCCAAAGGCGCCATAAAGCAAAATATGGCTTAAAAGTCTTGTCACCAAGCTAAAAAAACTTAAAAATGTGTTGTCAAACGGACACTTTGTCATTACTATATATACTCCTTAGAGTATATAAGAGGTGGCATACCTACGAAAAAAAACTGTATACCTAAACTTGGATTGGAACATTAAATGGCGTCTATAATAGAGAAGCCCAGTAAACTGTCGATAACTACTTATCGATATAAAAGAAGCACAGACTAAAAATGTAAGCAAGGGTTTAAACTATTATCTATCTATCTATACTCTATACTATTATATAATTGTAAATGGAAAATGTTTGTCCGCGATGGACGTAAAAACTACTAAAATGGATTTTGATGCAGTTTTTTTTGTTAGAAAGGTCTTGTTTGGATTTAAAATCTTACGTCTGTTTTACTGCAATCGGTTGAGTAGAACCGAAGATAAGAGATCCACGCGGGCGAAAGGCTAGTATTTAGCATATATTTGCTAAATATAATAGTTTGAACCATTGTAAACCTATGAGAATGCCGTAAGGCGAAACCGGTTAGGCAACAAAAAATTAAATAATTGTGGAAGAGTACAAGTGCTTTTATTCAATATGTCCTTTATATTACAAAGAAGAACGGGCAGTTCGTTACATAATATTGTAAAACTCTTTACTTAAATCACAATTTTATTATTTCGTTAAAATGATAATTATTGTATGTTTAAATACATATTTTTCAGTGCATGGTTATTAATACTGTCTAAAAATAATTATTACTGTTATAATAATAAATAAATAAATAAATAAATATTGTAGGACATTCTACACAACGCTATCTAGACCCAAAGTAAGCATAGCTTAACTAACTTGTGTTATGGGTTCTAGAATGCGGATAAACATACTTAGATACATTTTTTTTTTGTAAATACATACATATTATACATGGAAACACCCAGACCAATGCAAATATTCATATTTCATGCACACAAATATTTGCACTGAGCGGGGATCGAACCCGCGCCTCCTGCGTAGCGGCCGCGTTCACTACCGCTACGCCACAGAGGCAGTCAAATAATAAATGTAACATTCAGTAATATATTAAATGGCAAATGTAAAGCTTATTTTTACAACAAATTTTTAACACACTCATAATGTAGCTTCATCATTTAATATCATACTGAAATGTACACAATAAAAAATTAAAAATAAAACTTTAATGAAGGATAATTATGATCTTTATGCACAGAGTATCAAAATAAATTTAAAAATAGTACATTATGGTATGATATGCGTATCATAATCGAGGAACCTATAAAAAACTTTGATAACGTTTCAATATTCAAGTCGCCGACACCATCACGAAATAGAATCCATGATACTTAGCACATGCATTATATTTCATTCAGAACACATAATTCCATCACATACGTTGTAGGTATTTTTTAAATTCAAATTCTTTATTTTTCAAAATAGTGCAACACTGTTACAGCTTTTTGACGTCAAATTCTGCTTAAAACTAAGTTTACCACCGCTTCCTAGGCGCTAGTGGAGAAGAAATGGTGCAACAAACTCCACTGCGGCATTTTTAAGACGTCAGTTTACAAAATGTGGTTTCTTAAGACTAAATATGAACGTATGTACATTTGTCTCGCGTCAAATATATAAAGGAGCGATGTGCCAGACTCTATCGAAACCTTTGGCAATGTCAAGACTAATTTGCCAGTAACTCGCCTTACTTGTCCATAGCCTCACTCTAAAGATGGGTAACGTACGCCAGAAGATCACCAGTTGACTGTTTCGGCCTGAAACCATATTGCGGGTCGTTAATTAAAGAGTAGTACTCTAGGTGACGCATGAGCTATGTGTTAACGATTATGTGCTTGAATACCTTGCACAGCACTGAGGTAGATAGATTGTTAATTTCATTAGGGTGCTTGTTGATGCTTGCTGCATGCTGCATGCCTGATGCTTGCTGCATGCTGCATGCCTGATGCTTGCTGCATGCCTACTACATGCAGGGTTTATGCTTACTTGTTTGCATGCATGGATTATGTTAGCTTTTTTATATAGGATTTGTATGGAAGATTATGCATGTAAAATGTATGCCAAGTGACGATTCTGCGTGTAAATTTTCTGCGACATGACGGTTCTACTTTTTGATTATTATGCTTTAGAAGTTATGCCAAAAGATGATTCTGGCTTACAAAATTATGCGTTATGAAAGTATGACGAATGACTGTATACCAAACCTTTTTCTGCGAAATGAAGTTTATGCTATGCGTTGTTATGCGAAACAAAATTACGACATAAAAAGAATGATGCCCACTTTCCATACATCCGTTGCCCTGTCATTACATTTTTAAAATGCTATCGTATTACTGTACTGGTATCATTGATGAATAGATACTGCATCTTTAAAACCATAAAACCAATAATGGTTTAAATCTTTAGACAGAAAAATGTATATTCAAGGTATTAAAACGTGTAGGTAAAGTATTTATTTATCTGTGCTTTGACTAATGAACTGTGTGACAGTGTCAAAAAACTTAAGGGGTCCATTACACGCTCATGCAAACGTCATGCATCATGCCGTCAATCATGAATATTATTGGTCAATCGGTTATTAGACGTTATGTTATTGGTCACTCACGGCGTGATTCAATCAAAGAATCAAAGAATCAATTTCGTTTATTCAATTTAGGCACATATAGAGCACATATGAACGTCAAAATATTACAATTGTGTCAAGAAGTATGTGAACAAAAAATAAAATATTAAATAAATTAAAGTAAACCATTTGAAAATGATTCTTTCGCTGGTTCGGTAGGTAGTTGGTTCTACTGAGAAGATACCAGCAAGAAACTCAGAGAACTCAATTATCCTTTTTATTTATTTATTTATTTTTTAATACGGTTTTTATACAATTTACAATGTGCGGGCAAGAAAGTGATTAGGTTGACCATGCATTTTTATCATTAAGATATTCTTCTACTTTATAATAAGCTTTTTCCATTAGACTTTTTTTCACGTTTATTTTAAAAATATTAAGTGGCATGTCAACCAAATCCTGAGGAATTTTATTGAATATTTTTATACTGTTGCCTACAAATGAATTACCAACCTTATGAAGCCTGAGTATTGGCACTGCTAGTTTATCTTTATTTCTCGTATTATAATCATGTGTGTCCGAGTTCTTTTTTAAAAGATTTAAGTTCTTCCGTATGTATAAAATATTATCGTAAATATATTGACAAGCAACCGTTAATATATTAATTTCTTTAAATGTTTCTCTCAGCGAGTCACGGGGTCTGAGGCCGTAGATTGCTCGTATCGCGCGTTTCTGTAATATGAAAACAGTCTCAATATCGGCAGCTGAGCCCCACAGCAACAGACCATATGACATAACGCTATGAAAGTAGCTAAAATAAACTAATCGTGCCGTTTCCTCATCAGTTAGTGACCTTATCTTTCTAACCGCATAGGCAGCTGAGCTAAGTTTTCCTGCCAAGGCTGTGATATGAGAACCCCATTGCAGTTTACTATCTAGAGTTATTCCCAGAAAAACTGTGGTATTAACTACTTGAATTGATTCATTGTTCATTACAATATGAGTATCTATCTGTCTTACATTGGGCATAGTAAACTTTACACATTTTGTTTTTTTTGCATTGAGTAACAAGTTGTTACTTGTGAACCAATGCAATATTTCGGAAAGGGTATTATTCACATCGTCAAGTACTACTTTTTGTCTATCAGTTTTAAAAATTAATGATGTGTCATCTGCAAATAATACTATTTCACAAAGATTTTTAGTGAAGTAAGGAAGATCATTTACATATATCAAGAATAAAAGGGGTCCTAATATCGAGCCCTGGGGTACTCCCATGACTAAAGGGGCACCAGAAGAGTCGGTGCCATTAATGTTGACTTTTTGTACTCTGCCATTGAGGTAAGACTTTATTAAGCTAAGTGAGCCACTAGAAACACCATAATAACCTAATTTCAATAACAAAGTCTCATGATCAACACAATCAAAAGCTTTTGATAAATCACAAAAAATACCAATGGCATCCTGCTTCTTTTCCCATGCATCAAATATATGTTTGACGAGTGCAACTCCTGCATCCGTCGTGTTTCTGCCTTTAGTGAACCCGAACTGTTTCTCATGAAGTAATTTATTAAATGTAAAATGTGAAAGCAGTTGATTAAAAATTATTTTTTCAAAAATTTTACTAAGGGCTGGGAGTATAGAGATGGGTCGAAAATTGGATGGATCACTTTTTTCCCCTGCTTTGAATAACGGAATGATTTTACTGTACTTCATAAGAGTAGGAAACTGGTTTTCATCTATACATTTATTGAATATGAATGCAAGATAAGGCGCAATAGCGGGCATTATTGGTTTTATTATATTGGTTGAAATGCCCCAAAGATCCTCAGTCTTTTTTATATTCAGTTGCTTAAAAGTTTTAAAAATGGTTTCAGAGTCAATATACTGAAAATTAAAGTTAACACTACATTTATCAACACTAGATACTAAGGACTAAGGAATGCGCGTGTGCGGCGCGGTACAGACACAGCTGACTTGGGCCTCGGGGGGACTCCCAGCCCATTCTACTTGAACGAGCGACTGACCAAGCATAACCGGCATCTGCTTTTCAAGGTGCGTGAGGTGCGTAAGAAGATGCAATGGAGGTTTGTCTGGATCAGAAGCGGGCGTATTCTGGTGAGGCAAGATGAGGGCAAACCAATCTACAGCATACGTAATGAAGCCGACCTGGGGCGGGTTTTTGGTACGGGCTCGGTTTAACCGTATAGTTTTAGGTTTTATATTTTATAGACAAGTTTTTGTTCTTTACATGATAATCTATACTATGTATAAGAAGGAAAAAAATGAATATGGGCTAATTAGTATACTATTTACAACTTACAACATACTTACAGTAACTTACTATTTACAACTAACAAAAGGAGCACTATTTACAATATCCACAATATTTACAATAATTACAAGCTACAAGCTGTTGTTTACAAGTCCATACGATTTATGTATATGCATATATAGTGCGCATTCATGTTTGTCAGTTTCAAGTGTAAACAAACAATTACTACTCGTAACGGCGGTGTGCCGGGTCGAGCGAGAGGTACTTGCAGGCCTGTGTCGGCGTGGAGTGTGTGTGTTGATGACTCATTTGCGTAGGCCGAGCTGCGCATTCCTTTGTGCAGTTTTTATGTTGTTGTATTGTATTGACTGTTATTGGCAACTCCAGGTGACACCTGTGATCTATTTTATTGTTTGTGTGTACTATGTTGTCTTGGGTGTATTGTACGAGTGGGTTTTGATGCGTAGTAATGAGTGCATAAATTGTGTATATTTCTTGTATTATGTGTATGAATGTGAAATTTGGGTGAAAATGGAACATACTGTAGGGAAATTCCCCATTCGGAATCCCAATGGCTAGCAAATTTTTCAGAGTTGGACTGTTTAACCCGGGCTCCTTGGGAACTAACCATGCCGATATCTTAGCGCTGATAGACCGTCATCAGGTAGACATATTGGCTGTAAATGAGACATGGCTACGACGCGGGGAAGAGGGGCGTGCGCCATTCGTGCCGGAATACAGGTTGCGACACACCCCTCGCCCTGTATCCCATATAGCAGATCGAGGGGGTGGTGTTGGTTTCTACTGTAGAAATGGCTTGAATCTGAAGGCATGTATACATCCGGTGCACCCCACAGTGGAGCAGATGTGGGTTAGGGTCAAAGTAAACCATAATAAAATCATAGTGGGCACGGGTTACAACCCACCTACAGGTAATGTTCGACAGTTTCTGGATGCGCTGACCGACTCCATCGGCTCTTTCTCTGACTATGACTACATTGTTCTAATGGGTGACTTCAATATAGACTTGTTTAAGCAAGCAGAGGCAAATACTAGACGATTTTTCACATTTCTACATTGCACGGGGTTGACACAGTATGTAAGGGACGCGACGCATTTTACGGATCACAGTCAGACGCTTATTGACGTGTGCTGTACAAATGCGAGGGTGCGTAGTACGACGGTGGATTCTGCCGGGAAACTGAACGGACATGCATTCATTGAATGTGAACTTGTATTCCGTAAACCCAGAATCCCACCAAAGGTGATTACATACAGACCGTTACATGACATCAATTTAGATATGTTTAATGTGGACGCGGGCTCTTGCAGGTGGGATCGTTTACTGTGTCTGGAGGATGTTGACGATATTGTGGAGGACTACACTAAGCTAATAATTTTCTTATTCGAGCTGCATGCTCCGGTGAAGAAGAAAATTGTAAGGGACCGACCAACTCCTTGGCTTACGGACAACGTAAAGTATATGATCAGACTAAGGGATGCCGCCTTGGCGCGGGCTAGGTCATCCAGGATTGAGTCGCATATGGTCTACTACAAGGAGCTTAAGAAGCAGGTTGAAATAGCCGTAAATAATGAAAAGAAGTGTTATTTCAAGCTACAAATAGACGATAACATTAGGAACCCCAAGACTATGTGGAAAAATATAAAAGCCAATCTTTATCCACACAAATGTACAAATATTCCTGAGCATCTAAATGACCCAAATGAGATCAACAAGCATTTTCTCAATGTTCCTGGCGATACGGGCGTCCCTATGTCCACACTCACATATTTTGAGTACAACAGATTTGGCGATTATACTTTTGGTCTGACGCCTGTTGACTCTCCAGCAATTCTCAAAATAATAGCAGAGCTTCGTTCGAATGCGGTGGGGATTGATGGAGTGTCGCTGAAAATGTTGGTCATGTTGATCCCGGAAACATTGAGTGTAATCACCACTATGATTAACAGGTCTATTGTGACTTCAAAGTTCCCTACTAGCTGGAAAACAGCGATTGTTAAGCCAATACCTAAATGTAGTGAGGTCCACGATACTAGAGACCTTCGTCCAATAAGTATCTTGCCTTGCTTGTCTAAAATATTGGAGAAGGTGGTTGCGGCACAACTACGGCACTACCTTGAAACGCGTAATCTATTACCGGATGCGCAGTCAGGCTTTAGGAAGAACCGTGGTACAGCAACGGCCTTACTGGATGTTACCGATAATATTCTGGCTGCTGAGGACCACGGCATGGCAACTGTTCTGGTTTTACTGGATTTTTCTAGGGCTTTCGACGGTCTTAACGTTGCCCTCTTGCTCTCCAAGTTGGCGTATTATGGGTTTGACAGTAATACAATACACTGGTTCCATTCATATTTAAGTGGCCGGTCACAGTATGTGGAAACCCAGCATAGTGATGGATCTACACTACGTTCTACTCTAGAAAAGGTGGGTAGAGGTGTGCCGCAGGGGTCAGTTTTGGGGCCCTTATTGTTTGTTCTCTATTGTGCCGATATTGTTCAGGTCATAAAACACTGTCGATTCCATCTATACGCCGATGACGTCCAGATCTACTTCTCCTTCAAGGCTACTGAACTACAGGAAGCCATGGTGAGGGTAAACGAGGATCTGCATAATATTTGCTGTTGGGCTCGTCAGAATACGCTTATATTGAATGCAGCCAAGACTAAGTATCTGATACTTGGCTCCAAATACCAAATTGCTATGGTCAATAACCAGCAACCTGTAATTTATGTTGATAACGTCCCTATTCAGCGTGTGTATGAGGCCAGAAACTTGGGATTGCTGATGGATGAGAGACTGAGGTTCGAACGCCATATAGCGAATAACGTGAGGAACTGTTTTTATAGGTTGAAGCTGCTATACAGAATACGAAGCTACCTCAGTGTTGAACTCCGTGAGAGACTAGTCGACACCTTGGTACTATCCAAATTCGATTACCTGGACGTAGTCTACGGCCCTCGACTGCTGGCGAAAACAGCCGATCTGATTCAGAGGGTGCAAAATGCGTGCGCGCGCTTCTGTTATAATATACCACCAAGAAGTCACGTGACGCCATACCTGAACAATAAAAATAAGTTGAAAATGAAGTTCAGGCGAGAATTACATCTAGCAACGCTTCTTTTTGGTATTGTCAAGACAGGAAAACCGTTATACCTGTACTCTAAGCTAAAATGGCTCAACGAAAATAGTAGGTATTTGACAAGAGGGTCGCGTTTAAACCTGCATGTGCAGAAGCACAGAACTGCAGCATTTCAGGGTAGTTTCAGATATCGGGCTAGTAAGATATGGAATGATATTCCTCCGCCTCTTAGAAGGCTAACAGGTGTACATGCCTTCCGTGTTAGGTACAGAAATATCGTACTTAATGCCCAGAAAACAAGTCCGTAATAGACCCTTTATTGCTCGTTTTGAGTTTTTCGTTCTGCCTGACTAACTATTATTATTATTATTTTTTTTATTTATTTATTTTTTTTTACCCCCGCATGTTGTTTATGTAACCGTAAAACTAAGAAACCTTTGCTGGAAGCTGCGAAACTATGTACATATTCATAGGAATATAATGACTAAATTCATAGGAATATAAAGACCAAATGAAATAATTTCACACGTATACACATCAAATCAAATTTTAAGGTAGGTATCGAGAAATTACTGATAATCATATAAATCACGTTTATACACGTTTATAAGATCTTGAAATTGTATAAACGTGCTAAGTATATGCATTTGACTGTTGTTATATGGTATGATCCAACATGATCTGAACTTATAGGTTTGTATATCCGCGGGCATACCTATGTACCTTCTTCTTGTGTGCATAATGCCTACGTGAGTAATATAGTTGTTCAATGTAGATACAGCAAGTTACCTGGCTGGGCTAGGCTACGGTTGAAAACCAGCGCTGCAGATTGTACCAAATCTGTAGCATTTAGCTGAACTGTGGCCATTTGAACACACACTCCACACCGACATACGCATAATATCTATTGATTTAAATGTAGGGAAAGTTGTTTTAAATACTTGCTAAGGTTCTTATAAAATCATGTGTGACGTCGCGGGGACCGCACGGTTTGTAACTTCTTGGCATTTCCCTTCCTTGTTCATGCTGCCTGCGTGGAGCCGCGTCGCCGGGCACTCGGCGGTTTGTGGCCTAAAATAAAATTTGCACAAGTAAAACCTACTATTGACCGTATAAACGGAAAATAAAACTTAATGGAAATGTCACTTACCTCTATGGAATGGCCATTAGACTTGCTGGTGGGACCGGCGGCGCCGCTGTTTCGCTTTTAGGGCTGGTGGCAGGGGTGGGAGATGCAGGTGCTACGTGCAAGTATTGTTGTGGGTGGGCCAGCGATTCCGTGAGCTTGGGAATGTTCCCCCCCGGGCGCCACTTCGAATTCGTGTATCTTGGTCAATACACGGGTCGTTGGCTCATCTATGCATAGGTAGGCACTATGGGTGCGCTGTGTCGGCGCTCTGTCTGCGTCCGCGATGGCTCGATTTGTGACTTGCGGCGCGGCGCGTGCGTGCATCGACGTGGAGCGGTCGACACTGATCATAGATTAATATATGTATATACTTACTGGAGATCACCCGTGCGCGCCGCGCGCTCGCATTACTAGTGATGAGTCATGGCGGTGCGCAGCGTCCTTACTTTTCCTACTGCTACTATATAGTATTGTTATGTAACTATGTTTCTGTGTATTTATTTTAGTGGGTGTTATTTTGTATTTTTTTCTATTTTTATTTTTTTTATGTGTGTGTTTAATAAACGTCTTTTCTTTCTTTCTTTCTTTCTTTCTTTAGATTTAAGAAGAGAAGCAGCCGCATTTTTTGAAGAATTTAATTTACTTGTAGTTGTAGTTGCAACATTTGTGAAAAAAGATTCGAATGCATTAGCCACTGCAGCATCAGTATTAATGTGCTCACCATCCACTTCCAACTCGAAGGATCGATCACGTGACCTTGTCTTACAGGTTTCTTTGTTAATAATGTTCCATGTTGCCTTTATTTTATTATCAGATTTTTCTATTTTAGCCCGAATATAATTAGATTTGTCTATTGAACAGACTCTCTTGAACAGCTTTGAATACCTTTTAATTTGTTCAATTATTTGTGGCTCATTTGTAGATGCCTTTATCTCGTATAATTCATACATACATGGTTTAACCATGATTGATGGTTAAACCATGGCAAAACCTAGCGTGTAATGGACCCCTAACCAATGATCGTGTTCTGACATACATTTTACTTATACGCGAGTGCGACCGGGTCTAACGTAGGATGATGACGATCTCATATTATCAAAAGTTAATTCTTCACAGTCAAGATTAACAAGATATAGGTAATAATTTAGATTTATTTCATGTCATATGCTCATATTCAGTGATTAAATGAGCTTTCAACATACAATTTACTGTTTGCAATTTTTGTCATCATCATCATCAGCCTTGCATTCATTCTGGTTACATCCACGGCCTTGCTTCAGAGTCCGGGGTCCATCTCTTCCAGTACTACCACGACGCGGCTGAAGTTACATATTTTCGGTGAAGCAACTGCCATCTGACCTCCAAAACCCATTGGTGACATTGAAGTATTGTGTAGACTAGTTGTTGGATTTATAGGGCTCTAACTACCCCTAACGACTGCCATTAGATGTTCGTATGATAACTGGTACTGACGGCTTAACGTGCTCTCCAAGGCACGGAGATACCATGACCCAGGTCAATGCAAGTAGACATATTCATGCATGCAAATATTTGCACTGAGCGGAAATCGAACCCGCGCCTCCTGCGTAGCATTCGAGTTCACTACCGCCATGCCACTGAGGCTGAGGGAATTTTTGCATTCAACAATAACTAAATAAAATACTTTTTAAAGTCCGACCAATAAAATAAAAAACCCGTACTGGGGGCGCCAAAAACATCTATGATTATGACAACACCAAGTATAGTGATACACATGTAAAATGCCAATATTTTTCAACATACTTGCTTATGAACAGGCTTTTATTTCCCCGCAATTAAGCACGGAATGACACCTAATATAAAACTGTGACTTTTTCATTGCTTCTTCTTCCTCCTAGCGTTATTCCCAGTCGCATCCGAAGCTTTCAGCTTGGAGTCTGGGGTCCGCTTTTACCAGTCATAGCTACAGATTTGGCTAGACCTCGATATTTTCCGTGAAGCGATTGCCACCTGACCTCCACGACCCAATGTTAACATTAGGCGATATCGAAGCTTTGCAGCTAGACCGTTGTTTTTGGACTTTTTAGGGCACCAACTACCCGTAACGACTGCCATAGATGTCCTTATGGCAACCGGGACCGACGGCTTAACGTGCTCTCCGAGGCACGACCAGACCAATGCAAATACCCATATTTAATGCACACAAATATTTGCACTGAGCGGGGATCGAACCCGCGCCTCCTGCGTAGCGGCCGCGTTCACTACCGCTACGCCACAGAGGCTGTCATGTTTTTCATTGCTATTATTCACAAAAGTGAGTTATAGACTTCTTTTTTTTAATTTCATTAAGTTGCTTTGTTCTTAAGTTTCGATACAAAAAAGATCGTGTCCAATATTACAAACGAATTAATATAGAAAGAAAAGAAAAAGAAAGAACTTGTAGTACGTGTTTAATATACAAAACTTTCACTAAAATGTATTTTTTTTTTCTCTGTTAAAAAGTTAAGTTTTTCTCTGTTAAGTTTTCTGGTTAAAATAGAAAAATAGACGCGGCGTGTTATACTGGTTACAAGGACTGGGCACAAATCACAACACAGTAGTATCCGTATAATAGTTTACTGCTTGGAATGGTAAATACAAGTTAGACATACAGTTACACCATGTATAGAACAGGGACCACGCGATATTGTTTTTCGGACTGCATAAAATTCTTGTATTTTATGCCTAACAGCACAGAGATCAAAATAATCGAGCATGATTTTCTTTTTTGCGTTAGGCTTATTTTTCTTAGGCGTAGAAAATACATTTGACGTTTGACCTTCTCTTCGTATTTTTATTACAGAAGATCGGGATATACCTAAAAATGTGAATAATAATTAGTCACAGTAAAATCAGTAGATTAGGCCAATTTCAGTTGCACGTACTCTATGATGTCCTACCCGTCATGTTGACAACAAGGTCCGTGATGTTATTTAGAGGAACAGAGTCCAATCCTTCCTACTTTTTATCCGACAAATACTTTGTTATATTATAAATTACTTTTCTTAACTGGCTTTTAATAGTTTTCGGCATATTACTATAGTTTTGTAGTTTTGTAGCGCTCTCAAACTCAACAACACGCACAAATTGACACCACACTGACAGATGACCATAATGACATTGTATAGATTGTTACCATATGAAGAAATTAGTTCCAATAGTTTACCGCAATATGGCGAGGTTTTTTATTTTACTGGTCGGGCTTTAACTTTATTGCTATTACAGAAATGACAATATGAAAAGTCAAAAATGAATATTAATAATACAACCTTACAACATTTTATTCATTACAATTGGTATTTTTATTCGTCTATTCTTTTATTTTTATAATGTATGTGTTCTCTAATTATAACTAATCATCGTCAAAATAATGTTGTGTTTTGAATTGAAGGCAGGAATCTTAGAGCCCAGGGTCTGTCTTCCGACTTTTCTAAAAGGTTAGGGCCAGTCCACACGGCGCGTTGCGTTGCGTTGCGTCGCGTTGCGTCGACGCAGCACTGTGCCACTGCGTCGCGTCGTTTTACATACAAATAATCATAGTGTCCACACGGCGCGCTACGTCGACGCAACGCACACACGACGGCGACGCACAGTGGGACGAAAGTACGATTTGAGTGACTTAGGACCCAATGTTTTTTATTTACTTTTTTCTTTGTGCCGATGGATAGAGCTCGTTGAGCCCAATAATAATTTCTATGGACGTTTTTCTCTAAACTTTATACTTTGGGCAGAATAATACTTTTTATTTTTTTTTGTATGGAGCGAATCAAATAAACTTAAATTTCTGGTAAGTCTCTTTTGATCCCGCTTTGAAACTACATTTTTCTTATACCTTGTCTAGTCTAATGTCTTATGATACCATAAACATGTACCTAAAGTTGCAATTCTGCGAAATAAATGGATCGGTAAAAATGAAAAATCACATAGAATAAAGAGTTGTAATTTTGTTTTTGAAAGTTCTTTTAAGTTGAATTTAATATGAAATAGTAAGTTAAACCACGTTGTAATACACATAATTACTTAACAAGTAACAACAAAACAGTTAAAGGTCCCTATTTCGCTATTACTTAAAAATATAGGTAAGTAATTCTATTTATTTTCGTAATGACTGTAATTAGTTTATCCTTTTTACTTGTTAAAATTACAGCGCTCTCACCTTTACCTATTACTATAATGTTAAATCGGATAATTAGTTAATGAGGGTAGTAAAAAAATAATTTATATTTATTGTATGTTATCTAGTATTCGTTTAATTACATTACTACCAACATCTCGTGATTTTCATCGTCCCTATATTTTATATAATGGAGAGTTTAGTTAACAATAATAATAATAATAATAATAATAATAATAATAATAAACCATACGTCCGAGTCGAACATCAGACTCACGTGGGGGGCGGACACGCGATATTAAAATTACTGGCGCGGCAAACATGGCTCTGGAAACCCATTCAAAATGGAGACTAGATCGAAAAGGAATCGTATAGGACCGCTGCCCGGGGGCGATCGCCGGGGCACACCTGGAGCTGACGCTGGGTGTCTCAGCATGCGAACCGTCAGCGGTGAGGAGTTGAACAGGCGGGCTCCCACCGACAAGGATACTACAGCCGAAACAGCTGACGATGGTGCCAGTCTGACCGATAGGACAAACACTCCAGCAGAACCATACAGCCCTAGCACCATTTCATACACACCCTCTAGAATATCATCACCATCCATACCATCGTCAGTACCGTCATCACCCCCCAGTAACATTTTTTATACAGATCCACCCAATCCAGTCTTAAGTGTTGCGCAGGAGGTAAATACCTTTTTACCTGCGTCCACTAAGGCTGGGAAACCAAGGAAGCGCATGAGATGGAGCAAAGATGTCAATACGTTCATCATGCGCACATACTACACCATTACGAAATTAGAAACAGATATGACAACATATAGGAAACAGCTGCACGAACTTTTTTCACAAAAATACCCAACAATTATAGTTACTGAACAACGAGTATCTGACCAGAGGCGAACAATAGTTAAAAACAAATTATTGAATGTAGACGAACTGAATCGACTAAAAGAAGAAGTACGTGTATTACTGCAAGAACATTCAATTAACACTATCACACAATCACAAAATACAATCGAAAATAATCTACAACAATCACCGCCCTTAGACACACAATTACTACTACATACACAAACGCAATCATACAGTCACCCCCACCCAATGCAAATAGATACACAAACATCACATATCTTCACACAAACATCACATATATCCACACAAACTGAATCAATGACTTTGATGATAGAAAATGACATAGAGACATTAACTGTAACAAATCAGAATCACTTAGCACAAGCACACATACAAAAAATACAGGATAAGTTTAACTCAACGCTGCTTCTCTATTCTGGAATGGACCCATCATCCCGACCAAAACTACCTAAATTAAGATATAGCCCTAATCTCTTCCGCTTAGTTAATCTTTTTAATGAAGATATACTACAACAGTTCGAATCTAGCGACACACAATTGACAGACATACACACACTCATATATTGCACAGCGGTAGTTATATCTGAAGAGCTCAATTTTAAAATAACCGAACACACAAGAAACACGGCACCGAGACACACCATCAAACCACCGTGGCAGCAAAGGTTAGAACACGATATTGAGAAGTTAAGAGCCGATTGCGGGCGGCTCACACAATATATCAACAATAATAGATCAAATAAAGTAGTTAAGAGAGTTGAAGCAATATTTAAAACACACAATACTCACACAAGACACGAAAACAGTAACAAAAAACCTGAAGAGTTTTTAGATACACTTAAACAAAAACTAGCACTTAAAGTTCACAGGCTTAGGAGGTACAAAAAGGCACAACAACGTAAAAACGACAATACAATATTTGCTACAAATGAAAAAATGTTCTACAGAAATTTACAAAAGCCACAAACCGACACACTAGTAGAAAATCATACAGACATACCCACAAAAGAAAATTTAGAAACATTTTGGTCAAACATATGGGAAGAACAAGCACACCACAACGATAAGGCAAATTGGATACAAGAAGAAACTACAAAATGGAGATCAATAGAAGAAATGGAGTTTATAGAAATTACAGAACAAGATATTAGAAATACAACAGCTAGATTACACAATTGGAAGTCACCTGGTATAGATAAAATACATAATTTTTGGTATAAGAAGTTAACTACATTACATAAATCAATTGCAAAAAATTTGACAGATATCGTATTAGGAAAACAGAATATACCCGAATTCATTGCAACAGGAATAACATACATGCTACCTAAAACTAAATACACATCACAACCTTCCCAATATAGACCAATTACGTGCCTACCTACCATATATAAAATTTTAACATCAGCAATCACAAATAAAATTAACTCACACATTGATACCCATAATATAATAGCCGAGGAACAGAAGGGGTGTAGGCGGGGTCACATGGGATGCAAGGAACAATTAATTATAGACTCTACTATTCATAAACATGCCACTACAAAAAATAGAAATTTACATTGCGCATATATAGATTACCAAAAAGCATTTGATAGCATACCACACTCTTGGTTAATACAAGTTTTAGAAATATATAAAATTAATCCTACAATAATAGATTTCTTACGCAATATAATGTCAAGCTGGAAAACTACATTACAATTAAACAATGGACTTAGCACTCTTATAACGCGACAGATACAAATCAGAAAGGGTATATATCAAGGTGATTCCTTGAGTCCTCTGTGGTTCTGTCTCGCCCTAAACCCTTTGTCCCACTTATTACATCAATGTCAAGCTGGATACAATCTTAAACTTAATACTGAGGAAACCTATATATCACACCTCATATATATGGATGACATTAAATTATATGCAAAAACAGAAAAACAAATGAAAAAGCTTTTAGATACTACGACAGAATTCAGTAATGACATAAACATGCAATTTGGCTTAGATAAATGTAAGACAGTACATATTATTAAAGGCAAAGTAAAACCGGGTAATTATGTAGTAAACGACACTGATACAATAGCAGCTATGGAACCGACAGACTTATATAAATATTTAGGATACCAACAACTTAAGGGACTTGACCATACCATGATTAAAAATACACTGAAAACCGAATACCAGAGAAGAGTTTCTGCAGTATGTAAATCACAATTATCTGGAAAACACCTAATTAAGGCCCTGAACACTTTTGCCATACCAATACTAACATACTCATTCGGAGTAATAAAATGGTCTAAAACAGACATTACAAACTTAGAGAGAACCACACGCACAACACTTACAAAACACAACAATCTTCATCCAAAATCTGCAACTGAAAGACTCACCATCAAAAGACAGAACGGCGGGAGAGGTTTAATAGATATTCAAAACCTGTGGCAGAAACAAATTACTAGACTGAGAACTTTTTTCCATACAAAATCTAACACTAGTAACATACATAAAGCTATTATATTAAATGACCTTAACTACACACCACTTAACCTATCTGATCCGGAAAACCCACACAGCACTAGCAACTCTGACCCACAAAATCAAAAAATAATAGACTGGAAATCTAAAGTACTCCACGGAAGACACCCTCATGACTTAGAGCAACCCCACGTTAACACACTTGCATCTAACAAGTGGCTTAAAGTAGGTAATTTATTCCCGGAAACTGAAGGATTCATAATAGCTATACAAGATCAAATCATCAACACTAAAAACTACAGAAAATATATTATTAAAGACCCAACTATTACAAACGACAGATGCCGCAGATGTTATACACAGTCAGAAACCATACAACACATAACAGGAGCATGTACAACACTCACACAAACAGACTACACTCATAGACATAACCAAGTTGCAAACATCATTCACCAGAAACTAGCACTTAAATATTCACTCATACAAGACACTAACACCCCTTACTATAAATATACACCACAAACAATATTAGAAAATAACACACACAAAATTTACTATGACCGGGCAATTCTAACAGATAGGACTATTCACTACAATAGACCAGATATAATTCTACAGGACAAAATTAAAAAAGTTACATATTTAATAGACATTGCAGTTCCCAACACGCATAATTTACAAAAAACAATAGCTGAAAAAATAAGCAAGTATGCAGAGCTAAAAGAAGAAGTGATAAGGATATGGAGACAAGATAATGTCTTCGTAGTTCCTCTAGTTCTCTCCACTACTGGTGTTATCCCGAACCATCTCCTCCATAGTCTAAAATTAATAGATTTGCCAGAATCCCTATTTATCAATCTACAGAAAGCTGCCATATTAAACACATGTAGAATAGTTAGAAAGTTCATGCAGTTAGACGAAAACACACCCACTTAATACACACCACAATCTGCATTTACTTGGTTTAGGCCCGTAAATGCAGTTAAAACCAGCCAAAAAGCTGAGAAAAATAAAAACAAAACAAAAATAATAATAATAATATCGTATTAGGAAAACAGAATGTACCCGAATTCATTGCAACAGGAATAACATACATGCTACCTAAAACTAAATACACATCACAACCTTCCCAATATAGACCAATTACGTGCCTACCTACCATATATAAAATTTTAACATCAGCAATCACAAATAAAATTAACTCACACATTGATACCCATAATATAATAGCCGAGGAACAGAAGGGGTGTAGGCGGGGTCACATGGGATGCAAGGAACAATTAATTATAGACTCTACTATTCATAAACATGCCACCACAAAAAATAGAAATTTACATTGCACATATATAGATTACCAAAAAGCATTTGACAGCATACCACACTCTTGGTTAATACAAGTTTTAGAAATATACAAAATTAACCCTACAATAATAGATTTCTTACGCAATATAATGTCAAGCTGGAAAACTACATTACAATTAAACAATGGACTTAGCACTCTTATAACGCGACAGATACAAATCAGAAAGGGTATATATCAAGGTGATTCCTTGAGTCCTCTGTGGTTCTGTCTCGCCCTAAACCCTTTATCCCACTTATTACATCAATGTCAAGCTGGATACAATCTTAAACTTAACACTGAGGAAACCTATATATCACATCTCATATATATGGATGACATTAAATTATATGCAAAAACAGAAAAACAAATGAAAAAGCTTTTAGATACTACGACAGAATTCAGTAATGACATAAACATGCAATTTGGCTTAGATAAATGTAAGACAGTACATATTATTAAAGGCAAAGTAAAACCGGGTAATTATGTAGTAAACGACACTGATACAATAGCAGCTATGGAACCGACAGACTTATATAAATATTTAGGATACCAACAACTTAAGGGACTTGACCATACCATGATTAAAAATACACTGAAAACCGAATACCAGAGAAGAGTTTCTGCAGTATGTAAATCACAATTATCTGGAAAACACCTAATTAAGGCCCTGAACACTTTTGCCATACCAATACTAACATACTCATTCGGAGTAATAAAATGGTCTAAAACAGACATTACAAACTTAGAGAGAACCACACGCACAACACTTACAAAACACAACAATCTTCATCCAAAATCTGCAACTGAAAGACTCACCATCAAAAGACAGAACGGCGGGAGAGGTTTAATAGATATTCAAAACCTGTGGCAGAAACAAATTACTAGGCTGAGAACTTTTTTCCATACAAAATCTAACACTAGTAACATACATAAAGCTATTATATTAAATGACCTTAACTACACACCACTTAACCTATCTGATCCGGAAAACCCACACAGCACTAGCAACTCTGACCCACAAAATCAAAAAATAATAGACTGGAAATCTAAAGTACTCCACGGAAGACACCCTCATGACTTAGAGCAACCCCACGTTAACACACTTGCATCTAACAAGTGGCTTAAAGTAGGTAATTTGTTCCCGGAAACTGAAGGATTCATAATAGCTATACAAGATCAAATCATCAACACTAAAAACTACAGAAAATATATTATTAAAGACCCGACTATTACAAACGACAGATGCCGCAGATGTTATACACAGTCAGAAACCATACAACACATAACAGGAGCATGCACAACACTCACACAAACAGACTACACTCATAGACATAACCAAGTTGCAAACATCATTCACCAGAAACTAGCACTTAAATATTCACTCATACAAGACACTAACACCCCTTACTATAAATATACACCACAAACAATATTAGAAAATGACACACACAAAATTTACTATGACCGGGCAATTCTAACAGATAGGACTATTCACTACAATAGACCAGATATAATTCTACAGGACAAAATTAAAAAAGTTACATATTTAATAGACATTGCAGTTCCCAACACGCATAATTTACAAAAAACAATAGCTGAAAAAATAAGCAAGTATGCAGAGCTAAAAGAAGAAGTGATAAGGATATGGAGACAAGATAATGTCTTCGTAGTTCCTCTAGTTCTCTCCACTACTGGTGTTATCCCGAACCATCTCCTCCATAGTCTAAAATTAATAGATTTGCCAGAATCCCTATTTATCAATCTACAGAAAGCTGCCATATTAAACACATGTAGAATAGTTAGAAAGTTCATGCAGTTAGATGAAAACACACCCACTTAATACACACCACAATCTGCATTTACTTGGTTTAGGCCCGTAAATGCAGTTAAAACCAGCCAAAAAGCTGAGAAAAATAAAAACAAAACAAAAATAATAATAATAATAATAATAATAAGCCCCCTAACACAACCATACGTCCGAGTCGAACATCAGACTCACGTGGGGGGCGGACACGCGATATTAAAATTACTGGCGCGGCAAACATGGCTCTGGAAACCCATTCAAAATGGAGACTAGATCGAAAAGGAATCGTATAGGACCGCTGCCCGGGGGCGATCGCCGGGGCACACCTGGAGCTGACGCTGGGTGTCTCAGCATGCGAACCGTCAGCGGTGAGGAGTTGAACAGGCGGGCTCCCACCGACAAGGATACTACAGCCGAAACAGCTGACGATGGTGCCAGTCTGACCGATAGGACAAACACTCCAGCAGAACCATACAGCCCTAGCACCATTTCATACACACCCTCTAGAATATCATCACCATCCATACCATCGTCAGTACCGTCATCACCCCCCAGTAACATTTTTTATACAGATCCACCCAATCCAGTCTTAAGTGTTGCGCAGGAGGTAAATACCTTTTTACCTGCGTCCACTAAGGCTGGGAAACCAAGGAAGCGCATGAGATGGAGCAAAGATGTCAATACGTTCATCATGCGCACATACTACACCATTACGAAATTAGAAACAGATATGACAACATATAGGAAACAGCTGCACGAACTTTTTTCACAAAAATACCCAACAATTATAGTTACTGAACAACGAGTATCTGACCAGAGGCGAACAATAGTTAAAAACAAATTATTGAATGTAGACGAACTGAACCGACTAAAAGAAGAAGTACGTGTATTACTGCAAGAACATTCAATTAACACTATCACACAATCACAAAATACAATCGAAAATAATCTACAACAATCACCGCCCTTAGACACACAATTACTACTACATACACAAACGCAATCATACAGTCACCCCCACCCAATGCAAATAGATACACAAACATCACATATCTTCACACAAACATCACATATATCCACACAAACTGAATCAATGACTTTGATGATAGAAAATGACATAGAGACATTAACTGTAACAAATCAGAATCACTTAGCACAAGCACACATACAAAAAATACAGGATAAGTTTAACTCAACGCTGCTTCTCTATTCTGGAATGGACCCATCATCCCGACCAAAACTACCTAAATTAAGATATAGCCCTAATCTCTTCCGCTTAGTTAATCTTTTTAATGAAGATATACTACAACAGTTCGAATCTAGCGACACACAATTGACAGACATACACACACTCATATATTGCACAGCGGTAGTTATATCTGAAGAGCTCAATTTTAAAATAACCGAACACACAAGAAACACGGCACCGAGACACACCATCAAACCACCGTGGCAGCAAAGGTTAGAACACGATATTGAGAAGTTAAGAGCCGATTGCGGGCGGCTCACACAATATATCAACAATAATAGATCAAATAAAGTAGTTAAGAGAGTTGAAGCAATATTTAAAACACACAATACTCACACAAGACACGAAAACAGTAACAAAAAACCTGAAGAGTTTTTAGATACACTTAAACAAAAACTAGCACTTAAAGTTCACAGGCTTAGGAGGTACAAAAAGGCACAACAACGTAAAAACGACAATACAATATTTGCTACAAATGAAAAAATGTTCTACAGAAATTTACAAAAGCCACAAACCGACACACTAGTAGAAAATCATACAGACATACCCACAAAAGAAAATTTAGAAACATTTTGGTCAAACATATGGGAAGAACAAGCACACCACAACGATAAGGCAAATTGGATACAAGAAGAAACTACAAAATGGAGATCAATAGAAGAAATGGAGTTTATAGAAATTACAGAACAAGATATTAGAAATACAACAGCTAGATTACACAATTGGAAGTCACCTGGTATAGATAAAATACATAATTTTTGGTAAGTATAAGAAGTTAACTACATTACATAAATCAATTGCAAAAAATTTGACAGATATCGTATTAGGAAAACAGAATATACCCGAATTCATTGCAACAGGAATAACATACATGCTACCTAAAACTAAATACACATCACAACCTTCCCAATATAGACCAATTACGTGCCTACCTACCATATATAAAATTTTAACATCAGCAATCACAAATAAAATTAACTCACACATTGATACCCATAATATAATAGCCGAGGAACAGAAGGGGTGTAGGCGGGGTCACATGGGATGCAAGGAACAATTAATTATAGACTCTACTATTCATAAACATGCCACTACAAAAAATAGAAATTTACATTGCGCATATATAGATTACCAAAAAGCATTTGATAGCATACCACACTCTTGGTTAATACAAGTTTTAGAAATATATAAAATTAATCCTACAATAATAGATTTCTTACGCAATATAATGTCAAGCTGGAAAACTACATTACAATTAAACAATGGACTTAGCACTCTTATAACGCGACAGATACAAATCAGAAAGGGTATATATCAAGGTGATTCCTTGAGTCCTCTGTGGTTCTGTCTCGCCCTAAACCCTTTGTCCCACTTATTACATCAATGTCAAGCTGGATACAATCTTAAACTTAATACTGAGGAAACCTATATATCACACCTCATATATATGGATGACATTAAATTATATGCAAAAACAGAAAAACAAATGAAAAAGCTTTTAGATACTACGACAGAATTCAGTAATGACATAAACATGCAATTTGGCTTAGATAAATGTAAGACAGTACATATTATTAAAGGCAAAGTAAAACCGGGTAATTATGTAGTAAACGACACTGATACAATAGCAGCTATGGAACCGACAGACTTATATAAATATTTAGGATACCAACAACTTAAGGGACTTGACCATACCATGATTAAAAATACACTGAAAACCGAATACCAGAGAAGAGTTTCTGCAGTATGTAAATCACAATTATCTGGAAAACACCTAATTAAGGCCCTGAACACTTTTGCCATACCAATACTAACATACTCATTCGGAGTAATAAAATGGTCTAAAACAGACATTACAAACTTAGAGAGAACCACACGCACAACACTTACAAAACACAACAATCTTCATCCAAAATCTGCAACTGAAAGACTCACCATCAAAAGACAGAACGGCGGGAGAGGTTTAATAGATATTCAAAACCTGTGGCAGAAACAAATTACTAGACTGAGAACTTTTTTCCATACAAAATCTAACACTAGTAACATACATAAAGCTATTATATTAAATGACCTTAACTACACACCACTTAACCTATCTGATCCGGAAAACCCACACAGCACTAGCAACTCTGACCCACAAAATCAAAAAATAATAGACTGGAAATCTAAAGTACTCCACGGAAGACACCCTCATGACTTAGAGCAACCCCACGTTAACACACTTGCATCTAACAAGTGGCTTAAAGTAGGTAATTTATTCCCGGAAACTGAAGGATTCATAATAGCTATACAAGATCAAATCATCAACACTAAAAACTACAGAAAATATATTATTAAAGACCCAACTATTACAAACGACAGATGCCGCAGATGTTATACACAGTCAGAAACCATACAACACATAACAGGAGCATGTACAACACTCACACAAACAGACTACACTCATAGACATAACCAAGTTGCAAACATCATTCACCAGAAACTAGCACTTAAATATTCACTCATACAAGACACTAACACCCCTTACTATAAATATACACCACAAACAATATTAGAAAATAACACACACAAAATTTACTATGACCGGGCAATTCTAACAGATAGGACTATTCACTACAATAGACCAGATATAATTCTACAGGACAAAATTAAAAAAGTTACATATTTAATAGACATTGCAGTTCCCAACACGCATAATTTACAAAAAACAATAGCTGAAAAAATAAGCAAGTATGCAGAGCTAAAAGAAGAAGTGATAAGGATATGGAGACAAGATAATGTCTTCGTAGTTCCTCTAGTTCTCTCCACTACTGGTGTTATCCCGAACCATCTCCTCCATAGTCTAAAATTAATAGATTTGCCAGAATCCCTATTTATCAATCTACAGAAAGCTGCCATATTAAACACATGTAGAATAGTTAGAAAGTTCATGCAGTTAGACGAAAACACACCCACTTAATACACACCACAATCTGCATTTACTTGGTTTAGGCCCGTAAATGCAGTTAAAACCAGCCAAAAAGCTGAGAAAAATAAAAACAAAACAAAAATAATAATAATAATAATATACGTCTTTATTGTACACCAAAAAATATCACATTACATAATAGAAAAATAGGTAAACATGTGGCACATACAAATGGCGGCCTTATCACACTGCGGCAATCTCTTACAGGCAACCATAGGATGGAGACAGAAAAAAGGAGAAGAAAGTTTCAGGGCAGTTTGATGTACATTGAGTAAATATTATAAAGAAAAGAAAATAATAGTTAGTAAATATTATAAAAAAACGAACAAAAACATAATAGCTACCTAAGTATAGGCAAATATTATTATATAAAATACATACATATATATCAAGTATAAATAAATATCCCAGAAAAAACTATAATAGGTAGGTAGGACCTATGTTAATACACACACTTACATATACTACAACCTTGTTGTTCCATAATCGTCAGAGAGACAGGTAGTGGTCCTTGACTAGTCTTTTGAACACAGCCAAGAAGAAAAAAGAAAAAAGAACACTTTTCTTGTTGATGGTGGTAGAAGATTTTCAACATCTTCAGTATTACAAATTTCGAGCTCTTCTTGTTCCACATTCACAGGTATTACTCCTTCGGGCCAGTTTATAGCACGGTGTAACCAATCACCATTTTTTCTTATGAATTGTGCTAATGTACGACTACCTACTTCGTTCCCACCTTGCACTTATATTTGAACAAAATCGCGTACAGAATTTTTGGAGTTGAGCACTGTTCTCTTCGGTCACATCTATTTTATGTAGTAGGAATTGGAATTTTTTTTTACTATCCGACAATGAATTCAGATCATCTCTTAAAATCATAAATAAATCTAAATTGTTAACTAAACTCTCCATTATATAAAATATAGGGACGATCAAAATCACGAGATGTTAGTAGTAATGTAATTAAACGAATACTAGATAACATACAATAAATATAAATTATTTTTTTACTACCCTCATTAACTAATTATCCGATTTAACATTATAGTAATAGGTAAAGGTGAGAGCGCTGTAATTTTAACAAGTAAAAAGGATAAACTAATTACAGTCATTACGAAAATAAATAGAATTACTTACCTATATTTTTAAGTAATAGCGAAATAGGGACCTTTAACTGTTTTGTTGTTACTTGTTAAGTAATTATGTGTATTATAACGTGGTTTAACTTACTATTTCATATTAAATTCAACTTAAAAGAACTTTCAAAAACAAAATTACAACTCTTTATTCTATGTGATTTTTTATTTTTACCGATCCATTTATTTCGCAGAATTGCAACTTTAGGTACATGTTTATGGTATCATAAGACATTAGACTAGACAAGGTATAAGAAAAATGTAGTTTCAAAGCGGGATCAAAAGAGACTTACCAGAAATTTAAGTTTATTTGATTCGCTCCATACAAAAAAAATAAAAAGTATTATTCTGCCCAAAGTATAAAGTTTAGAGAAAAACGTCCATAGAAATTATTATTGGGCTCAACGAGCTCTATCCATCGGCACAAAGAAAAAAGTAAATAAAAAACATTGGGTCCTAAGTCACTCAAATCGTACTTTCGTCCCACTGTGCGACGGAGCTACAGCCCCGTTGGCGAAGCGGGCGGGGGTGTACGCGTTGTGACTGTGACTGCATCGTAGTAACGCTGCGCTGCGGTGACGCAGCGCCCGTTTGGCCGGCTATGTGTCAAAATATTTGCGTTGCGTCGACGCAACGCAAACAACGCACCGTGTGGACTGGCCCTTAGGGTCTGTCTCCACTTTTCACTGTTTTGGGCATCACTGGTAATGAGATAATTGGCACGCATAACACATTCTACAACGATAGTTGAGCTAAGACTTCTTAGGTTTGCTCTGCTACCCGGCGGGGCGGTATTGCCAGACATTTTTATCATACACGTAGCCTGGAGATTGCCGAAAAACTTGTCCAGCAATGAGGCTCTCCTGTATTTTATCTGCTATGTCATGGACAAGGATCCCACGGATGCGGACATTGCTCTCCTCTCAAATGGGGTGATATCAGAGTATCAAATTGAATTTGAACGCAACAGAATGCGGAATTACACTACACATCAGCAATAAAACGAAACCATGAAACCAAATGAAGCTGTCACTGTCATGTCATAGTCGGTGTTTGTTTATAGCGTAGAGAGAGGACAAATACAATTATTATTTGTAATCGTAGCAGGTACCAGTAACACAATATAACAGTGGTATACCTACTAGGTATACCTAATACGATTATTTCATATTATTTTGATATCTTATTAAGTAATAGTCAAAATAATAGCGACAATAATCTATGTGCGTGCGTTAATCCTAAGCCTGTTAAAGTATGAAGGAAAAGTTGGTCACTATTTCGTATTTATGTTATAGGCAATGTGTAGAATCCGGCATTGTATAGAATGCCTAGGCATTCTATACATTGCCTAAAACGTTCAGGCAATGTGTATAATACGATTAATTTCACACATTGCCTAGGTATTGTATTAAATGCCAGAAGCGCATCAGGCAATGTGTTTATTGGACGGGTTGTTGTAAATTCGTCTCTTTAAAATGATATTTCATGTGCGAAAATTCGTCTCACCTTAATAAATAAGTACTGCTAGCAAACAAAGTACCTAATAGATTAACAAAGCGTCATTTATTTGCGATCCCTTAAGAAGCCCTCTATGGATTTGAAAAATGGATATTACTGCTGAAAGAAAAACTGTTCACTCCGACTTGGATAGATTAGGTTAGAAGTTAGGTTCGTGGTAATTTTTTTTTTAACCATGCAAATCTCTATAGGCCACGGTAACAACTCTCTTTCCTCCGTGGCGTAGCGGTAGTGAACGCGGCCGCTACGCAGGAGGCGCGGGTTCGATCCCCGCTCAGTGCAAATATTTGTGTTCATGAAATATGGGTATTTGCATTGGTCTGGTCGTGCCTCGGAGAGCACGTTAAGCCGTCGGTCCCGGTTGCCATAAGAACATCTATAGCAGTAGTTACGGGTAGTTGGAGCCCTAAAAAATCCAAAAACAACGGTCTAGCTGCAAAGCTTCGATATCGCCTAATGTTATCATTGGGCTGTGGAGGTCAGATGGCAATCGCTTCACGAAAAAATATCGAGGTCTAGCCAAATCTGTAGTTAAGACGGTAAAAGCGGACCCCAGACTCCGAGCTGAAAAGCTTCGGATGCGACTGGGAATTAACGCTAGGATGAGAGAGAACGACTCTCTTTCCATCAGGTTAGGTGACTGACAAGCACAGGGATGATGGTAAGAGAGTGGTTGCCGTGGCCTATAGAAATTCTGTATGGTAATAAAAAAAATAACCACAAAGGCTAATGCGGGAGCTCCGCTCCCGCATTTACCTTCTAACCTAATCTATCCAAGTCGGAATGTGCAGCTTTGCTTTCACTGCTATGTGAGAAACATTCTACGCAAAAAACACGTAGGTACTTAGGCATACCTACCAATAGAACACAATACATGTCTTATCAGCACTTTCGCTGGTGGAAGTTGAAATTAGGATTAGCTCTCAAAAGATTAGTATCTATCTAACTAAATCATAGAGAAGAAAAATAGATTACATACATTACCTATGCTTCGACCGGCATTCTATACAATGCCTAGGTATTCTATACATTTCCTAGGCAAAGTGTAAAATAGTTTAAACATTGAATATCATACATTGCCTGAACGACCCCGGCATTCTATACATTTCCTAGGTATTGTATAGAATGCCTGCATTATACACATTGCCTATAACATTTACATTATATTGAATAACTGGACGTAGTCGTTTGATTGAAAAGTAGTGCAAACAGCCACTATTATTTAGTGCAATAGGCTTACCCCCTATTACGTGGGACACAATACAATGATTTAGTAAAATGTGAGTGTTCATTCACCTCTGCCTAACCCTCCGGGGATGATTATGTGTGTATGTGTGTGTGTGTGTGACTAATATTTGTCCTACTGGGTAACAGGAAGAATAACGTAATATCTGTCAAGTCATTTGTTCATTAATACGACTATTCTAAATAGTCCCGATTGTAACATCTCTAAAGAGAATATAATCACAACGTGACAGAGAGTAGAGAATATTTTCCGTCTATGGTTTCTGCTTTAAGATGGTGAATTTCGTCTTACGCAGATTGATATATTGCTGATCATTTTGATTATCATTAAAAAACTGATATCTGATTTTCTAGCCTAACACTTTCTTTCTAAGTTTTTTTGTTAAAAATAGAAAAAATATGCTATTTTATGAGCTAATTATCTAGGCAATACGGGCAAATTGCTTATTCTGATCAGACAGGTGAAAAGTGGGCATTGTTCTTTCGGTGAAACGGGGGGGAACCGTTTTATAATACTAATAGAATTATAGACTACTGATATTTACCATACTATGAGCATCAGCTTGAGACAGTGCCATACAAGGACCTGCATTTCTCTCACTTAGTACTTTTTGGGTATTTATAATACCGGCACATCTCTGCAAAAAAGAACATTGTACATGTGACTTAAAGTATTGTGATCGATGGATGTTACTTTCTTATACACTAACATGATATTTGAGTGCAATAAAGAGTTATCTATCTTGATATTTATCATATAACATATGCATCACGTTGATACATTGTTAATTGTATCAGATTACAATAATATTGCTTGTCCTATGTAAACGACAACATCTTTGTAATTGTATAATATACTTTTACAACACACCTGCTCATAAAATTGATATTATTTCACCGCAATTAGGCACGTAATGACACCTATTATCAAACTGTGACTTTTTCATTGCTATTATTCGCAAGTGAGTTACAGATTCTTTTTTAAATTTTATGGGTTAAGTTTCTATGTTCTTCAAAAAGTTTCGATACAAAAAAGAACGTGTTTAATAGTACGAATAAATTAATATGCCTATTGTATGGTCATTTGATGCATTTTCGTATTTAAATAAATAAGACTTGTATAATAAACAAAATTTTCACTCAAATTCAACTTTTTTTGTCTCTAAGTACAGAAAAAAAAAACAGTAAAAAAAGTTGAATTCAAACCTCACTCTTTTAAATATGACCGATCGCCATTGTTAGATGCGCGCGCATAGGAAAACTAATTAATTTGTAGTATTGTTTATTTAGTATGTGTAGTATTATTTTATTCGCAAGTGTGTTGTAAAACGTCGTATGCCACGCGTGAGACCAACTTTACTCCCCTATACCATAATGTACTATTATATGACTTACGGTTAATCGTCGTGAAGGTAGAACATTATCATGCAGCTTCACATAATTCAAAGTGCGATTGAAACACGAATCTTCAAAATGCAGAGAACAAACATAGATAGTTTTGTGTGACTTTAAATTTTCCACCCCTATACTTTCTAACCAAGCATTTCTTATTTTCACAGCCGCCGGCAATCTAAAAATATTAATACATTTTGTACCACCGAGTTATACAGGTAATAAAATAAAATAACCGACTGCTGCTGGAAAGATGGGTAGATTTAGTGTAGATAATTAACTATAATAACTGTATGAGCGAATGCGTACAAACTGCTGTAGCAGTTTGGTGAAGAAAATTTTGTGAATATTATGTATCTATTAATAAATAAATTAATACATACAAAAAAAAGTACATACATATATATACGTGTGTAGAAAATTTGCCTCGTGGGCCAGTCGAATAACAATACGGAGTGGATATTAATTTATGAATATATCGGAGGGAGGTCGAAGAGACGAAGCCGCCAGCTTGGGTGCCCTTCGGGCATGATCTAATCCAATATGATTTTTAGAATGTACCTAGTTCGAATTCAATATTTCCTATTAGATTATCTTAAGACAAAGATTTGTTTGTTATAGAAACTGTACTAATGACTTGTAATCATAAAAAGTACTTTGCAAAACAGATTATTGATTAGCAGCTAATTTACCTTCGAGCGTAATCTAATCCAATATGATTTTTAGAATGTACTTAGTTCGAATGCAATATTTCCTATTAGATTATCTTAAGACAAAGATTTGTTTGTTACAGAAACTGTACTAATGACTTGTAGCCATAAAAAGTACTTTGTAACACATATTATTGATTAACAGCTAATTTACCACAAAAAGATAATGTAACTTCAAACTATAGATTCAAATTTATTTTACTGTATTCCACATAGAAATATTGCAACACGTATTTTAGCAGAGACCCTAAAAAGGGTCTTGAGTGAAGTCGAACGCCATGTTGTTTTTGGGCTTTGGAAAAAGGCGGGGTCAGGTTGAGACAAGTACCTAGTGAGTGAGACGGACACTGCACAGAGCAACTCGGGAAACGGTCATGTACGCTACGCAGGACGCGTGGAGAAACGGATTGATGAGTGATGATAGTAGACCGTGTTCCCGAGATGAGACGTATTGTAAATACCGGTTGTCAATCATTGTGATTTGATTTGTGAAGCGTCTCGAACTCACTGCATAAAACGCGTGTTTCAATAACCTTGAATTAGTTTAAAGATGTTTTAAAGTGTACGCGTAAAAGTTGTGAAAACGAAGTAAACTGTTAAATAACATCATTGTTTTGTGCTGGCATCTACCCTTTATCGCCCACGAATCCTGTGCGTGGCGTCGAGTATCGATGGTCACGTCCCTTCTCCGACATCAGAAGCCGGGAGAAATGCTAGCGCAGAGCGACGATAAGATCTTGAATATCTTGATTGACGGAGACAAGACATGGAGGGCAGCATGTTGAGCATGTGACTACGCATCGCTGCAGCATCATTTTTTTTTCAGCGGCCACATTGAAATTTGAAAGCCAAATTAAGTACCTACTTCATTGTACTGTATCAAGCAGACCTAAGTTTCAAGCTCAGAACACAGCCTTGTACTCTGTGGTTTTAAGTACCTATCATTATTTACGTCACACACAAAAAGGGAAAGAGAATCTCTGATTCTTAGGTCATACCAGGGAAGTATAAAAGTATCACAATTTATTATCATCCTTAATGTACGTGAGTAGGTTTAACATACCTACCTACTTAGTGGAGATTCTGAACTCAATTCTCGTGGCTATACATACAATCCTTTTATTGTTCTTACTAGATTTGTAATGCATTAGTGATAGCAAATAGTGTGAGTCTGTATAGAAAGCTCAAGTCAACAACTGGTTCTGTCTTTGAGCTGTGACTGTTTTACCGCTGCACAGGTATCTACCCACTGATAAAAATCGAAAGTTCGAATCTTTTCTTTTGACTGATTGACACCACAGACCAGTTTTAATGGAGTTGATTCATGGAATATATTTTCTTATGAAGTTATGAGTCATACATAACACTTATAACTATGACATGACATATTTTGAAGGAGATTTAAACTGATAGTGTTAAATTCTGAAGGTAGATCATGACACCTACTCATCTATTTGTTGTTTTCACTTAAACCTCAGCGGTGAATAAGCAGATTAAGCTGGTGGTAGGTTCTGTCTGACCTTTCTTTCTACACCTCATATTTTGAATGAGATTTAACTGATGGTGTTAAATTCTGAAGGTAAATCATGACACCTACTCATCTATTTGTTGTTTTCACTTAAACCTCAGCGGTGAATAAGCAGATTAAGCTGGCGATAGGTTCTGTCTGACCTTTCTTTCTACACCTAAAACTGAAATTAATACTCTTGATATATCCACATAAAACATACACACTTCTTAGATTGTTTGTTAGTGAAAAACTTACAATGGTATCATACTTCAATAATTTTATTAAAAGAAAATAATTTAGAATAGAACCCATTTGCTCATATTAGGATATCTACTAAGAAGTGAGGATCTCATAGCAGCTTAGTGAGATACATAAAAGCACAAAATATTTACTGTCTAACTGCAGATTGTGGCAAACAAACTTTAAAATGTTACCATGAAATTGTTATTTTTAGTAATAATAGCATCATAATAGTCACACATAGTGATTGCATTAGAGATTAGAGATTCTAGATAAATTGTTGTTGCAATAATTCAAAATGAATTACTAAGAAAGTAAAGAAAGAACAAAGATAGTTCAACATCACAGATTCATTGTAAACATAAGTACACAGATATAGGCATACAGGAATGGTTTCAATAGTGCCTGTTCCTATAAAACTTACTGAACTAAGCGTGATTGCAATGTGAAAACATAAGTGCCCACAACAAAATGCGTTGAAAAATAACCTGGTGACCACAAATTCTGTTGAATGTTTCAGTCATCGACCAACTAGCAGCAGCTGGCTTGCCCCAAATGGTACTACATAGCAGAGGCTGTCATGAGGTGTGTACTGATGAGTTGCATGCGGCAAGCCTTGAGATCAAGACGTCGCAAAGGCAAAGCCGGTTGCAGGTGCCTGCTTGCTGTTTGTCTCCCTGCGCAGAGTAGCAGTCAGGGTGGACATGATATGCAGTGTGAGGTGTGACCCTGTCACTGGAGTAATTTGGTGAGCAGCTTTCATTTCGTTTGGGGATTACTGTAGATTAATTAAAGCTAGGTTGCTGCCCTTACTCGACAAATTAGGGAAACCCGCTGTATGAGGTCAAGTTTTATCTAAAGTAAAACATCAAGTTATTAGATAATATGGTTTGATCACAAGAATGGGGCTTGCAGTGTCAACACACAGTAGCTTACTTAGAATGGTTCAACACCCTTTTGTTTAGCAAATTTTAAACCTGATTAGTTCACCAAGTGAAGATTGATATCATGAACTAGTGAGGCAGCAGATACATTGTTGACAAAGCCAACAGTTGATAGATTACATCATTGGCAACTAGCTGTAGCCCGCGGCTCCGCCTGCGTGGAGTGCTGATCTATGTGTCATCACTACTTAGTGTTGTGTTGAACACTAAAAACTAACAAGCAGAGACATCTAATCGACAGGTGCATTGATGCGAGTGTACGTGGAGTGTAAAAATCCTTATGTTTGAGCTTAGACGGCCAAACACTGTCAGTTTTTGTTCAGCTATTAGGTACTAGATGGCGTTAGTGGTACTTTCATCTCAGGTACCGTCAAAATACGAAGGAAAATTTTCAAAACCTCTTATAACAGCTGATGGTAGAATATTCCTCTGCTTTTATTTAGTATTCCATTAAGTTACCACTGCACTGAGGATAGAAAGATTTACCATGGGTTATATCGCTCGAAATTTTGCACTATTACTTTCTTATTTGAAGTGAATTTTATAGTTAAGCGTATTGATTGCTGTATAGATTAATTCTCTATTGTATAAAAATACATTACAGTACTTCTACGGCACAGCATAAGACATAAATATATGTACTTTATCACATATACTTTGGTTTATTCCAATAGGCATCGATTACAAATATGATGATGTCTGCTTTAGATTTCACTAAAATATGATTTATTTCAGGTGTCAATCATTGAAATTCTATAGTTATAATACTCAGAAAATATTTACATTGGCGGGGCAGTGTTGCCAATCATTCAAATTAAAATCAAATCACTTATTATTAGCATGCATTTATTGTCTAACTGATGGTCATCATAACAATAAATAACAAATGAGGAAATAATTTTCCTAATGAAAGCATAGACTCACTTCATTTGCATAAGATTGGTAGATGTAGGACACACATTGCTACATGCAAAGGCTGGAAACAGAATTTCTTTTTAAGTACTTAAAGTATAAATACATCCTTTATACAAACAGTCAAGTCGATTTGACGCCTTTGTGCTTCACCCCAATATGATTCACTAGATATAAGAGTCCGGGAACCATGAAAAGTAGTAAATAATCCTATGGATGTATGTGGCTGAAATAATGAGCGGTCCGATTAATTATTGGTAATTAATGCAGGTCCTGATACAACACGGTGTAAGTATATAGGTACCTACTAAGTACAGTATTTTACCTTGGATCATTGACATGTCAGACGTTGAATCGTAATGTTTGAAGAGTTAGTATTTTAATCTCACTATAATTTTGTTGTCAGAAGTTAACGACAGTAAGACGGGTCTGTGAAGTAGGTAATTCCCGTAATTCTTGTTTTTGAGTGACTAAATATGTGTGTTTAAGGAATATAATTAACATAATGTTAATCAGTTTGAATCTAGTGGTGTAAGCTATCTGGAATATTCTGAAAGCATGAGCGAGTTGCCCAATAACTCAAATGGTTATTTAGAACAAAAATAATGGTTAGTTGATAGGCTTGATGGCTCTGTGAAGCATGAAAGAAAATCGTGATGGCTCTGTGGAGCGAGAGAATGACAAAGTATGATGGCTCTGTGGAGCGTGAAAGAAAATCGTGATGGCTCTGTGGAGCAAGAGATTGGAAAAACATAATGGCTCTGTGGAGCGTGAAACATGAACGTGATGGCTCTGTGGAGCGAGAGATTGGAAAAGTATGGTGGCTCTGTGGAGCAAGAGATTGAAAAAGTATGGTGGCTCTGTGGAGCGTGATGGCTCTTTGGAGCGTGATGGCTCTGTGGAGCGTGATGGCTCGGTGGAGCGTGATGGCTCTGTGGAGCATGATATCGGAAAGTCATGGTAGTGGCCGTCCCCAGACGGGGTTGACACAAGGTGTCCAATAGGCAGGTGGCCTCTGGACCTCGTCAACCGAAACTAACTGCTAGGCAGAAATGGCCTACGTTAGCAGCTTTGGGACAGGTAGTCCGAGCTGGAAACCATGTGGTCGTCCTCGGACGGCGTTGACACTAGTTGTCGCATAGGAGGAAACCTATGGACCACGTCAACAGAAACTAACTGCTGGGCAGAAATAGCCTACGTTAGAAAGGCTTTGGGACTTGTAGTCCCAAAGGCTGTAGGTGTATGGTGTTGACGCTAGTTGTGCTAGAGACAGAGCTCTCTGGACCCGTCAACCAGAAGCAACCGATAGGCAGAAATAGCCTAGGTTGGATCAAATTGGGACAAGTGTTGTCCTAAGAGTGTGCGTATTCTGTGAGGCGAGTTGAGTGAAGGCAGTCGTGATATGAGTGGTCTATAAATGTTTTTATTTTTATTTTATTTTATTTCACCTACGCTTCTGATGGTATGGTTTGAAGCAAAATAGTTTGAATAATGTGATGACCTTTGCGATGGTGCTGTTAAAAGTGAAATGGTTTGATGGGCATAGTTAACGAGGATAGACAACGGTGGCTGTCTATAATACAGAACTAGCTAAAAGTACATGATGATTGTTTGTAAAAACAAATAACGTCAAACAGGTACCCTCTTAATGATCAGTTATTGTCAGGAATGACCGAACGGTGTTATCCAAGATTTTTCCTTGTTTTTCTTTTTACAGGTCACACGAGGACGTGTGAATTGTCAGAATGGCCGTATCGGAGGGAGGTCGAAGAGACGAAGCCGCCAGCTTGGGTGCCCTTCGGGCATGATCTAATCCAATATGATTTTTAGAATGTACCTAGTTCGAATTCAATATTTCCTATTAGATTATCTTAAGACAAAGATTTGTTTGTTATAGAAACTGTACTAATGACTTGTAATCATAAAAAGTACTTTGCAAAACAGATTATTGATTAGCAGCTAATTTACCTTCGAGCGTAATCTAATCCAATATGATTTTTAGAATGTACTTAGTTCGAATGCAATATTTCCTATTAGATTATCTTAAGACAAAGATTTGTTTGTTACAGAAACTGTACTAATGACTTGTAGCCATAAAAAGTACTTTGTAACACATATTATTGATTAACAGCTAATTTACCACAAAAAGATAATGTAACTTCAAACTATAGATTCAAATTTATTTTACTGTATTCCACATAGAAATATTGCAACACGTATTTTAGCAGAGACCCTAAAAAGGGTCTTGAGTGAAGTCGAACGCCATGTTGTTTTTGGGCTTTGGAAAAAGGCGGGGTCAGGTTGAGACAAGTACCTAGTGAGTGAGACGGACACTGCACAGAGCAACTCGGGAAACGGTCATGTACGCTACGCAGGACGCGTGGAGAAACGGATTGATGAGTGATGATAGTAGACCGTGTTCCCGAGATGAGACGTATTGTAAATACCGGTTGTCAATCATTGTGATTTGATTTGTGAAGCGTCTCGAACTCACTGCATAAAACGCGTGTTTCAATAACCTTGAATTAGTTTAAAGATGTTTTAAAGTGTACGCGTAAAAGTTGTGAAAACGAAGTAAACTGTTAAATAACATCATTGTTTTGTGCTGGCATCTACCCTTTATCGCCCACGAATCCTGTGCGTGGCGTCGAGTATCGATGGTCACGTCCCTTCTCCGACAAATATATAAATTACAAAAAAAATATCGATAATCAAAATCGTATCACCGCAACAGTAGCGTTTTCCATACAAAGATGTTTTATTGAATTTTAGAAAAATACGACGTAATTATTGATTTAAATTGTGAGTTTTACAAGCTTGTTTGCTTTACAGACAGACAAAACGAACTATTGATGTCGTAGGTCAACAAATAACAATGATATCTCGATGAGAAGAATACGTACTTATGTAATGTTATTTCTGGCTTATTTCTTGCATAATATGATCCACATCCAACAATTGAGCAGGTAGGCATCTTTGTCACACATATTTTTTCACACTTAACACGTTTAACACACCAAAATCACTGGATTACACGTTTATTTGCTAGATAATCGTAGTAAACAATGGTAAACAAGCCTCGAATGACGTAACTATGTACTTGTTGCTTGGAACAAAAGATGGCGATTTGGCGTCAAACTTCAGTCGATTTTATGAATGAAATCGTAGTAGTTTCGTCTCTTATACTATATACTCTTAGTAATGCTTAGAGTATATCTTAGAGTATATAGTATACAGAGACGAAACTACTACGATTTCATTCATAAAATCGACTGAAGTTTGACGCCAAATCGCCATCTTTTGTTCCAAGCAACAAGTACATAGTTACGTCATTCGAGGCTTGTTTACCTTTGTTTACTACGATTATCTAGCAAATAAACGTGTAATCCAGTGATATTGGTGTGTTAATTGTGTTAAGTGTGAAAAAACACGTGTGACGAAGATGCCTACCTGCTCAATTGTTGGATCCAGCAAGGAATAAGCCAGAAATAACATTACATAAGTACGTATTCTTCTCATCGAGATATCATTGTTATTTGTTGACCTACGACATCAATAGTTCGTTTTGTCTGTCTGTAAAGCAAACAAGCTTGTAAAACTCACAATTTAAATCAATAATTACGTCGTATTTTTCTAAAATTCAATAAAACATCTTTGTATGGAAAACGCTACTGTTGCGGTGATACGATTTTGATTATCGATATTTTTTTTGTAATTTATATATTCATAAATTAATATCCACTCCGTATTGTTATTCGACTGGCCCACGAGGCAAATTTTCTACACACGTATATATATGTATGTACTTTTTTTTGTATGTATTAATTTATTTATTAATAGATACATAATATTCACAAAATTTTCTTCACCAAACTGCTACAGCAGTTTGTACGCATTCGCTCATACAGTTATTATAGTTAATTATCTACACTAAATCTACCCATCTTTCCAGCAGCAGTCGGTTATTTTATTTTATTACCTGTATAACTCGGTGGTACAAAATGTATTAATATTTTTAGATTGCCGGCGGCTGTGAAAATAAGAAATGCTTGGTTAGAAAGTATAGGGGTGGAAAATTTAAAGTCACACAAAACTATCTATGTTTGTTCTCTGCATTTTGAAGATTCGTGTTTCAATCGCACTTTGAATTATGTGAAGCTGCATGATAATGTTCTACCTTCACGACGATTAACCGTAAGTCATATAATAGTACATTATGGTATAGGGGAGTAAAGTTGGTCTCACGCGTGGCATACGACGTTTTACAACACACTTGCGAATAAAATAATACTACACATACTAAATAAACAATACTACAAATTAATTAGTTTTCCTATGCGCGCGCATCTAACAATGGCGATCGGTCATATTTAAAAGAGTGAGGTTTGAATTCAACTTTTTTTACTGTTTTTTTTTTCTGTACTTAGAGACAAAAAAAGTTGAATTTGAGTGAAAATTTTGTTTATTATACAAGTCTTATTTATTTAAATACGAAAATGCATCAAATGACCATACAATAGGCATATTAATTTATTCGTACTATTAAACACGTTCTTTTTTGTATCGAAACTTTTTGAAGAACATAGAAACTTAACCCATAAAATTTAAAAAAGAATCTGTAACTCACTTGCGAATAATAGCAATGAAAAAGTCACAGTTTGATAATAGGTGTCATTACGTGCCTAATTGCGGTGAAATAATATCAATTTTATGAGCAGGTGTGTTGTAAAAGTATATTATACAATTACAAAGATGGTGTCGTTTACATAGGACAAGCAATATTATTGTAATCTGATACAATTAACAATGTATCAACGTGATGCATATGTTATAAATATAGGATGTTATAAGTGGAAGGTCGATAATTGCCTCGTCATTAAATACTGGATGTCCCTAAGAATCGCAGATATTGACCTGTGCTAATTTCCGAGTCCGAATAGCAAACCTCGGCAGATATGATAAATATCAAGATAGATAACTCTTTATTGTACTCAAATATCATGTTAGTGTATAAGAAAGTAACATCCATCGATCACAATACTTTAAGTCACATGTACAATGTTCTTTTTTGCAGAGATGTGCCGGTATTATAAATACCCAAAAAGTACTAAGTGAGAGAAATGCAGGTCCTTGTATGGCACTGTCTCAAGCTGATGCTCATAGTATGGTAAATATCAGTAGTCAATAATTCTATTAGTATTATAAAACGGTTCCTCCCCGTTTCACAGAATTTTTTACGACGATTAACCGTATAGCATAAACTACGCATAACAACGCATAGCATAAACTTCATTTTGCAGAAAAAGGTTTGGCATACAGTCATTCGTCATACTTTCATAACGCATAATTTTGTAAGTCAGAATCATCTTTTGGCATAACTTTTAAAGCATAATAATCAAAAAGTAGAACCGTCATGTCGCAGAAAATTTACACGCAGAATCGTCACTTGGCATAAATTTCACATGCATAATCTTCAAACAAATTGGCATACAAATCCTATATAAAAAAGCTAACATAATCCATGCATGCAAACAAGTAAGCATAAACCCTGCATGTAGTAGGCATGCAGCAAGCATCAGGCATGCAGCAAGCATCAGGCATGCAGCATGCAGCAAGCATCAGGCATTTAGCATGCAGCATGCAGCAAGCATCAGGCATTTATCATGCAGCAAGCATCAGGCATGCAGCATGCAGCAAGCATCAACAAGCACCCTAATGAAATTAACAATCTATCTACCTCAGTGCTGTGCAAGGTATTCAAGCACATAATCGTTAACACATAGCTCATGCGTCACCTAGAGTACTACTCTTTAATTAACGACCCGCAATATGGTTTCAGGCCGAAACAGTCAACTGGTGATCTTCTGGCGTACGTTACCCATCTTTAGGGTGAGGCTATGGACAAGTAAGGCGAGTTACTGGCAATTAGTCTTGACATTGCCAAAGGTTTCGATAGAGTCTGGCACATCGCTCCTTTATATATTTGACGCGAGACAAATGTACATACGTTCATATTTAGTCTTAAGAAACCACATTTTGTAAACTGACGTCTTAAAAATGCCGCAGTGGAGTTTGTTGCACCATTTCTTCTCCACTAGCGCCTAGGAAGCGGTGGTAAACTTAGTTTTAAGCAGAATTTGACGTCAAAAAGCTGTAACAGTGTTGCACTATTTTGAAAAATAAAGAATTTGAATTTAAAAAATACCTACAACGTATGTGATGGAATTATGTGTTCTGAATGAAATATAATGCATGTGCTAAGTATCATGGATTCTATTTCGTGATGGTGTCGGCGACTTGAATATTGCAACGTTATCAAAGTTTTTTATAGGTTCCTCGATTATGATACGCATATCATACCATAATGTACTATTTTTAAATTTATTTTGATACTCTGTGCATAAAGATCATAATTATCCTTCATTAAAGTTTTATTTTTAATTTTTTATTGTATACATTTCAGTATGATATTAAATGATGAAGCTACATTATGAGTGTGTTAAAAATTTGTTGTAAAAATAAGCTTTACATTTGCCATTTAATATATTACTGAATGTTACATTTATTATTTGACTGCCTCTGTGGCGTAGCGGTAGTGAACGCGGCCGCTACGCAGGAGGCGCGGGTTCGATCCCCGCTCAGTGCAAATATTTGTGTGCATGAAATATGAATATTTGCATTGGTCTGAGTGTTTCCATGTATAATATGTATGTATTTACAAAAAAAAAATGTATCTAAGTATGTTTATCCGCATTCTAGAACCCATAACACAAGCTAGTTAAGCTATGCTTACTTTGGGTCTAGATAGCGTTGTGTAGAATGTCCTACAATATTTATTTATTTATTTATTATTATAACAGTAATAATTATTTTTAGACAGTATTAATAACCATGCACTGAAAAATATGTATTTAAACATACAATAATTATCATTTTAACGAAATAATAAAATTGTGATTTAAGTAAAAAGTTTTACAATATTATGTAACGAACTGCCCGTTCTTCTTTGTAATATAAAGGACATATTGAATAAAAGCACTTGTACTCTTCCACAATAAAATTATTTAATTTTTTGTTGCCTAACCAGTTTCGCCTTACGGCATTCTCATAGGTTTACAATGGTTCAAACTATTATATTTAGCAAATATATGCTAAATACTAGCCTTTCGCCCGCGTGGATCTCTTATCTTCGGTTCTACTCAACCGATTGCAGTAAAACAGACGTAAGATTTTAAATCCAAACAAGACCTTTCTAACAAAAAAAACTGCATCAAAATCCATTTTAGTAGTTTTTACGTCCATCGCGGACAAACATTTTCCATTTACAATTATATAATAGTATAGAGTATAGATAGATAGATAATAGTTTAAACCCTTGCTTACATTTTTAGTCTGTGCTTCTTTTATATCGATAAGTAGTTATCGACAGTTTACTGGGCTTCTCTATTATAGACGCCATTTAATGTTCTTATCCAAGTTTAGGTATACAGTTTTTTTTCGTAGGTATGCCACCTCTTATATACTCTAAGATTACTATGCCAATGTCAGAGTTTTGCCGCCAAAACGAGAATGAATGGTCGCCGGTGTTATTTTATTTTCCAAAATTAGTGTGAGTTCGAGTTTTTATGTGTAAATATGGTGGAATTTTAGACATAACGTCTTGGAAAACGCGCACAAGAGTAGGAAAGTGAAATATTACAGTGGATTGTGACTTCTCGTGTTGGTTTCAAATCTCCGTAAGAAGCCTTTAGTAAAGTTTCCACCACTTTACTGAGGCAGCAATCATCATCATCGTCATCATCATTAACTCACTATTATCATCATCATCATCATCCTCATCCTCATCCTCATCATCATCCAAATACAAAGTATAAAAAAGTAAATGTACCTAAGTCAAAGATATTATATATAAAAAGAAGTAGATTCGTCATTGCGCGAAAATCGTGAAGATTCGAAAACGAGTCAATTGGAACGTTTGCCTCTAGTACCGCGTGCCGAGCGACGCCGGCCGGACGTTGAGCGGAAGCATCAGTGACTTATAAAAATAACGAAAATGCCATCGTATGTTTATAGACACTGCACGAACTATTACTCTAAAGTTAATACATCAAAAGGGATTTCATATCACATGGAAATAATACATATTTCGACTGATAAAGACCAAATTTCTGACTTTCATAATATTCGAGTTAAAATTTGTCAGCACGAAAATAAAAAGAGACAGTATGATATAATTTGGTGCGTGAGCGACAAGGACGTGTGTGATCCGAACATAGATTAAAGTACAGATGAGAATATCGTAGGCATTAAACTCACTACATACTACCTCCCAATTTTAATTTGTTGTTTTTTATAATTGCCTACTAATACTATGTGGTTCAAGTAAGTTAATAAGTGCGAACTTCACTTCACTGGCAAGTATCTACTTAGGTAAGTACCTACTTGTTAAAATTTGTAGGTACAGTAAGCTTCAGAGAAAAGGGACCCCCCTTGATAATGACATGAAAGCATTGAAGTTTTTTGAAACTTTGTGTAAATGTCATGTTGGTCTAGTGGTTATGACCTATGCTTTGTAAATACGGTAACTGGGGGTTCAAATCCTCAGACACAATGTTCTTTTTTTATTTCGTATAATTATTTTTTTATTCTCATAAGCACTTTTGTTAATTATTATTTTAAGGAATCAAATTTTATAGTAGGTATGAGGTTTGTAAGAAAAGATAGGCTTGTATAAACAATATTAATTTATTTCTCGAATTACATTTCTAGGACTACATGGAGTCCATTTCCTGGTTGAGTATACAGTTTTTCTATCTGAGTTAAATTGGGGTTACTTATTTTTAGATTTACTTATTTTTAGAACGTAAATTTATTGACAAAACACAATACCCTAAGTATACTTCACTTAGGGTCTAAGTGAAGTATAAAATGTTTAATATTATACGTAGTTCTAGAAACATAACTACAATATTTATTTACTTATTTATTTAAAGTTGCAAACATTAATTTTTTACACTCTATATAATCTTTGAATATAAAAGAATGGTTGAAAAATGAAATGTTATTTATGCCTGTGAATCACAAAGAAAGAACCAACATGCTAAACTATAACAGTATAGCAATATACATCTTCCTCTTTGATCACATTTTCTGATAAGTAACCCTTTTAACACAACATTAGAAAAATATGTGAGGTCAGATGGTGCATCGTTAACACATTAGAAGATTACTAAACTTGTAAACAAGAGTAATGGGATTAGGTATTAATAATAATATAATATTATTATTATGAATGTTAGGACACTATTTCGCATTAGTTCCCAAGTTCTGTTTACCTTAGTTCCAGTTTAAAACCATCTGACCCCACAAGTTTTTATAGGATTAAGATCCGGGCTTTTAGCCGGCCACTCAAACACCGTTATATCTTCTTGTGCATTTAGCCAGTCTTGCACAATTCGGGATGCACTAAAGGGTTATCCTGAACCAGGTAAATTTGTCCTTCTGGATATGCGACCCGCACTGATTATGCGCAGCATTACGTCTTTCAACACTTCAACTACCACTAGCTCGCCTGGGCCCATTGAGGACATCCATCTCCAGTAACCTAAAATAATAAACCTTTTCAAATCTGTTGTTTTTTTTTGTGATTTTATTTTAAAGAATATTATTATAATAATTTACTTACCTACCTAATGTTAACCGCCCGCTTGTTCTTAAGTCTTATACGTTTTTAGAGTTGAAGGGTGCCACTGAGTGAGCTTCCACAATATCACGGCGCCGTTCTGATTCATGAGTGTAAGCAACTGGGCGAGGTCCTCGGCGTTCACATTTTATATCACCCGTCGCTTGATATCTTCGAATTTCGAATCCATCTACGCACTGTATTTCTCTGTAATGAAAATGATAATAAATAAAAGAAACTCCAAAAACCTAACTTGTAAATGAAAATGTAACATGATTAAGCAATAAATAGGTATATAATATATTTTTATCGTAACTCTTACCGTTATGCCTCTATTCTTGCTCCCAGAGAATAACAATTTTAGCTTTCAAAAATGTTGTTATTCGAACTATATTTTCAATTTACTCAAAAAACTGATCAACAACTTAATAAATTGAATAATATTACGAGGAGGATTAACACCAATGCAAATTACCACGAATTATAAAGTTACCTTCAATCACAGTTTAGTAAATAAGACAAAGAAGTATTCTAATTGCAACCTTAGCGCGCTGTCACAGATATTAAAATACTATAGCCGCAGCTCATACAGCAGATAAGTTTTTGAAGTAAAAAACAAAATGACGGTAGTGCAATAAGCTGTATCAAGCGTAATCTATTGAACTAAACGAGAAATCTATACTAATTTCAACCTTATCTTTTAGTCAATTGAGCAGTTATTATTGTCACATATGGTGTAGTTGAAATTTAAACCTTACGGTCTACAAAATAACACCGTAATCAACTTTGTTCGATAATAGGAGTAGGTAATGTGATTCATATTTTCGCCATTATTATCAAGTGAACCGTAGCCTAGTGGAGTAAGGCGCGGTCTAAGTAATCGGCTGGCGCTGGAGATGCGGGTTCGAATCCTCAAACGGCACATAAATTAATGTGGCATCTTTTTGTGAGTATGTTGTATACAATTGAGCCGAAAGACGAAAAATATCAGAAAATTACAAATATGAACATGCAAATAAAAGGCAGATGAAGCTGTCTGCAGCTCAGCGACGATCGCATCGCGTGACGTCATTCGTGAGTCATGTGACGCGGCCGGCGCAGGCGGCGATATTCTTTAAGTATTGAGGGGGTCTGTTTTCTCTGACGCTGACTGTACTATTGGCAGCAACAAAATAATGAAATCGAATAAACATACCTAGCTTTTTTATACTTAACTAGCTGCCCCGACGAACTTCGTACCGCCATATTTTCGGCCCGCGTGGTATTCAAATCCCGTTCCCGCTTCACCCTTATCACTTCACACGAGAATTTTATATATAAGAAGATACAATAACAATGACAAACAAACATCTTTGTCTAAACAAAATTACGCAATTATCTCAAACTTCACTTTACTGGCAAGTACCTACTTAGGTACTTGTTAAAATTGTACTACTGACAGCAACAAAATAATGAAATTTAAAAATTATACCTAGCTTTTTCATAATACATTAACAAAGTTAAACAAACATCTTTGTCTAAACAAAATTAGGCAATAACCTCAATGCAGAGAGCTCTGTACCTTCTTTTTCAATAATTTTGTTAGCCTATGTCACCGACTAGCAACCGCACTGTGATTGGTACATTGTTATCATTAAAATCCAAGTGACAAACAATAGCTGTCTTCTTCTTTTATATTGTATTTTTCATGTCCTCTCTTTTCAATCCATTGGTTATGTAGGGAAGTGTAGATGAATTAAAAATGTGTGTGTGTGAGTTCGGCACATTTTTCTACGTTGATTTGTAAGCATATGACATGTCTATGTTATGAAATGTCTTTGACCTAAGTAAGTAAGTATATATTTTAAAAATAACTGATGACAAGGCAGCATGGTCATAGAACCTTAGCCTGTTCCGAAAGGAACAAATTTAAAAAAAAAAAAAAAAATTAGTCATTATTATGCCAATGTCAAATTATATGATAGAAAAGCTGAAAGATGAGAAGATGAGTTATTTTGTAAAGAACTTTTTTATTTAATATTTATATTTAAATTACCTATACTCTTTGGTTATTGTGCTTATTGTTAAAATGCAATTTGTAATGAAATTGTGAAGCACTGAAGATAAATTAATAATACAATTGTTGATGTACCTACTGATGATCAAACGTAACATCATTGCGTTGGGCTAATGCCTATTAATAGCTCAGTGATGTGAAGAGTGCTCGGGCCCGGCGTTCATTGCTTATTTCAACCAGCAGGTATGTAAACGTAACTTGGTGCCCGCCTGACGGTAATAAGCTCACCACTTGTTAGGTAGGCAGGCGCGGTCGCAACTTGAAGTTTGGGGGGGGGGGGTCACGTCGGAAATTCCTTAAGAAAATCACCGCCCTCCCCTCGTACTTTTCAATATGACGTGCATGGTTTGGTGGGGAGGGGGTTATGTCCCCCGTGACCCCCGCCTCGGACCGCGCCTGCAGGTAGGACCCAAAATCATAGTTGACGAAATGTAGCACATTGTTAAGTTGTTGGCCTGTCATTATACCTATAGGTAGGAGCTATAGCCACCCTCGGGACCAGGCACTTTATGGACCTAGTGCAATGCTTACATGCAATAAATAGCACATGTAATTTGTGTGCAATGTTGCATTCATGTTGTATATGAAGCAATTTTTTTACATGAATATGAGTTCTTCCAAATGAATAAACAAATTGATCAATATGACTCATTGCACAGAGCTCACGCAGGACGGTGCTAGTATGTCTTTTTGAAAGTATTAAATAGAAATATAACTTCAACATTAAAGTCCCCTGATGGGCACTGTTCTGTCGGGGAACCTATTATAATATCATGCCCGACACCTCAATGCTTGTTTCTAAATATTAATAAGTGTGTATATTATACATAAATATTAATGTTTATTTATTTATTTATATACTTAGATACATTGCCTTTAGAGTAATATAACTAATGCAACAATGCTCTTATAACTAGGGTTGAAGTTGAAGGGTTGAAGGGTGAACCATCATATTTTCATACTAGCCTTTCGCCTGCGGCTCCGCCCGCGTGGATCTCTTATATTCGGTTCTGTTCAACCGATTGCAATAAAAAAACGTAAGATTTAAAGTCTGAACAAGACCTTTCTAACAAAAAAAACTGCATCAAAATCCGTTCCGTAGTTTTTGCGTCCATTGCGGACAAACATTTTCAATTTACAATAATTATATAATAGTATAGATAGATTTTGATGCTAGAACAGGGGCAAGAGAAGACGGAGAACAAATGATATTGGGACCATATTGCTCAGGCAAAAGAACAAGAAATGGTGAGAAACTTATGCAATTAGCCTACGAAAATAACTTTAAAATACTAAACACCCTATACAGAAAACGCGAAAACAACAGATGGACATGGACATCCCCAGATGGTCACCACAAAAATGAGATAGATTACATACTAACAAACAAAAGTAAATACTTTCAAGACTGCAGAGTTTTGAACAAAGTAAATTTTAACAGCAACCACAGGATGATAAGAGCTAAGCTACAGATAAGCACACTCGATCAAAATAGACCCTTTAAAGTGAAACAAATCAATAGCGTAACACTAGATAGTACCGATTCACTTATAGGAAAGCTAGAACAATTTATAGTAAAAACAAAGGACTTAGACATACAAAGTAAATACAACAAATTCCAAGAACTTCTCTATACCAACAAAAAAGACAAACTAGACAGAAACAATAGAACAAAATGGGTAACAAACGAAACTAAAGAACTGTTAAGAAAAAGAGCAGACCTTATATCTACCCCTGAAAAGACGAAATCTACAAGAAACCAAATATCCAAGATAAGTAAAGAAATTAAAACACATATGAGAAAAGACCGTCAGAGATACAGATTAGAACAACTAGAAAAATGCGTACAAAGAACTGGAGGTACGAAAAAAGCTGCTAAACTACTATTGGAAGAACGAAATTGGATACCACACTTAATAAATAAAAATGATAAATGCGAAAAGCGACGTCCTGAAATTCTATCAATAGCCACGCAATTTTTCAAAGAATTGTATTCAAGAAAAATCACTGCAGATACAACAATCCTATCAGGAGGAACTGAAGTGCCGGATATAATGCAAGAAGAAATAGAAAAAGCTATGAGAACTCAAAAAACAGACAAAGCTCCAGGCTCTGATGGTATAAGCAACGAATTCCTCATCCTAAATAGATGTCACCTGATACCAATTCTAAAACATTTGTTCAATGAAGTAGTAGAAAATGAGATAATACCTCACCAATGGACAACATCATCCATAGTACTACTACATAAAAAAGGAGATAAGAATAACATTAATAATTATAGGCCCATAAGTTTAATGTCGAACATATACAAAATCTTCGCAAAAGTCATACTCAACAGAATTACTAATACCTTGGACGAAAATCAGCCAAAAGAGCAGGCAGGTTTCAGGAGTGGCTATTCAACTTTAGACCACATTCATGTCATCAAACAGCTATTCGAGAAAGGCAAAGAGTACAACATAACCTTCTACTGCTGCTTTGTGGACTACAGCAAAGCATTCGATACAATAGAGCATGAAAAAATCTGGCAGGCACTAAAAAACCAAGGGATCGAAAATAAATACATCAGAATCCTGAAAAATATTTACGAAAACAGTAAGGCAAAAATAAAACTAGAGAAGGAAGGTGAAGATATTATAATAGAAAGAGGTGTACGTCAGGGAGACCCGCTGTCACCGAAACTGTTCACAGCCGTTCTAGAGGAAATCTTCCGTCAGTTGGATTGGGAGACATGTGGATTGTCCATCAACGGTGAAAACCTGTCTCATCTAAGATTCGCCGATGATTTAATAATCCTCTCGTCGTCAAGTGAAGGACTGCAGGCAATGCTGAGTGACCTCGTCAGAGAGAGTGGCAAGGTGGGATTGGTCATGAACACATCAAAGACCAAGGCTATGACCAACGGCAAAGAAGAACCTATTCTGGTCAATGGTAACCCAATAGCATATGTTCACGAGTACATCTATCTAGGTCAAATAGTCTCGCCTATAGATCAAGACACAAAAGAAATTAACAGACGCGTTGGAAATGCCTGGAAACGGTTTTGGAGCCTTAAGGAAGTGATGAAAAATGGAGATATTAATATAACCATCAAACGGAAGCTCTTTGATACCAGCATACTACCAGTTCTCACTTATGGTTGCCAAACCTGGGCACTCACGAAAGCAAACATGAAAAAATTAGAAACTTGCCAAAATTCCATGGAAAGAAGTATGATGGGGAAAAGGCTATCTGATCGAATAAGAATGGAGACCATAAAGAAACATACAAAAACAAAAGATGTGAAAACAACAATTCAAAAGCTAAAATGGAGATGGTCCGGCCATACAATAAGAGGTAAAGAGAAGTGGTCAAAATCAATAATGAACTGGTTCACCAGTCATAAGAAGAGGAAAAGAGGTAGACCACTCAGAAGATGGGTGGATGACATTAAAGCCATAGCAGGTGGCACGTGGACGAGGACTGCTAGGGACAGAGGGGAGTGGAAAAGGTTGGAGGAGGCCTTTGTCAAGAGACACACGGATAATTAAAAACTGCTAGAAATGTAATTATATTGTAAATGTAATACTGTCCGAAAATAAAGGCTATTATTATTATTATTATTATAGATAGATTTTGTAGTGTATTGTAGTTGTGTATTTCGGGATCCTGCCGTTTGGCAAAATATGTTTCGTCAAATTTCACTTCCCAACAAACTTATCCCAAATTTTCATTTCCCAAAAGAATCTTTAGCAAATTTAGATTTCGCATTTTAATCACTTGGTCAAATATTCATTTGGCAAATAATTACCTGCTCAATTTTCATGAAGTCAAATATACATTTAGCAAATGCTTCATTTTGTAAAGGTGTAGTAAAGGCGTAGTTTGTAACGTAGGCTAGATTGGAACTGCTAGAAAAGTGGGTTAGGTTAGGTTAGAACTGTGACCCCAACAGAGCGCGAGCCGAGCGAGCGAGAAATAATTTGTATGATACAATATATGTAATATGTATTATAGAAGTTCTTACCTGTAAATTATTTGTCCAAGGTGAAAAAAACATACATGCAGCAGTGTATTTAAAAAATTAGATCATAAAATTTAAAAAAATTCCTTGCCAGCTCACGTGTTTCCTTCCTCCTATAGTCCCAGGTCCTTTGAGCGGGGCGTGAAAAAGCATCTGATGAGGCCGTCAAGCTGAGTGCCACCATTGTAACATGGTACATGTCTGTAATGGTGACCCTCTTTTCAGAGACTTTGCCTTCAGCTTACCATCAGGCGAGGCGAAATCAAATTGACTTGTCCTATATAAAAAAATAAAAAAAATGACCCAATTTTGAATTGAATTTAGACTTTAAGATGCCAAACCATAATTTGACTACCTAATACTTTGTAAAATGAAACTTTGCCATGTAATTATTTGGTAAACAATAATTTGCCAAAAATAGTTTTGCTAACTGTAAAATTGCGAAAAGTTGTTTTGCCAAATGTTTTTTTGCCCAATGAAAATTTGGGAAACATACATTGGCATGTGTCACTTTGGGAAGCGTTTTTTGCGAAACATTAGTAAACCGTGTATTTCTCTTGGTCAATTTATCAGTTTATTCATCTGACCCCAATAAGTTACCAGCGATGGCGACGGGGCCTCTATTTATTCGTGCACTAGCACAAATGTAACGGGCCTGTCACATTCTGCAGACAATACTAGAAATATTTTGTGTCTGATCTATAAAATTTGGTGAATGATTTAAAATTTTGGGTACTAACATTTGATGATAAATTTGCTGACACAAAATACATATATTTGTTCTTGTTATATTGGCAGAACCCCAGCATGGACACGACGCGATCGTACAGGCGGCGCGATGGCACGTCCGGCATCGGCGGCCAGCTCTACGAGAGCAAGCTGCTCGCGCTCGTACTGCTGCGCCTGCAGCGCCTGCAGCGCGAGGGCCGCGTCACGCGCTTCCGCCTGGCCACCAACATGGCCGGCGCGGGCGCCTTCGACGACATCTGCCTCGAGCTGCACGTGGCGGGGCGCGAGCGGCCCCGAGCGCTGTTCGTGCAGCTCAAGCACAAGGACAACGACCGCACACTTCTCTCGTTAGATAACAAAGCCGATCGAGCGAAATGGTTCGATAGTGTTTTGAAAGTACATAAACATATAGCTTCACGGGACAGATCTAGCGCGCCGTTCGGCGGTGACGTCACTAAGGCAGATTGTTTGTTCATTTTGTACACTAACGAGGGCTTGGCTGGCGATTTGAACACAAAATTTGAGAATGACTATGCGACGGTGTTGAACGAAGTACTAGCCACTAGCGACACGCCGGGGTTCCGGCCACAGTTCTCTGAGCGACATCTACAAGAGTTCGGAGACACAATTTTGGAAGCGGATCTCTTGACGCTTGCTAAGCGATTCGCTACGTTCCTAAACGTTGACTCCAAGAAATCGATGAATATGATGCTGGACGAGTGCATTCTACAGTATCACGTTCTCCTAAAGCAAAGAGTAGTGGATGTCACCGAGATACAAACAGACCCTAAATCAGATTTGAAATGGCGTAATTTGACATTTCAAAATGTTTTTTTCGATGCCGACGACAAACATATTGCATTGTTTAGAAACCATTTATACAGAGAAATACTTGGGAAATATCCGGGCATAAGACGTAACAGCGACGCGACGCAAGGTCCGTTCACATCGGTGGAAGAATTAATATCGTCCTTCCTGTCTGATCCATCCGCGGCGACATTGACCCCTCTCATCGTAACTCATATAGCATGGAAGGAAAACGATAAATTAGAATTCCTTATTCAGCGTCCCCCTAACGACATAGAGAAGTTACGAGAAGTTAGAAGTAGTATGTCAGGGCACGCGATAGCTGAAGCAGTAGTTGCAGCCGGGTCGGCCGCAGTAAAACACTTACGGTCGCTGGAAGTTCAAGTTCCAATTACTTTTGGCAATGTAGACTTGACTGTAAGTGGCAGTCCGAAGAAAATTAAGAACAGATTAGAGTACTTAACGAAGGCCTTTGTTAATTTGTGTAAAGAATGTGAACCAAAGGAACCTTACAAAATTGTCACGCTTGACGACTCTATGGATGGCGGGCTTGTCAGCCCAAACGGAGGCTTAGGCGGCGCGGTCGGGAATATTCTAACTTACGATGCAGAAACAAAAATGCTTCAGTTTTGCAATGATTTTGAATCATTACCAATTAATGCGAAAACTTTATTCATGAACCTAAGGAATGAAATTGAAAATCTCCAGAAATATAGATTTGACGTAAAAACTACGAGGTTACCCAAACTTCATATCGCACACGGCTGCACCAATGTAATCAAAAAGTTCCTAAGTAAACTGGTCGTCTTTGCAAAACAACAAAATCATTCTGGGGTCCAAAAAATTCTAAAGAAAGAGATACAAGATCATCTGAGTGCCAAACCACACAGTTCCTTTATTAAATTTGACTCAGAACAAATTGCAAAACTATACCATTACAAAATACAGGAAAACTGGATGTCCGCGAAAACAGGCTACGCCGAGTATCTCACCGAAACGAGTAATTTATATGAAGAGGCAATAAACGACCTAATGACAGAACCGCAGATTAGTGCGTTACAAACTACGTTTTTTATGACCAATATCAAATATGGCAGATATAGTTTTGTTGAAAATGCTACGAAGTGGATGGAGCTGCCAGAGCTACCCTCGACAATGTTCATCGTCACAGACACAGTCACGCTGACGACCATGAAAGTGACTCAATGTCTCCGGAACCATTACGCGATCAACAAGTACGCTGTCTTGGATTTGGAACATGTATTAAATTTACCAAAAGCCGACTTTAGTTCTCTAAATGCAGAGTTAAAGAAAACCGAAAACGTGGTGATAATTGTGTGCAATACACGTTACAACAGTACGTCATGTATAAAGCTGTATGAACTGACACAGTCGGCCAAAGAGAAGAAATTAATAGTTATAGCAAACAACGCGTTTATAGAAAAGATAAATGAATCGTTTCCGAGCACGTGCGATGTGTCTGAGGACGAAACACAATCATTGACAGCATTGACCCCGTCGTGGCAGAGCGAAGTTAAGCGAAATGCTAAAGTAATGTTTCAAGGCCGAGAATTTGATTTAGGCTCAATTTTGGACGAAACATCAGATGCATTTATAGAGGGTGGTGTGCTGGATACAGTGATACGTAACGAAACAATACATCTGGGCACAACGCTGAGTAATTCAAAGTACGAAGAATTTGAACATTTATATATGGACAGGAGAGTGAGACCGGTCGGCGAAGCGTACGATAGTGATGAGGATAGTGATGATGATTATTTTTGTAATCATGATTTAGATTTGCTCAGCGAAGCGTACGATAGTCATGAGGATTATGTTTATAATCATGATTTAGATACGGTCAGCGAAGAGTACGATAGTGATGAAGATAGTGATGATGATAGTGATGATACCGAGGTTAATGAAGAAGTTTCTTCTGATGCTTCTCACTTCCATGTAGTGCGCACGTTTCACGATATCGAAGACGATGTGGTTCTCATAACAGGCGCGCCAGGGATGGGCAAGTCGACACTACTCACGCACTTGGCACTTGCTACCAGAAATCAGGACCTTTGGATAGTCAGAATGAACTTTTTAGAACATTCGAAGCAGTTCTACAAATGGTACGAAAAGAAGAGAACCGTTGATCCTGTGGAATCGTTAACATTCTTGTGCCAGGTTGCAGTGCGAAATAAAGACATGTCAATTAGCATTAAATTATCGGATGACGAAGCGCGCGTCGTGAACTGTACCGGCGATGACTTGGATGCTTTTGAGTTAAATATGTTCCTCCATTTTTATAATAAGAGGAGAGTGATATTTGTATTCGATGGGTTTGATGAAATCTGTCCGTATTACAAAGACAAGGTCATCGATTTCATTAAAGTCGTCAGGACTCTTCGCAAAAGTAAAATGTGGGTGAGCAGCAGACCGTACAGCGACATCATGCCAGATTTAGAGAAGGCTGTAGGGAGGCCCTTTGGATTGAAACCTTTTACTGAAATTGAGCAGGAAGATTATCTGAAAAATTACTGGTGGAATAACATAATAGAGTTTGAGAGCAAGCCACGCAGTGACTTAGAAGAATTCCTCCGCCGTACGAGGAGCGATGAGCGGTTCCGTAGGTTTTACCGATTTGTTCGTCCACTCTTTAGGGAAACGAAACGAAACGAACCTACCATAAGTGCATTTCTTAAGAAAGAGAAGGTTAACGTCACAGGTATTCCGTTACTTTTATATTTCGTAGCAGATTATTTCGTGAACATGATATCGCATTCTGATTATTCATCAGACCTCACCAGTGATAATATGCACGAAGTATTTGTAGAGAATAAAATTAAAAAAATACTTCTGCAAGATAAAAATAACATGGATCTCTGTAACCCGATCACAAGGGGCATACTTGAGGAAAAGATCGCGCGCTGTGTGAGCGTTCACAAGAGACTGGCGGCGTACGCTGAGCTCCAAAGGCCCATATTTGAGGCGATGGATATTGAAGAGTTCAAAGAAATGAATCCATTACACGCAGGTGCAGACGATTTTAACGCTTTGCTCAATAACATTAAAACAGGCGCAGATAAGATAGGCCTCGTGTCACACGTGACAGCCGACGGTGTCCCGGTGTTCATACACAAGACATTCGCAGAGTATTTTGCGTTTGAGTACCTCTGTGACATACTCAAAAGTGACAAGTTTAGTTTGAATCAAAAAACTCTTTTATATTATGCAATAACGTATAATATGCTTTTTGAAGGTCATGCAGAACAGATGAATAACAAAAAAAGTTCAGACGAAGAACTGTGTGGTATAATTCAAGAAATAGAAAACAGAGAACCGCGGCCTTTGTGCACGACGCGGTACTTCGGGTACCTGTTCCTGCGCCACCACGTACGGGACAACAAGAGCATACAGCTTAGAATGATTTGTTCGTCAGAAGAGGACTATGACAGTGGCTTTTTTGATAAATATGTCATAAAAGAAGGATGGAAAATATTCACGACTGATGGCTCACGTTGCGCCGTATACTGTGATATTTTTTTGAATGTTTTGATCAGTAGCATGAAGCCACATCTCAAGAAGCACTTCCTTGGGCCGTTAGGTCCCCCGCGCGGTGTCTGTGACGACTGCAGAGCGCGGTCCGGGCCAAGTGACCAACTAAGTGACCGACAGAGGGACCACCTAAGTGATTAACTAAGTGACCGACAGAGGGACCACCTAAGTGATTAACTAAGTGACCGACAGAGGGACCACCTAAGTGATTAACTAAGTGACCGACAGAGGGACCACCTAAGTGATTAACTAAGTGACCGACAGAGGGACCACCTAAGTGATTAACTAAGTGACCGACAGAGGGACCACCTAAGTGATTAACTAAGTGACCGACAGAGGGACCACCTAAGTGATTAACTAAGTGACCGACAGAGGGACCACCTAAGTGATTAACTAAGTGACCGACAGAGGGACCACCTAAGTGATTAACTAAGTGACCGACAGAGGGACCACCTAAGTGATTAACTAAGTGACCGACAGAGGGACCACCTAAGTGATTAACTAAGTGACCGACAGAGGGACCACCTAAGTGATTAACTAAGTGACCGACAGAGGGACCACCTAAGTGATTAACTAAGTGACCGACAGAGGGACCACCTAAGTGATTAACTAAGTGACCGACAGAGGGACCACCTAAGTGATTAACTAAGTGACCGACAGAGGGACCACCTAAGTGATTAACTAAGTGACCGACAGAGGGACCACCTAAGTGACGGACAAAGGGACCGACTACTAGTGCGACTAGTGCAGCGGCGTTGACGGCTGCGGCGGCGCGCATCACGTGCCTCCCCGCTCTCGGGGACGAGTTGAGGACTCTGCGGTCCCACAGCGGAGGAGGCCAGGTCGAGAGATGCGGCCCTGGGCCGGCCGGGGGCGAGGGATATGGCTGCGACCATCTCACCTCCGGCAACCGACGGCCCACAGACGGCGTGCCCGAACAAGAGCACTCGAGACGTGCCGTTCGTAGGACTGCAGTGTCCCGCAGTGTCCTGCATTGATTGACGTGAATTTTAAGGAAGTTAGAACTGCAGCGAGTGTAATCTTTGTTCTTGTTCTTTGGTAACAATGAGTCATGCTGTATGTATGCCCTTGTTTTGTATTTTCTTGTATAGTTGTCGGGCTTCCATATTCGTGTTCATGAACATTGTCTACCTCTACGTACATACTACACACTTTGAACACAAGACTCGGCCGCAAATGTTTACAATAAGTATACCCCAGCAGTGTGTAGTTGAGAGAGATTCGGCGTTAGTTATATTTGATTATTGTAATTATTTTAGTAACTAGCTTTTGCCCGCGGCTCCGCCCGCGTGGATGTCGGTTATCGCGACCAAACATAGCCTATGTCCTTTCTCGAGGTCTAATCTACCCCTATACCAAATTTCATCAAAATCGATTCAGTGGTTTGGGCGTGAAAGCGAGACAGACAGACAGACGTGAACTGAGTGTCAGGGTCGGCAGCGCGAGTGTGACGCCCCTGGTGTTGCATACGTCCATAGGCCACGGTGACCGCTTCCCATCAGGTGGGCCGTGTGCTTGTCTGCCAACTAAGTGGTATAAAAAAAAAAACAGACAGACAGACAGAGTTACTTTCACATTTATAATATTAGTAGGGAAAGTAGGGATAGCAAATAAGTCTGAGCAAGCACTTTCTAACAAAAAAAAACCGCATCAAAATCCGTCCAGTAGTTTTGACGTCCATCGCGGACAACAGACAGGAACTTAAAAAAATATATTTTCGTGTTCAGTATCGTTAACATAACATAACCCAAGTATTTTTTTTTAGACATCTCCAATGTACAGACACGACCACTTTACAATTTATATAATAGTATAGATATATAAAAGTACAAATTAAAAACTAAACCCGAACGCTTCGTGGAATTCCTCCGCATCGCATGCCTTGTGGTAAGTGGTAACGTTCCTAGAAGACTGGCAGCATTGCCACGTTGTATGGCCATGCTTATTCTCTGACCTAAAAAGAGGCCAGCCTTCTGGTCACGAGAAGCGTCGACCATACGCTTCACAATCTCCCTGAAGAGATTGCGCGCGCTCGGACCCCATGGCCCCAACGTTTCGACTCCAAACGGCACAAAATTCCTAATCTTTTTTTTTATTTTTTATACTTTTATACGCTCAACAGCATTAGTACATGTGTTAAGTAAATGTAGTCTTACTAAGCTGCAGAGCGGCCCGTCCCACCGACGCTGTGAGAAAAGGTTCCTTGGGAGATCGGTGCTTGGACATGCAATTTTCCAAGCGTTCACTGCGTCAGTCTTCTCTACTATTATAAAATTGTAAAGTGGTCGTGTCTGTACATTGGAGATATTTAAAAAAAAATACTTGGGTTATGTTATATTAACGATACTGAACACGAAAATAACTATTTTTCATTTCCTGTCTGTTTGTCTGTTTGTCTGTTTGTCCGCGATGGACGCAAAAACTACTCAACGGATTTTGATGTGGTTTTTTTTTGTTAGAAAGGGCTTGATCAGACTTAAAATCTTACGTTTGTTTCATCGCAATCGGTTGAGTAGAACCAGAGTTGTGAACAATATTGATATTATACGGAATATGAGCGGCAATATAGATGGCGCTTTTTATTAATATTGGGCAATTTTTATAGCACTTTTTATCCGGGCAAGTATGTAAATTTATAGATTTTATTTTTACATACACAATTGTGTAAACCAATACGTATTTAATCATGAAATTAAAATTTGAATTTTATTGATTTATAGTTACAGAATCATAACTAGATGGCGTTCTCGCGTTTAGATTCAAACTATCGTTTGGTTTCAAACTCCCAATATACCCGAACCGGTATTATGTAATTCTGTTTTAATTATTAATTTGTCAATTGTGAAATAGATGTTGGTACAGTCTTAAGATCCGTTACAAAATCTTTTTTCACGGAAAGATAAGAGCTACGGGAAAGGAGAAGGAGAGAGTAGGAGAAGGGCAAAGGTATGGGGACTAGATAGTCGAGATATCCAGGTAGAAAGATTATTTTATACCACTTAAGTCGCAAAGAAGCACACGGCCCACCAGATGGAAAGTGGTTACTGTGGCCTATGGACGTATGCAACACCAAGGGGCGTTACACTCGCCCTTCTTGAAGTACCCCATCCCAATATGTACTATAGTCGTGATTCGTACCTACTGTAATAGTAAAATCGAGTATAGTGGCATCGAGTAGAGAGGCGAATACAGAATGAAGTATTGCGTCGAGTAGAAACTAGAAAGTGAAATACAGAGTGAAGTAGAAAGCCGAATAGAGAAGCGAGCACAGTATCTAACCTTTTTTTTAATATATACTACTTAGGTCGTAGACAAGCACACGGCCCTCCTGATGGTAAGAGGTTACCTATAGGCGAGTGCAACACCAGGGGCGTCACCCGCGTAACACTCGTGCTTTGCTGTAAGAACAGAGAGATTCTGTGCCGTCAGCGCAAAAGATAAGTAGGACAAAGCCTTTGGTTCTCCCACTGACAGCACAAAATCTCTCCAATGAGCTCTGGCTACACTACTCACCGTCGGAAACATAACACGAGGTTATTAAGCCGCGATCTTCTGAAGAGCGGAGGTACTTCCCCAGTCGGACTGCTCGATTGGGACTGATATGCCGTCGTGTCCTACCTCCTCTAAAAAATAAAGCTCCTCTAATCAGCGTTCGACGCGCAACTCTCTGTACAACATTTATAACACCACGCGATTAACGACATCCACGCGGGCGGAGCCGCGGGCTACAGCTAGTACACAATACTTCAGAATTAACTAGTGTAGGTGCAAGGATTTTACTAGTTAATTCTTCCGTACTGTGGACTGAAGACAGGATCGCTGGTAAGCTGGACTTCACCACTGAAATGTATATTATTGACATGAATAGAAATCGACATGAGTAATTTATAATTTGACATGAATATAAATTGACCGGTTCTTTCCTACCGTCCACCTTCCCAGACCACCTGGGTGTACGGTGGTAATTCTTTTTTAACTACGGTTCACCTTTGTCCACCTAGCCCTAGGTGTACCATTGAAAATATTAAATTTCGTCGGTACACCTTGTTATAGAAACTATTTTCATAGGTAATGACATGATATATTATATAAAAAGATAGTAATGACACTGTCAATGAAGCTTATCATTCTAAATTAAAGAAAGATATAAATAAAATAAACTTGTCAATTCTGAGTACTTATATATTAACAAAATTGAAACAAAAACAGTCTTATTACAAAAAACGGAACAAAGTCTGGTTTAGACCCGAACTACAGAGTCCAGGCTTAATCTCAAGACCATGGTTTACACCTCTCCTTATTACAAAAGCTGAATAATCCGGAGACTACTTAGTACCTGGTTTAGACCTTGGCCTAAATAACAACCACAGATAACTCCAACTATTGTTCGTTCATTATGATATCATTCGGTCGCAACGTTTCGTTTCTAAAATTTCTGAAATCACTAATAAATAATATTTACTAAAAATGCTGAAAAAAATATTTAATCATAAATATTTTCATTAAATTCAATTGCATGAATAATAGTTATACTTTATTTTATAATATAATATCATTATTATGCTATTATTTAGCAATCATTGTTATAATATTGTTATCATTGTTATAAGACGTTAAATGGAACGAAACGTAGTTTGCCGGAGTTCGCGCGTTCTGTTCTAAAATTTTTCCAATTTTTATACCCACTTTTAAATTTAGTTTAGTATACATAATATACCTATTTGCAAGTTATTTTACGAGTTGGAACGAGAAAAGAGAAAGAGAGCCGAAAATTGGACTTCCAAAAAAAAAGTACCTATGCCAAAATATGACGTAGGTATGTCAAGTCTGATGTATTATTATATTATTATTGTGACATTACTTAGACCAACGTTAAACTAGGGGGCACGCAGGTTTATCTTTAGACCAGAGATAGTCCTTGGTTTAGTACTAAAACGCTTTTTGTAATAACATTTTTCTTAGACCATGGACTAAAGGCGATTTAGACCTGGGTTTAGAGTTAGTCCGTGTTTTGTAATAAGGCTGAATTGAGTTTATTGTGAGATTTCAACGAAACAAAAGAAGGAAAATACGTACAGAAACAGACGATGAACTTATGCATATCCAACTACAACTTACAAATAAGGACATAGCGGTAGGTTACGCCCTTGTAAAACTACGAAAAATGATTTCTACAAAATAACAAATTCAGAACAAAAAATATTTTATTTGTTTTGTTTAACATTAAAAGTAAAGTAGCTTAAAATTGAATAGTTCAATAAAAAATTGTAATGTTGATTCAAAATATTAGTGTAGGTACGCCTAGAATAAGACTATTTTTTGTTTGTTTTTTTAACTTTCTCGTGTATAATTATATAAAAAATCTACATAACTATTTTAATTAATTAACAGTGCAATATATCTTAAATGCAACGAAAACTGACACTATACCACAAGAGGCATGCGATGCGGAGGAATTCCACGACGCATTTTTATTATTATTATTATTCTTTTTTTTATTATTATTATAATTTGTATATTATTAGTTTTAGTTTTAAAATATATTAGTTTAGTTTTCTTAATGATTCAGATTCCTTATAAGTTGTATTTCAACTTGTAATTCTTCAATGAAATTAAAAAATTATCATCCAGCCAGCGTGTACGTTACCCCAGCAAGAAAGTACCTCGTAGAGTGACATGAGTGGCACGTATAATTAGAGCGTTATATGCTGTAAATGTGCGCCGCATAAAAAAAATTGTGCGTGTTGTAGTTTTGTGAAAACGGAGAAAACGATTTCTGCTGGAGTAATGTTGTTTCAGCAAGAAAATTCTGAACAAATAATCGGAGAGAGAAATATTATGCATGAGCAGAGAGCTTATATTTGTGCTATGATGTGCGCCGAAAATGAAATTTGTGCCTCTTCAGGTTTTCGAGAAATTGCATTTCTTGCTGGAGTAACGTTTCGCATAATCGTGTATCTCTGAAACCATTCTATGTGCGGCTGTGTGGTAAACATATACGAGAATCTCTTAATTTGTGCTTATTTTTTACAGGATTAGATTTCACAAAACATTTATAGTTTTCAAGTATTTTCACTTTTTTGAAAATAAAATAAACCTTCGCTGCGCCTACATGATAAAACCTATGAGCTCATTGAAAACTTTATTCGGTCCTCCATGGCGTGTATAATAACCATAAATGATTTCAAACGCGTACATTCACTCGTTATTGAATAATATTACTAAAAGCCAAACCGACGGCACCTTAACTTTGAGGTCGCCCCACAAGAAAACGGCCCAACCTAAGATGTGTGGGTGTAAGCTAATAAATAGAGCGTCAAGTCAATTAACTTATTGCAAAATATCAGCTTGAAATGTTTCGCATTTATATTGTTATAAATATAATACTAAACGTATAAGCAACGCCTGATTATCCGACCAAATTAGAATGACTACCAAAAAGCGACGGAATAGTACATATTGATGACCTTCTTAACTTTACTCACGAACTGGTTTATTCAATATGTGTAGCAAGTTCCACCAAGTGCCGTCAATCTCCAGTATAAACAGTTTTTGATTTCATTTTACTTATGAGAACTCTAAAAAAAAATTATATTATTATGTAGGAAAACTAAGTTGATTTATTAAGTTGTAGGATGATTAATTACGAATACGCAATTATTTTCGACTTTTAGAGCAAATTGATTTTTGTGCATATTAATTTTTACCACTTCCCATCAGTCAGGTGGGCTACGTGCTTGTCTGCAACCTAAGTAGTACTAAGTACTAGTATAAAAAAAAACAAAACGAAGTAGTTAGTATTTAATAAGACTAAAATCAACAAATATACTGAATGTACTTGTACTTAGTAATGTGCAAAGTCAAAAAACTAACATATCCAGATTATTCAATAGTAAATTTATTCTTTGGGTTAGTTATTTTCTACGTAAGTGTACTCATGTACAACACTTTACAACCAGTTCGTGAGTAAAGTTAAGAAGGTCATCAATATGTACTATTCCGTCGCTTTTTTGTAGTCATTCTAATTTGGTTGGATAATCAGGCGTTGCTTATACGTTTAGTATTATATTTATAACAATATAAATGCGAAACATTTCAAGCTGATATTTTGCAATAAGTTAATTGACTTGACGCTCTATTTATTAGCTTACACCCACACATCTTAGGTTGGGCCGTTTTCTTGTGGGGCGACCTCAAAGTTAAGGTGCCGTCGGTTTGGCTTTTAGTAATATTATTCAATAACGAGTGAATGTACGCGTTTGAAATCATTTATGGTTATTATACACGCCATGGAGGACCGAATAAAGTTTTCAATGAGCTCATAGGTTTTATCATGTAGGCGCAGCGAAGGTTTATTTTATTTTCAAAAAAGTGAAAATACTTGAAAACTATAAATGTTTTGTGAAATCTAATCCTGTAAAAAATAAGCAAAAATTAAGAGATTCTCGTATATGTTTACCACACAGCCGCACATAGAATGGTTTCAGAGATACACGATTATGCGAAACGTTACTCCAGCAAGAAATGCAAATGCAATTTCTCGAAAACCTGAAGAGGCACAAATTTCATTTTCGGCGCACATCATAGCACAAATATAAGCTCTCTGCCCATGCATAATATTTCTCTCTCCGATTATTTGTTCAGAATTTTCTTGCTGGAACAACGTTACTCCAGCAGAAATCGTTTTCTCCGTTTTTTTTCCAAAACTACAACACGCACAAATTTTTTTATGCGGCGCACATTTACAGCATATAACGCTCTAATTATACGTGCCACTCATGTCACTCTACGAGGTACTTTCTTGCTGGGGCAACGTACACCCAGCCAGCAGTAAATGAGGTGGACCGTCACCAATATCTATTAATGATATACCTACTGGAAAGGTGAACCGTAGTTAAAAAAAAATTACCACCGTACACCCAGGTGGTCTGGGAAGGTGGAGGGTGGGAAAGAACCGAAATTGACAGGTTTAAATCCTTATTGTTTAATTATTTTTTGATAGGTTGAAATGTTTATTGTAATAATATTATGTACCTATGTTCAAACACAGTGTAAATTGTTACTGAATAAATAAATAAGAATAAGAAATAGTGATGTCCCTCATCTCCATGTTGTTTTTGAACACTCTCAACGAAACGCCTGTGCTGTCACTACTTTTATGTTTACCTACCGAGTGTTTTGAACATGCCGAAGGAATTGGTTTTAAAGGGACAAGGTCAAGGGAGTTGGTTGTACGACTGCGTGATTATTTTGAAAGGGAACTCCCAAATAGTGGACCACTATTACCATTGGAATGTGTGCGGAAGCGTGTTGCAGATGCACTAGGACTCAATGTTATGATAAATTTATAAAATGTACAGACATAAAATATCTAAGCTTTATTATTATGGATAGTTAGATAGATATTAAATAAGTAATAATTTCATCATAAATCAAACCAATCAATGGGAACAAAAATCCTAACATCGTACCAGGCGCGGATCCAGATGCGGAACTAGGTTGTGGGCACAGGTACCTGAAGATCGGTCAAGTGCGAGTCGTAGTGCGAACTCATGTCAAGCATGTTAAATACGCACGTAGGGGGGGAGGGTTGCTTTGGCGGTGTTGGTCTCACTTTGACCTGTTGAATTGAACGCGGCGAGACGGAAATCGAACCTTATGGAGTGGGGTGCAGAAATCGCAGGGGCAAATGCTAGTCAGCTACCTCGAGCAGCTTTCATTAATAGTTCCTTTAAGAAAAACCCCAACAGGAAGTGGACTTGGTAACGCCGGGACTCTGCGATAAGGAACAAGACAGACTTTTTCATAATGGACAGTACGCACATATTTAGAGATGTCTTTGTGATCAACAAGTTTCAAACTGGAAGCGATCACCAACTTATCCGATGCTCTCTAAATATCAACATAAAGGCTGAAAGATTCCGAATGATACGGTCAACTTACCTACGCCGCTCCAAGTAGCTCTAGGGTCCGAAAAGTTGCAACTGGAACTTCAAAATCGTTTCGCAATGCTGGAAACCTAGCGGCATTGACGAGAAGGCCGAGCCGACATAGTGGTCAAAACATTGCAGGAAGTGTCTCGGAAATTGTTTCCCGGAAAACGCAAACAGCAAGAGTCCAGGCTCTCTCCTGAGACTTCCGAACTTTAAATCAAAAAGCCGATACGACGCGACCTTGAACGCTCCAACACTCGCTCCATCCAGGAGGCAATCGAGCGATATAGGGGGTCAAAAGTGTTCGCTCAGCAGTTGGGAAGGCCCCATCTGACGAAACTTACAACTGAGCTATATGCAGCACGAATGAGTAAACCGAGGGGACACAGCGACGAAGACCACAGAGTCCCACTCACGCGCCATTACACCGAGGAGATACCAGATGTCGAATAGTGCAAGGTAGAGGCGGCTCTCAGGCAACTGAAGAACAACAGATGCCCTGGTAATGACGGAAATTACTACTGAGGTGCTGAAAGCAGGTGGCGCACCAATCCTGAAAGAGCTAGCGAGTCTCTTTAATTCCATCATCCGGCAAGAGCTAATACCTAGGGCAGAGCGGGAGTGCGGTGGTACTGTTATTCAAAAAAGGTGATAAGACTCTCTCACTCCCGAGCCATGTCTATAAGTTGTTCTCAAGAGTCGTCACAAATCACCTCGCGGATATGCTCGACGAGTTCCAGCCACCTGAGCAAGCCGGGTTTCGAAAAGGCTATAGTGCCGTGGACCACATCTATACTGTTCGGCAGAAGATAGAAAAGACGCAGGAGTACAACCAGCCGCTGTGTATGGCGTTTGTGGACAACGAAAAAGCCTTCGACTCAATCGAAACCTGGGCAGTCCTGGATGCCCTGCAGCAGTGTCGTGTAGATTGGCGATACATCGAGATGCTGCGATGTTTGTATGACACTGCCACAATGTCCATCTTACTCCAAGACCAGAAGACGAAACCCATTAGCCTCCAGCGTGGAGTGAGACAGGGAGATGTTATATCTCCCAAACTATTCACCAACGTAATGGAGGACGTCTTCAAGACTCTGGATTGGACTTTAGCGGGGTACCAACATCCACGGTGAATACATCTCGCATCTTCGGTTCGACGACGACATCGTCATAGTTGCTTAGTCGCTGGAACAACTGGGCGAAATGCTGCACAGCTTGAATGGAGCTTCTCGACAAGTTGGCCTGGGTGTAAACTTGGACAACACCATGATTATGTTCAACGAACATGTTGTAACAAATCGATTGCAATCGAAGGGGTGACACTCAGAGTTGTTCAAAAATATATCTCCTGGGGCAGGTTATCCAGCTCGGTAAAAACAACTTCGAGAAAGAAATAGCCAGATGGATCCAACTGGGGTGGGCAGCATTTGGCAAACTACGTCGGGTCTTCTCCTCCCCCCTACCGCAATGCCTCAAAACAAAGGTTTTCGACCAGTGCGTCCTGCCTGCTATGACCTACGGAGCCTAAACGTGGCCACTGAAGGTAGGGTTAGTCCATGATCTAGAATTAGCGCAGCGGGCCATGCTATCCTTGGAGTCTCTTTGAAGGATAGAATTCGCAACAAGGTCATCCGAAATAGAACCAAAGTTACCGACATAGCCCGCAGAATAAGCAGGCTAAAGTGGCAGTGGGCTGGCCACATCTGTCGAAGGACTGTTGGCCGTTGGAGCAGACGAGTCGTAGGGCGGAGACCGCGATAAGGAAAAAGAAAGGTGCCATGCCCCTTAGGCTGGATGCGGAAGACGGAGGATCGGCAGACGTGCCGCATATTCGGGGAGGCCTATATCCAGCAGTGGACTGCAATATACTAACTGATTGATTGATTGATTGAATATACACCTCAGACCTATGCTCCTTAAAAAGGCGTACAAAAAAGCCGCAATAATAGTAACAGTGTGAACAAATGCTGGTATATCGTCTATTGCACTATACGCTGTGTTCCAAATCACGCGTGATTCTTGATTCATTTTCGTTTTTTTTTTTCAATAAACATAAAAAAGTGACGTCACAGGTCTATTAAGGTTGTGGCCTGTGGGCATGCCCATACTGCCCAGCCTCGGCATATTACACTGTTTGTGAAAATATGAGTACAAATAAACTGACAACCAGGAAGAAGAAATATATAGGTACCTACTCAACGATGAGTTCATACAAGATGCTCAAATGGAGTTCTTGCAAGGAAATATGACCGTGACCGTGGGTCATTGTTTAGAAATTTTAAGGCGCTAAATTTTGATAACAATATTAAGTATGTACAGGTATTAGAATTATTATAGTTATATATTAGTAATATACTTATACGTGCCTAAATCGAAAAAATATGTGAAGTCAATTAATGTAAATAAATATGTTGATATGTGATACAACAAAATAGAAATATAAAAATGATTGTGAATAAACAGATGATTAATATGTGCAATTTTATTCACCTCGTTTTCAATGTTCATTTCATAATAAAAAAATATACCATGTATTTAACACCATTCATGAATAGTTATTTGTTATACAAGAGTGCAAAGTTGCTTTTTAACCGCGTGCTCAGTTTTGATGACCGAGCAAGCGAAAGATTCTAAATTTGAATCACGAGCGTAGCGAGTGATTCACAAATTAGAATCTTGAGCGTTAGCGAGGGAATCAAAAGAGCACAAGGTGAAAAATCTTTGCACTCGAGTGCAACACGTAACTTTTCATCCCACCTCAGCGAGGAAATAATGAAATGCTTCTTCTTTCTAGCGTTAATTCCCAGTCGCATTCGAAGCTTTCGCCTCGGAGTCCGGGGTCCGCTAATTGCGGATTTGGCTGGACCTCGATATTTTCCGTGACGCGACTGCCATCTGACCTCCACAACCCAATGGTGACATTAGGCGATATTAAAGCATTGCAGCTAGACCGTTGTTGTTGAACTTTTTAGGGCTCCAACTACCCGTAACGACTGCCATAGATGTTCGTATGGCAACCGGGACCGACGGCTTAACGTACTCTCCAAGGCACGACCAGACCAATGCAAATACCCATTTTCATGCATAAAAAATATTTGCACTGAGCGGGGATGGAACCCGTGCCTCCTGCGTAGCGGCCGCGTTCACTACCACTACGCCACGGAGGCTGTATAATATGTGTATTAATACTAATAATAAATAAAAAAATAAAAATTCAACAACAATGTTTAAAAATATGACGTGAAAAAATTGATGCGCGCAAAGCAAATTTAAAAAAAAAGTACACCAAGGAGGTTCCGAGTCTGAGTTTTTCATAAATTAAAAAAAAAGTTGTATGATAAATTCGGCACCATAGAGGTAGAAGTAAATAGGTTTAATGATGTTTTGAGTTCACAAACCTAGTACACACGATGTTCTAAATTCAAATTTACTTTATCCTCTAGAGGATAAAAACGACTTTTACGCTCAGTTATCGAAGAGCAAAAATACTCTTTCCGAGATGGTGGGATGAAAAAAAAATGAAATCACATCAGTATATAGGTAGGTATGTCAGTTGTAACTGCGACGGCACTATACTGGGGGCTTATGAAATGATTTTTCCCATCTGTCACCACTGGGTGGCAACTGGGAACAAAAAGAGTGGCCATTCCCAGTTTCCACCGCTGGTGACGCCACCGGTTGCGGCAAGTGGGATATTTTTTGAAAAGAAATCCCATTTGTCACCAGTGGGGGCTACTGGGAATAACCGGCAGGAGGCGCGGGTTCGATCCCCGCTCAGTGCTAATATTTGTATGCACGAATACAGGTATTCTGCATTGGTCTGGTCGTGCATCGGAGAGCACGTTAGGCCGTCGGTCGGTCCCGGTTGCCATACGAACATCTATGGCAATGATTACGGATAGTTGGAGCCCTTACCGACTCGTAGTCACACCACATTATCACACCAGTATGACAAACGGTATTTTTTTTCTCGTTTGTCACACTGCTGATTTTTACACAACATGTATATCGTAATTGCAGCTAGTGCAGTGCCAACATAATAAAGTCGGTTTACCGACAAGTAATGCAACTGACCTACAACCTATGGCATGTCTTTAGATGTGAATAATCCGTGATTCATATTGTAATATTGTTATCTATAGTACCGACTGGCCGGTTAGAAATGCATTGAGATAATGATTGATAATGACTGACAAACGTCAACATATAAACAAAAACGATAGTTTCACATTGGCTTTGCAACATGGCTTTTTGTATTATTAACAGGAAACGTGGACAAGTGTTATTATTTAAGCAACATCAATACTATAAACAGAAAGTTTACAAAAATTCTAATCAGATATGGTTCTGTCGTAACCGTCGCAATAATATCAAGTGCTCCGGTTCAGTCACAATAAACGTAAGTGCCAGTCTCAGAATACAGAACAAACCAGAAACCGCAAGCGCGCTCAAAAGTGAAGACACACAAACCAAGACAAATCGTCTTGGTTTGAATATTGTCACTCGCATTCACTCGTATGCACGTAGCGCGTCAGACGTATTACATCAGTGTCAATTTTAATTTTAAAATGTCGGTTTTAGTTGTTCCTACATGTAAAAATACATCTAGGATTACAAAAAAACAGGATGGGATCACATTTCATCTGTAATTAGCATATACAAATGCATAGTTATTTAATTATTGAATTTAATTGCGATTGATTTAGACGAAGACGCTGCCATCTTGTGTGTTGCCATGTCAATTGAAAATTTTACCCACCTTTTTTTATGAAATTTAAACAGATATATACATAGATAGGTCTCTTTATTGTACAATACGGTTCAAATCAAACTAAATGGCTCGGTAGTACGTACGAGTGCCATGCGCAGGTAGGTACAAAAATATTCTGTTCACTTTACTCGTCCAAGCATTATTCCTTGTTGCATTGCAAACAAGTCGGTAAATGATATTATTATAAAAATCTTTTCATTACCTACATTCACTGTATGTAGGATGTAGGTATGTTACCTACTTAATTTGTTCGAAAAGAAATCTTGCAACTCGATTTTGAAGCAGATATCCTCAACCGATTTTGATGAAATTTTGTGTAGGTACATGTTAGTTTATTTAAGGGATAATGCATTAATATGGTAGGTACCATGGAGCTGGTCTGATGATATAGTCAGAAGATGGCCTTAAGAAATACTAAACTAAACAAGAAAAACCTATAGAGTTTGAGCTCATTTGTTTTGTCTTAGCTAATTCTCTGGTATTCTTAGTATACAGGATCTGTAGATGGTGTCTGAAGATGACCATAGGAGTTTGTCTTCAGTAATTGAAGAAATACCATTTATTGTACCAACAGCGACAATTTACTGGCTGTCCGGCTTGTAGGGCTGTATACCTTACATAGCCCCTTCTCTGCTTGTGGAAGGACAATAACAAACTTAACTTATCAAATAGCAAATAACAATTTCAACAATTACTGCGAGTAGGTACATACTGCATATGCTGCGAGTCTCGCAGGCGCGTGCATCGTTACGCACAAACTTCGGAATCGTCATTCATTTTGAATCGATATGTAGGCACACCACAGACATCATTAAACACGCTATTATGAGGGTACCTATATACAATTGGTGGTTTTATCGCACAGTAGCAATATTATGTATAATGTTAGTAGGTACTTATTTTTTTTCTATAAAATTTTTCCAATTTTAGTTTCCCTACCGATGCATGAAGAGAAAAGTTGAAATGGATGAAATAGGAGATACATATAAGTATGTAGGTACCTATATTGTCAACATGTACCAGAGTAGTAGCTAGGTATTATTTTCGCCGCATTGGAGTGAGACTGCGTCTATAGACTTTGTATATCATTATACCATTAAAAAAATACTTACCTACCTTATTACCGTGTTTCATTAAATTTATATAATATTTAATAGCTTTAACTTACACTGATCACCTCTCTGTATAATACAGATATTAAATATCTAGTGTTATATCTCTTATCTAGTGTTTTATGACTACCCTAAAGTTGGGAACCGCACCTTAGCCTAGCAACATTACGCGAGCGGGAAGTTTCACTATAGAGCGAGACAGAGTATCGTTTTTGGACACAGTGCGGGATATGCAGCTATTAGCGAATGCGGCTTCTGGTTTGTTCTGTATTCTGAGGTGCCAGTGTACATAAAATACATATACTTGTTATATAAATATAGGAACATACCTCATCTCTGTCTAAGGTCTATCTTCACGTTATGTCTCTAACGGGGCAGGCAGAGAGAAGGGAATGCAATGTTTCACGATCGTCGCATGACTACCCTTTTTGCTTCTTGAAGATTCATAAAATGCTATATGAACGAGTCTCCAGAAGTTAAATAATCCCCTATTCCACCTAGTTACATTGATGTTACTACTTGGACATTTTTGTTCCAAGTAGTTAGATTAGTTTCAGTAGTAGTCTGATTAGTTACACTAAAATAAAATTTCTAAATAATTTAACTACTTGGAACAAATATGTCCAACTAGTTACATCAACGTAACTAGGTGGAACAGAGAAAAATATCGCCTCAATATCCGTAACCTAATCGTTCTTTAAACTTCTCAGGGTGAAAATGTTATAAAAACAGTTGAGCACAAGAATACATGTCAACCAGATGAGTGCGATAATGAAATAGCGCTTTCGATACACAAAATACATGAAGTTGCTTGTACTTCTGCGGAGCCAATGACAAAAATTTTCGAGAAACATATTAGACCCTTAAAAGAAAAAGGGTTGAAAGTGCCACAATTTGATAGCGTAAAGTGCAGCCTCTATAATGCACGCAAACGAAAACTAAACGTGAATAAGACCGTTTTCAAACACATTGAAGACGTACAAGTACCTATTACATTTGAAAAATGTCTAATTGCTGATTATCAATATGAGAATACCAGACTACTAATATTTTGTTCTGAAGACGCAAAGGCATTATTAAAAAGTGTGAAAGAATATTTTATTGATGCGACTTTTAAGAGTTCTCCACAACCATTTCCACAATTGCTTTCTATCCTCGGTGATATGGGAAGCACATCTCAAAAAACTTCAGTTGTACCACTAATTCATGTGCTCATGAGTGACAAAAAAAGAGTCAACATACGCTGCATTGTTCGACATCTTGAAAACTAAATTTCCCGATTGGTGTCCCACTGTATTTCACGCAGATTTTGAGATAGCTGTAGCAAATGCCATAAAACTTTTTTTTCCACGTATATCGATTAAAAAGTGTTACTATCACTATTGTCAGTGCTTATGGCGAAAAGCGAAATCAATTGGTTTGAAAAGTAAAATTCATAAAAGAATTGTGGGATTATGTACGGTATTGCCGCTAACTCCGTTAGAACTTGTTAAAAACGCATGGGAGTACATAAAAAATGAATCAAATGAATTGAGCGGGGAAAAGATAAAACAGTTCATTGCATACGTTGGCCGTCAATGGCTAAATGATGAACAATATATTGCTGACTGGAATGTAGTTGGTCAAAGACACAGAACCAACAACGTTTGTGAAAGTTGGCACTCCCAGTTAAACAAAAAGATAAATAAAAACTACGTAACCATACTAAAGTTTAACAGTATTAATAAATCAGAAGGAAATTAATATACAAAAAAAAAGAAGACTCGACCAAACTGATAAAGATAGTTTTATAATTTCGTGCCAATTAAAACTATTAAATAGCGAAATATCATTGGGACATTTCCTTGAAATGTTGCGTTAACAAAAAACTAGTAAACATTTTAAAACAAGCTTTTATTGTTAGTACTTAGCATAAATTCATTTTTAACAAAAAAGTTTAACCGACTTCAAGAAACGAAAAAAAGGCACTGAAAAGCGAAAAATAACTTAATTTACAGACTTACTGATTTATTAGAAGTCGGTGCCTAGCCCAAGGGAGGTCATATTTCAATTGATTGCATCATAGTAATGTAGTTCAGACACAACAAACAAAGTTGGCTGGCACCGACTTCTAATAAATCAGTAAGTCTGTAAATTAAGTTATTTTTCGCTTTTCAGTGCCTTTTTTTCGTTTCTTGAAGTCGGTTAAACTTTTTTGTTAAAAATGAATTTATTTTTCTCTTTTTAGTGAGTTTGTACAGTCTCACGACTGTACATCGCATGTATAGTGACCTGACTGTACATGCGCTGCTGACGCTACACTACAGATCGAACCGGCCACGCTAAATAAAAAAAGTATTAAAGCATTATTCAAAAATAATTTTTAAAATCAATGCAAATACAACGGAAATATAGCTGAATATTGTGAACACTTCTGCGTACCCCTTCAAAGGACTCAGGCGTGATATTATGATGTGTAATGGCAGAAACATTGCAATAATATGCCATTGCAGCAATCGCGGCTGATTTCCTGGTACTTTTTGAAGAGTTCCTTGGTCTAATCTCGGAAACCCATCATCAGATCTTTACGAAATTTAAATGGGACCACTTCGGAATAATCTACTTACGAACAGAAAAAGAATTTTCAAAATCCGTCTAGAATTGGCTTCACAATCGCGTAACAAACATACAAAAAAAAAAAAAAAATTGCGTACGAATTGAGAACCTCCTTTTTTGAAGTCGGTTAAAAATGCTAATGCATTGGCTAATACGTAATTTGAAGTTTTACTGTAGGTATTACTGTAGTATTGTACCTACTCATTTTTCTCTCAGTAGATACCTACTTTAAAATATTACTTTACGTTTCATATAAAATAAGCACGATTTATACCTAATTTTCACAATAATTATTTCGCGGACATTGGTGTGGGTTACAAGTTCATTCACTTTCTTTTTAACAATGTACTTAACGTGTAACTGTTTAATGTCTCTACGAATAAATAAATAAAATAAATAAGTAGTATAACTCGGACAGCACTAGTTCGGAAATAAATACATTACATGTTGTGTAAAAATCAGCAGTGTGACAAACGAGAAAAAAAATACCGTTTGTCATACTGGTGTGATAATGTGGTGTGACTACGAGTCGGTAAGGGTTGGAGCCATAAAAAAGTGGATATTATTACGTAGGTTTATATTTTAAGCTTATAACTGTATACCTTAGCTTGACGTTTTAAAAAACTGACCTGCGGCCTTACCATAAACCTCAACCTTTTTCACCTTGTTGAGTTCATGGTATGAAACAGACCTATTCAGAATCTGACTACCAACGAATCTGGCCTGCTCCGCCTAAAGGAACTTCGATATCGATAGCTGCAATGCTTCGATATCGCATAATATCACCATTGGGTTGTGGAGGTCAGGTGGCAGTCGCTTCACGGAAAATATCGAGATCTAGCCAGTTAGACTGAAATGAAATGAAATGAAATGAAATGAAATGAAATGAAATGAAATGAAATGAAATGAAATGAAATGAAATGAAATGAAATGAAATGAAATGAAATGAAATGAAATGAAATGAAATGAAATGAAATGAGATTTATTTGCTTGAAGTATGGTATTACATTTAGTGTGTTGGTATAAATCGGTAGTTTGTTTCACATACTCCGCTGGAACGACGCCCGGCATGCAAAATTTGACTCCGAGGTGAAAGCTTCGGATGCGACTGGGATTGACGCTAGGATGAAGAAGATACAACAGCCCTATCCATCAGTCGCGTTCTACGACACGCACGGGCAGACGTGGAGAAGCCCTGCTCTGCTCCACCGGGAACAACGCCGTGGTATAACAAACAAGGAAGCTAGTGTAAGCTGCGGCAGGTGCAGTCACTATCGTACTGGACGACCCGCCGGGAGCTCGTACGTGCAGAGCCTCGCGCACGACACCACGCGACCTGACCACGATGAGTATTTAGCCATTGCATCTGACCCCTAAACCCTCAGAGGGTAGCCTATTCTAGAGTCTCGTTCGTCAGTCAGTAGGAGTGAGGTGGCCCTGGAGCGATATGGGTAGCTCGAAGACTCTGGCGGGGTCTGGGTCTACACGCCCCTTAGACGCCTAGACCGATCTAATGTTTGTTAGGCCAGGCTATTCAGAATATATCAACAAAAATATGTTGTATACCACTTGCCATCAGGTGAGGTCGGTGGTATAAAAAAAAGTATATAGCTTTTACAGCTTACACAATATTTGATGAATTCCACTTGCATCTTGAAGTATCGCAGGTAATCGCCGTCAAGGGGCTGTTCTTGGGACCCCCAGCTTGCCATCAGGTGCAGAAGGGGTGCAGTCAATTTGACGACATAGATGTAAGTACATTCTAAAAAATCAAATTAAATTCCATTTCACACCGACCGTTCTATTTTGAGTTGGCTCCGTGCGGTCTCGCTGGCTTAGCGGTTAGAGCGTTCCCCCTGTAAGGGAAAGGTCACGGGTTCGAGTCCCGTCCGAGGTCGATTTTTTTCTCTTCGTAAATTGATTTCGACAATCAGCATAATAAATGCATCACCATCTTCAAGGACCCACTAAGCAGACCCACCGGTGGGTCTCAGAATACTGACATGTCTCCAAAGGCCCACTAGTGGGTCCACTGAGATTTTATTATCTTCGAAGACCCACTAATGACCCCTTCGTTGTCAAGGTTCATAAAACAGACCCAACGGTGGGTCTCAGAATACTAACATGTCTTCAAAGGCCCACTGGTGGATCCCCTGAGATTTTATTGTCTTCGAAGACCCACTAATGAAAATAGCGTATAACCTTCTTAAATTAGTACTGGTTGGATGAGAATAATTGATTATGATATAATTATCCTGTTTGTCACTGTCATTGTCATGTTGCATCCGTAAAACATTTATATAAGTGGTGTATTTCAATAAGTGTAAATGATGAGTTGCAATGCAATTGAGAGCTGCTCTTCAGAGTCATCCAATTCGGATATACAATTTTTAAACAGAAGGGGTGGCAAAGTACTTCTTCATGGAGGATATCAATATCATAAAAAAAAAGTTTATAAGAATGGATCCAGTATATGGCAGTGTAGTATGAGGAAAAAGTATAAATGTACCGGCTCAATAACGATACAGGTACGATATCGAGTTTATATATCGTGTTTATATAGTACTAATCGCATTTATTTTTTTGAAGTTGATATTTTAAGTCTTATAGTCTTAAGTTTGCCCTTTTCCAGTGTCCTCTTCGTATTCTAAAGACTACTATGCATACCACGTCAGACCCACAAAAGCCATGCAATCCTGATTTTGGCAAAAATATAGTGGCTGAAACAATAGAGGCTGCTAAGGAATATGTTAAAGTTTCGACAAGTCCCATTCCGAAAATTTTTAAAGACAAAATACAAGTTCCTTTAAAAGACAAGGGCTTACATTTGGTAGGTAGCACACCCTTATATGGAAACAAAAAAACGCTTTTGTATAATACGAGAAAACAATCACTGGGAGTTAGCAAATGTGTTTTCAGTGACGTCAGGGAAGTAGAGATTCCTGTTAAATTTACTTCTTTTTTATTAGCTGACTACTGTTACAATGACAACCGGATTCTTATATTTTCCACTAAAGAGTCAAGAGAATTAATGCCATCAATTAAAGAGGTATTTTGCGATGGAACATTTTCAAGTTGTCCTCCACCATTCTTACAATTGTTTACAATACCTATTTGGTAATTTGGATGAATCTTTATTTAATGTAAATATGGTTCCGCTATGTTACGCTTTATTAAAGAACAAAAAGGAAGAAACATACTTTGCGCTTTTTGAGATTCTAAAATCACGATTTCCAGACTGGAAGCCGACAAAATTTCATATAGATTTCGAAGTATCATCCTCAAATGCAATACTCAAAGCATATCCCGATGCAACTATAAAGAAATGTTATTATCACATGACACGTAGTATTTGGAGGCGAGCTAAGAAAATAGGGATAAAACAAAAACTAGAAAAACGCATTGTCGAACTCTGTGCAGTCCTACCGTTACTACCAGAAAGGATGATATGCGATGGATGGAAATACATAGTGGCACAATTTCCGACTTCAGATAAATTAAAGAAATTTCAAAAGTATATGGAGTCATACGGGCTAAAAGAAGGAACATTTATAAGTCAATGGTGTGTTTATAACGAACGCCATAGAACGACTAACGTTCTGGAAGCTTGGCATCCTAAGCTTAATAAAAATATAAACAAAAATTATGTTACAATGCTAAAGCTATTAAGTTTTATACAAAATGAAACCACAACATTTTCTAAAAGACTTCAGTGCTACATAGAAAGAGACCAATTTATAATAGAATCTCAGTTACAGTTGATACATGATGAAATAACAGTAGGACACTTTCTGGAGAAGTTAAGATAGTAGTGTAGTAGTCGTTTATAGAATACCTATTTAGTGAATTTGCCATTAGGAGAATTTTCATTTTTATTTAAATATCTTGGAAAAATATTTTAATGTTATTTTTAGCAGTAAACAGTTTTATACATGACAAATATTTTTTCTCTCTTTCATTTTCTATTAATATAGGGAGTTTCTTTTGATTATAATAATAACTATACTATTGATCTATCTATCAATATTAGACTTTACGTATTGTTCGCGCCACTCAAAAATAATAATAGGTATAAGGATGTTTTAGTTAAAATGTAAAGAGTAAATTTATGCTATTTTCATATTGTTTTTTTTTAGAATAGAATAGAATAGAATATTCTTTATTAGAAACCTCAGATACATTTAAAATATATTATGGAAATTACCATTTAAGAGTACAATGGGCGGTTTTATCGCAGACTGCGATCTGTTCCATACAACTTCATGGTGGGTATAAGGAGACATAAAATTTAAAAAATCAATGGAGTCTACCTGTTAGTGGGCCTTTAGCAGGGGCGTATTTACCCTAGGGCCAAGGGGGCCATGGCCCGGGGCGGCAGGTTGCGAGGGGCGGCGGAGCCGCCCCGAGCGTCTGTCTCTGGGCGTCTTTTAGAGTCAATATTAAGGCGCCCAGACAAAGACGCTCAGGGCGGCTCCGCCACCCCTCGCAACCTGCCGCCCCGAGCGTCTATCTCTGGGCACCTTTTAGAGTCAAGATTGAGGCGCCCAAAGATAGACGCTCGGGGCGGCTCCACCGCCCCTTGCAACCTGCCGCCCCGAGCATCTATCTCTGGGCACCTTTTTGAGTCAAGATTAGGGCGCCCAGACAAAGACGCTCAGGGTAGCTCCGCTGCCCCTAGCAACCTGCCGCCCCAAACGTCTATCTCTGGGCACCTTTTAGTGTCAAGATTGAGGTGCCCAGAGATAGACGCTCGGGGCGGCTCCGCCGCCCCTCGCAACCTGCCGCCCCGAGCGTCTATCTATGGGCACCTTTTAGAGTCAAGATTGAGGCGTCCAGAGATAGACGCTCGGGGCGGCTCCACCACCCGTCGCAACCTGCCGCCCAGAACGTCTATCTCTGGGCACCTTTTAGAGTCAAGATTGAGGCGCCCAGCGCAACCTGCCGCCCCGAGTGTATATCTATGGGCACCTTTTAGAGTCAAGATTGAGGCACCCAGAGATAGACGCTCGGGGCGGCTCCACCGCCCCTCGCAACCTGCCGCCCCGAGCGTCTATCTCTGGGCACCTTTTGGAGTCAAGATTGAGGCGCCCAGAGATAGACGGCAGACGAGTCAACGGCGTATTGTGTCATATTTTGTTTGCCCAGTGTGCAACCACCCTGATGGCGTTCTCAGAGGCACCCATGAGTTCCTGCGTTCCTGAGTTAGCAGTGAGGTAGTTCCGCATTCACACCGTGGCGTGGGTCCATTTCTTTCAAGAAACTCCATCTAATTCGGTTTTCGTTACTTCGGCTGACCTGCATCCGAAGTCTATTTAAGGGCTGCAAGGTGGTGTATGAGCAGTCTCTGTGCTCCCCACACGTCAACTGGCCAGGAAGGGTTCGTAAGTAAAAGAACCAGGTATGCCCACTTCAGATCCAGTCACAAATACGTCCAAGGACTTGGGTAACTCCGGCTGTGGCTTATTTGGTTGCTTTTGATTTCGGGGCGTCACCATCCAGTCCTAGCCGATGTTCTACAGAAGCGGCCCCAGATCCGCGCCAAACGGAACACCGCGCCACATATCGCACTTACCAAACCATGCCCTACTTGGGTAGATACTGGCTTTCACCGATATGTAAGCCGACAATGACGCGAAGATAGAGAGGCAGCCCGTGCTGAAAGAGTGCAGCTCTGATGCAGCTCCATGACAAGGCGTTAACGACGTAGGCAACAATAGACACTGCCAGCATCAACTCGCCGTGCCACTGCTTCTTTCACCAGGGCCCTCAAGCGCGTGTTGGCATCCACGTTGCTCCCGACTATATCTAAATTGATTGTCTACCAAATTCGGTCTCACTCCTATAAGGCGCTCGATGTGGCACTTCACGAGGAATAATTCATTTAAAACACCTGCACACTGCACACCTTGTCGATCAATACAATGAGCCGGTAGGCGGATGGTAACTTTGCAGAAGAGGACCAGTTTTCCTGTCTTTCAAATTTTCTGAATCCGTCTCTACTTGAGGCATACGCTAAAGAGCCCTTCAAAACGGGATCTGAGTGCCTTTAGAGCCTAGAGTGCTGTCAGGTCCAAAAGCGGTGTTTTTACTGTTGCCGAAGGCAACATGCATAAAACATCATAAAACATCTCCTTCACAAGCTATTGCTGTACTCAAGTGATTTTTGGTTGCCATATCATATTCTACGTAGGGCGCTTTAATGGAATGGAATGCAAATATGTCCCCTTGAAGGGATTCTGATTGGGAGCCTGGGTTAGTGGGGAGATCGATGAGAGTCACTTCTCTCGCACCATAAGATAGAGATCTCACGAATCAGGCTTGAAAGTCTCTAGCAACTTCTGACGGGCCCCTATTTTGGGTCCGCCCCTTGGGCGCAGGCTAACGGTGAACGCGAACGTCACTTATGGGGAGGCAAACCTATGTGGCCCGGGGCGCCAAATCTTTAAATACGCCCCTGGCCTTTAGAGACATGTTAGTATTCTGAGACCCACCGTTGGGTCTGTTTTATGAACCTTGACAACGAAGGGGTCATTAGTGGGTCTTCGAAGATAATAAAATCTCAGTGGACCCACTAGTGGGCCTTTGGAGACATGTCAGTATTCTGAGACCCACCGGTGGGCCTTTGCACGACTTATGTCCAATTATGAAAAATGACCACTAGTCTATAATTGTCCAATCATAGAAATTGTCCAATCATAAAAATGTCCAATCATAAAAATTTACCAATCATAAAATTGTCCAACCATAGAAATTGACCAATCATAAAATTGTCCAATCACAAAATTGATCAATCATAAAAACGTCCAATCATAAAATTGACCAATATTTTATGCATTCATAAAAAAAAACCAATATACCTAAGGTATTATATGATTCCGTAGCCGACCGTATAGGACAACTGCCGACGCATGCACATACAGCATACCTACATACAGCAGCATACCTATTGCTTGTCATACTCGATACATATAAAGGCGACCACTGAGAAGCCGCAATGAATTACGCACATGTGCTGCGTGCGTCGGCAGTTGTCGTACCTATGCGTTTGGCTACGGAATCATACCTTTAGACTACACTCTATTCTCTGACCAACGATTTCAGTAAGGCTTTCTGTAAATAACTGGTTTAAAAAGGTGTGTCCAATCACAGCGCGCAAGGTGCGCGGCAGCTATGCGCGGCATTCGCGGGACCCCTTAGCCCCCGTCGTGCCACCAACTTGTTCCACCAGTGGCACGATAAGGAATTGTCATTCCTCGTCGTACCACTGAATGATTTGAATGATTGTTGCTCTACTAGTGATAACAAAATTAAAAATAATAATTATTGTTATTGTTGATAATAATAAATAATTATTTTATTATTATTATTAATTATAATAATAAATAATATGGATTTATCTGGGGGAACGGTAGTGCCCCCGCCAAGTCGAGCAAAAAAGAGCGGCACGGCCGAAACACTATTTTCTCGAAGCACTTCAGGCCATTTTCGACCCCCTAGAACTTCGTTGTGGATAAACCTAGAAGCCTGAATCTTCGGTTACTAAGTAGGCACTGTAAAAACACTGTATATTTCAAATTTCATTCAATTTGAACCAGTAGTTTAAGAATTATAACTAGTCAAAGTTTGCAAATTTTGTCACTCACTGACTGACCGATCATCAAAACTCTAAGGTACTTCTAGCAGGCGTAGAAGCCTCAAATTTAGAAGATAAGTAGTGTTTAGTGTACAACTCAAGGGAAAATTAAAATATTCTTCAATTTCAGCAATTTCACCAACTGCATAAATAACTTTGTAATCTCATATAAATATATGGGATTACAAAGTTACATTTGCAGTGAACGTTTCAGTGTACACGAATCCATACTATTATCTGTTCTGTGTCCATACTAATATTATATCAGACTAACGAAGTATTATAATAAATGCGAAAGTAACTATCTAAGCGTCTGTTATTTGTTAGAATTACGCTTTAACGCCTAAACTAGTACCTATCTAAATAAATTTGATCATGACGAAAAATGAAGAAGTGGGAGTAGGAGTGGCAGGGGCAGTGGGAGTGGGAGTGGGAGTGGGAGTGAGAGAAAGCGGAAAGGTAATCTACAAAAAGAACTGAAATCCCATCAAAAACAATACTTGTAAAAAAATGCCAAGCCTCGCCGCCCTCGGTTCTTCTAGCGCAAAAAGTTGTGAGATCCATGTAATACCAAGTCGGTTAATTTATTCAGTCCCTACTTCAGATACCTTCTGTCCTAAGTTATTACGTAATAAGTTTTTATGTTTTGAATATAATAAATTGACTTGGCCATCGCATGAAAACACAATGTATAGCACATCACAATAATTACATTACAAGATTGTTTAGTGCGATTGCCAAGTCAATTTATTACATTTAAAACATAAAAGCTTATTACGTACCTTACGTATATAATAGTCAATACATTATACATTAAGTCACAATAAAATTAAAATTATCTTAAGTCAAAAATTAATCAAATAACCCGCCCCTGACCGTTCCCGGCGCAAAAGTGCCCATCACACTCGCCGCGTTTCCACGCTGGATATATTATTATAATATTATAAACGGCAGCTATCAAAATTGAGTAAGTAGTTACGGCTTTTGAGGTGACTACTTTGAGCAGCCTTCCTTCACAAAAACAAAGTTATTTCTTTGGTATGTGGTTAATCCTTTTTTGCACTAGCTACCGCCAAACTTACAGCCTCACAGTCACATATGATTTTTTATATCATGTCGGTGCGAGTAACCCCGGTCTAATAGCCCTTCCAGTCCATAGTACTAGAAGTCTAGAACCCACTAGCAGGTGCCTAGCCGTACCATTTGCTTCACCACAAGAGTTGTATTTTCGTATTTTGGACATAAGTCGTGTTGGACAAAAAAACCTGTTGGACTTTAATCCTAGTTGGACGTTTCGTATTTTGGACATAAGTCGTATTGGACAAAAATCGTGTTGGACTATAATCCTAATTGGACATTTCGTATTTTGGACATAAATCGTATTGGACAAAAACCTTGTTGGACTTTAATCCCAGTTGGACATTTCGTATTTTGGACATAAGTCGTGCAAAGGATTACATCGACATAGTTAACTGGTTTTTACCCGACTGCGCTAGCGAGGGTAATGTGTTTCGTATTTGTATGTAGTTTTCTTTGTACCCCTCTACAGGCCTAACCCCTAGACGGATTTCGATGAATGGGGCCTCAAATGAAAGGTATTCATCTCCCGAGTGTCATAGGGTACATAAAATTCCAACAAAAACTATACGGTAGATTTTTGATACTAAAATATGTGTTGCTAAAAATTTTTTTCATTCAAATTTATCGAGTAGGGTTTCAAAATTAAGAGAATTAAAAAGCGATTACAAAAATATATAGATGTCATATATTAACTAAAAAGGTTAAAATAAAATTAATTATTAAAAAAAAACCCGACTGCTGTCTAAAAGATCGAAACAAGCTTGATAGCAGGCGGTACCCATTAAATTTCTTTCGGTTTTTGATTGGCAAATGGGTACCGCCTGCTGTCAAGCTAGTTTCGATCTTTTAGACAGCAGTCGGGTTTTTTTAATAATTCATTTTTGAGATACACACACTTTTAACGCCTGACGTAAATTGAAGAGCAACCCGCGAGGATGTTTGTTATTGTTATTCGATCCTTCAAGAATTACAAGTCAAAATGACAACTTTAATAATTGAATCAAACAAAACACTTTCACTATTGGACATCAAACGTCTTAACATCTGATCTTACTTTTATTCAAATAGGTATCTACCTATAACCTACTAACAAGTTTTCACCGGAATCAAGTTTATTCCCGCTCAAAACACATACATGTGCTTAACTTGTGCTTAAGTCCCCTCTAGGGCTCCAATCAGGCACTAGGACGCACTGCTCCATCAAAGCGAGGAGTTTACTGACACATACATACATCGATTTTTGAAAGGAAAAGTTAGCTTAATAAATGCTTCAAAATTTCATTCAAACATACCTATGTATGTTTGAATGAAATTTTGAAGCATTTATCTATACTAATATTATAAAGAGGAAAGATTTGTTTTTTTGTTTGTTTGTTTGTTTTTTTGTTTGTAACGAATAGGCTCCGAAACTACTGGACTGATTTCAATAATTCTTTCACCTATAGAAAGCTACACTATCTGGGAGTAACATAGGCTATATAACATCACGCTACTACTAAAGGGAGCGGAGCAGTGAGCATAAATGTCAATAAATCGGGCAGATTTCCATACATTCTTTACTAATATTAGATTTGTATTTTTGTATTCAAGTAAACTCAAGAACTACTGAACCGATTTCAAAAATTCTTTTACCATTAGAAAGCTGCACTATCACTGACTAACATAGGCTATAATTAATTTTCAAAAAAATAGGGATCCTGGATAAAACTTCAATAATGTAACCCAAGGTGTAAAAAAAATGACCTAAAAATTCCTTACATCGCGTACGCTGCGAAAACTATTGAAGATAGAACAAAATAATGTACTGTAGAAATGTATAACTTAAAAAGGTCTACATAAAAGTCCGCGACAGCATATGTCTATCTAATAAGGGTAGCTCACAATAACCATTTTTATCTTTTACAAATTATAAAAAAAATATGTGTCATTTTCGAAGCTATTTTTAACAATATAGTGTTAAGCCTTATCTGACTAAATACGTTAGATACATTGTACATTTAATGTAGATCAAAATTGCCCTTTACACTGTATAATTATAATGAATATTTTAGAATCTATTGCAGTATGAAAGTAACGCGCGACGATATAAATTCAAGCCGAAATGCCGATCAAAGTCAGACCACGGAATCTATACCTTTATATTAATTCTTATCTAAATAAATCGTTTGGTATTTAAGATTGTTTCAATACCTGTTGATTACTTTTTGAATTATTGAAATCGGACGTTCTATTCAAAAGATATTACGAAATTATAATGTCAATAAATCCGGTAAATTACCATACATTATTTGAAAACTAATTATTATTACGGGCATGGGCTAAAAGGGTGCAACCACGGGTGTTCGAAGTATTTCACGAGCGAAGACAGGGAAGGTCAGCTGAACACAAGATGCAACGGTAACGGGATCCGAATGCGGGATTGGAACCTCCATGTGATGCATCCTGGGTAACGGAGGCATTAACGCCCCTCACCCAGGGGAGGCGCTACCGCCTACGGCAAATACATACAGCAACGGGAGCAGCTCTATCGAGGGCTGCTCAAAGGCTTCCCACATGTCCCTCTGACTACGAGGAGGCCCAGTAGAGAGCAGGAAAGGGAAGGGCTGGTCACCGAGCGCGGACGTGAGGATTATAGGTCTGGCCTCCTGTCATCCCTTCACGCCCGTCTCCTCCCTTTCCGGAATTCGATGGGACATCGTGCTTCCCACTTCTGAGAGGGCCATCTTAAAATTGTAGATGGCCCAGGGTCAGCCGGGGGGTGCGGAAAATGCCCTAGGCAATTTTACACTCCAGCAACTGAAGACCCGCGACGGCATGCTGTTTGGTGGGTCCGAATTCCACATGGCACTCCTGATGGCTGACGGGGATGGTATCCGAGGCAATTTTAGCACGAAAGAAAAGTTTGTACGGAATCCGAATTCCACGCGGGCGGAGCCGCGGGCAACAGCTAGTTATGTATAACCCGCGTCCCGCGTCACGTATCTTGGACCTAAAATGTGCTCAAAATGTGCCTTATACGCGCAGTACACATTTCTTGGGTGTCTTTTGAGGATACCACGGGGTGCTACTGCGGTAGACAAACTCAAATTCACCAAGCATAGACTATTACAAAGCAATCTGCGGGCGCCAGAGCCTCGTATGTCTTACGATTCAGGCCCAAGATACGTGGCTCGGGTTACACGGCACGGCGACCGTACATGAACGTACATGTGAAAAGGGCCTACAGACAGGCGGCTACACGCGGGCGGTAAACTAGCGCTCCTCGGTTCAGTGGTCCATAGACAAGCGCCGAGAGCTGCCAAGCTCGGCCCGCCTGGCGGTGGCGGCCGTCGTGAGCCTGGGCGTGGGGGTGCGCGCGTCAGGGTGAAGCAGGAGGCGCCCGCAGGTATACAGGCGCGGCTGGCACCGCGTGTGCTCACTATACTGGGCCTTTCAGTTGCTTCAAGGGACTGGACATGATCACATAATGAGGCTCTACATGAGGGGGGGGATTACGAAATATCACCAGGGGAGAGGGAGGGGTGAATAGAGATATCACGTGTTAGGGGCCGTCCATTAGTCACGTGATGTTTTTTTAGCAATTTTTAACCCCCCGTCCCCCATGGTGATACGTGGTGAGGTTTTACCGACCCCCCTCCCCCCCCCCCCCCAGGCAAAATCACGTGTATTTGTTTATTCATTATTTAATGCTAAAAAACTAAGAATCATGACAAAAATCGCGAGTTATAAGAAAAAATAAATACAGTCTAAGTAAAATGCGCCAACTTAAGGATTTAAGGTACTTGCCCTCCATGTGGCATCGCCGTGGGACGCCCTGTATATGAATGTGGATTTGTGCAGTAATATATAATTTGTATTTTAATAGCAGTTTTGTTGGAAAAGTGATAAATTCGGACTAGGATTGAGTATAATTGTGTGTAAATTGTGATCAGTGTGAAAGTTGTTTTGTGTGAGTATACTTACATACTTAAAAAATATTAAATCATCTATTTTTTTACACCTTATAACTAAGCAATAATTGTAGGTATTTCTTTTTTACAGGTAAAGGAGTCCGGTAGCAGACATGCAATATACAATGGCAAATTTGTAATGACTTGTTATATTTTGTAAGATGAAGTGTTTTCTTATAGTTATAAGACAATATTAGTCACATATTTTTTTGCATGTCTAATAAACACTTCTCAGCTGAAATCAGTATTTCGTCTATGAAGTACCAATACCTCCTATGTATTGAGAACCTAATTTTACACAGGAAGAAAAAAACTGTTTAAAAAAAAGGTTTTATTTTTTTTTTTCATCTATTGATGGTAAAATACTTTTCAATGCATTACCTTTTTATGACTTACGAAGGGATGTGATTATGATTATGTTTTATAGGGATTTAGTCAGTTAGGAGATATTGATTCTAGAACTTGAATATTCCCATTAATGTTAGGAGTTATTTCTTGTAAATAAAACCCAATACATACTTAAAGGATGTTTATTTAAAACTCGGTGTCTCCACCAGTTCTAATTGGAGGCGATGATAGCTCCCTGTTCCCAGCGCAGTTGATGGAACACGTTCCACCGCAGATGACTGTACCTCGGTCGCCTAATGGCGCCTAGCGTGGATGACGACGACGTGCCCGAGGTCTTTTGGGTAGAACTAGAGCTGGCGGTGCAATGCTCAAGACCAAGAAGTAAGAAAACCGCTTCGGGGCCCGACGGCACTCCAGGACGAGAGTGAGTCCTTGCTCTACTCGAAGATGCTATCGAGCCCTAACTGACAGAGCTTCTCAGCGCATGTTTGTAGCAGAGCCAGTTTCCTCATTTGTGGAAGACGGGGCAACTGGTCTACTTCCGAAAAGGCAGTCTCTCATCGGGCACCTCTCCAGAGTGGGGTCGGAGCTGGCGGATGGCCAATATGGCTCTGCGCGCATTAGGGCTCTGGTCTTCATCAACTTTCGTCCCGGGCAACCGCATCGAAGGATGCGAGGTAATGTTACCAGTGTCCTTGGACATCGCTAACGCGTTTTACGCCTTGCCCTGGACTTGCTAGGGAGGCGCTCGTGTACCACGAAGTGCCTTTCTATCTTCGCCGCATAGTCGGGGCGTATCTGACGGAAAGAGCTCTACCCAACAGTCGGTGTCAAATATCCTGCGGTATTCTGTAGGGACCGGTCTTGGGGAAACACCTGTCGCTCAAGAAATCGAGGCCGTGAAGCTCCAGGTCCACCAGGACATCATGGTGGAGTGGACAGAAAGACTTGAAACACATTGTGTTTTTGACGGTAAACCCCATCAAAGAGGACTGGCTAGAAAGGCGACACGGGAGCCTGCCGTACCGGCATACAGGTGATCTCCGGGAGAGGGAGTTTCGTGGACCACCTGTTTCGGATTAGGAAGGAGTCAACGTCTGTGTATCGTCACTGTGATGCGAGCGAGGTATCAGGGCTACACACGGTGGTGGGGTGCCCGATGTGAAAAGCGCTGACACGGGCCCTTAGAGAATGTTCGCTGCAGACTGAACAACAAAAACTCAAAAACTACATTGAGAGTATCATCAAAACAGCCTTGCATAAACTCGGCGTCCTGAACAAAGTGAGACGTTTTTTCACGCCAGAGCAGCGGTGTCTTCTATACAAGTCACAAATTGGCTCTTGCGTGAAATACTAGGTACTCGCATCTCTGGGATGGCTCCGCAAAATACTTACTAGATGCTATCGACAGGCGGCAGCGACGTGCGGTCCGCATTATTGGGAATCCTGAAGTCATCAACACCCATGGGCCATTGTAGATGCGTAGAGAATGTAGAGATGTAGCATCCTTGGCGGTATTTACCCCCCCCCCCCCCCTCCCCCCGCTCTGCGAGGAATTTAGGAACGACAAAAAAGCGGACAGGGGCGGCATTTTCAGTATTTGCCCCGCCTACAAACAATTGAAGATCCGGGGCTGATAGTATCTTTTATCTGCGCCTTTTTTAAGTTAGGCATATTAGTCGCGCAGGTACTTTCCCGCCATATGCCAATATCAGATTAGGCACAGAACTGGTTCAATTCGTTTTCACCATTGACACTCGAAAAAGGTCCCGTGATTCATCAAAAACAGTGAATAAAACGCTCTTTGTTTCACCGAGTGAATAAAAAAAATTGAATTTGGAACATGCACGAATGTACGGATTCTAGTGAAACATGCAAAGAGGTTGCACACTCTCACTATAAAAACGTACTAAAAGCCACCTAAATGTAATCACTGGCTGGATGGAATGCGGCTTAGTTTAAATTAAGAAAAAAAAATGCCGCCATTTTCTGTGTAATTTTCCTTGTAAAAGTTTATGTTTGTCTCATAATCATAAAATGACTTCATCTAGTGATGAAAATGAAACTCATATTCTCGAACGCGAAAAGACTCCTGAGTCTTTTCGCGCTAAAGCGGTAGCTATTACTGATAATTTGCTGCTTCTTTTGTGTACTATCCATAACAAAATGTAATTCATAATCACAGAGTAATCGTTTTCTCGTAGTCAATGGTGAAAAGTTGAGTACCTAACACGTGAAAAAAGAATTCATCTCGGCTCTTGTATCCCTCGATCCACTCAGGTTTCTCTCTAGAACCCCTCGCTACGCTCGGGATTCTACCGGAGAAACCTTCACTCCTCTCGGGATACAACTTGGTGCCTCGAAAAGAATTCACCTTTTTTTCACTTGTTGGGTAATCTACTATTATTCAGTCGAATGCAGAGCGCGTCCGAGTGTCAGTGCAGTTAGGAGATATTTCCATAAAATACATACGAACGAATGAATTCCGTAACTTAGTAGATATTTTCACGTAGCTCTAAAAGCTTTTTGGTAAAGAAATGTTGGATAGGAGTAAATGCAATTCATGCGAATATGAGTTTTATGTCTGTTGTAATAAAAAAGTAATTTTGGACCAAAATGTCAGTTAGGAGGTATTGGTACTTCATCGACGATTTGCTTTTCACCATCCGCCTTCCGGAAATTTTTTTTCCATTTAGTGTCCAGCAGTATTTGAAGCCGAATTTTTTAGCAAATTCACGTGTCTGATAGAAGAGCTTCTTTGAGCTAGCAGGTAGATAGTCAGAGACATATACGGCAAATCGGTTTCCAGGAATTTTAATTGCCTCCGTATTAAGTTTTTTCTGTGGTTTCTTACCCTTATTAAATTCCCGGACTGCCGAGATTGTATCTAGTTTCATCTGGACGGTCTTAAACTCAGCAACGATCGGACGGATTGTACCGGGTTTTCCGGGAATACGAAATATATCCCGTAGGTCGGTAGGGGATATTGGGGTTCCGATGACTTGACCGATTTTACATAATGTATTTTTTAGATCCACTACAGTTTCTCTTTCTGGCTGTGGTATATTCCTGATCTCCACGTTTGAAGACCTGGATTTGAGTTGTAGATCCTGTATTTTTCTTTCAAGATTTTCAATGCTCCTGTTTTGTGCGACTCGTTCCTTTTGTAGACTCTCAGTACCAGACTTAATTTCTTCATATTGCTTATTTACAAATGACATAGATAACGCTATATCCTCGTTTGATTTATTTATTTTAACATTCTGTAACTTGAGCTCCTTAATATCTGAGGATAGTTTACTAATTAACATGTTTTGATTATTACTCATTTCATCAATTTTAGTTTGAAATTCCGATTTCCAAGTAATTACTCCTTAATGTCCTGACTCAGATTCTGTTCCGAACCCGGTGAGCTAGGCTGGGCCGTGAGGCGCCGCTTATAGCGATTTACATTAACAGATGATGCATCACAGATAGCATTTATGTCGGATTCTGATTGTGTATGTACAGTAAGCTTCAGAGAAAAGGGATCCCCCTTGATAGTGACATGAAAGCATTGAAGTTTTTTGAAACATTGTGTATATGGCATGTTGGTCTGGTGGTTATGACCGATGCTTTGAGGATACGGTAAGCGGGGGTTCAATTCCTCGGACACAAAGTTCTTTTTTTATTCATATAATTATTTTTTTATTCTCATAAGCACTTTTTGTTAATTATTATTTAAAGAATCAAATTTTATAGTAGGTCATACCCTTAGAGTACCTATACATTGCTATATAATATACTCTAAGGTCATACCTAATAAATATAGGTTTGTAAGAAAAGATAGGCTTATTGCACAATATTAATTTATTTCTCGAATTACATTTCTAGGACTACATGGAGTCCATTTCCTGGTTGAGTATACAGTTTTTCTATCTGAGTTAAATTGGGGTTACTTATTTTTAGATTTTACCTAACCTAAATTTATTGACAAAACACAATACCCTAAGTGAAGTATAAAATGTTTAATATTAGATAGTTCTAGAAACATAACTACAATATTTATTTACTTATTTATTAAAAGTTGCAAACAATAATTTTTTACACTCTGTATAATCTATGAATATAAAAGAATGCTTGAAAAATTAAATGTTATTTGTGCCTGTGAATCACAAAGAAAGAACCAACATGCTAAACTATAACAGTATAGCAATATACATCTTCCTCTTTGATCACATTTTCTGATAAGTAACCCTTTTAACACAACATTAGATAAATATGTGAGGTCAGATGGTGCATCGTTAACACATTAGAAGATTACTAAACTTGTAAACAAGAGTAATGGAATTAGGTAGATATATGTATTAATAATATATTATTATTATGAATGTTAGGACACTATTTTGCATTAGTTCCCAAGTTCTGTTTACCTTAGTCCCAGTTTAAAACCATCTGACCCCACAAGTTTTATATAGGACTAGCTTTTCGCCCGCAGCTCCGCCTGCGTGGATGTCGACTACCACAACCAATAGTATTTTTCCTAAACTGACGGACTTGTTGTACAAACATAGGTATCCCGATAGTTCTAATAGTAATTGTTGTATAAACCTCAGTAGTGTGTTTTTCAAAATATTAAATGAAAACTGTAAGAAACATCGGCCTTGTCTTACAAAAAAGTGGTAGATTTTTAGAATATTACCTACATCAAAACAAAAATAATATTAATATCTTTATATCAATAGCTAGTAAATGGCTAGAAAAAGACTGGTAAGAAAAAAATACTATTACCTAACCAATCATAGTACATACATGCATACCTACACACAACACAGTTTGTCGGTGTGCACACCTTCGGAGAGCTCCATCAATTATATATCTTGGTGTAATACTAGATCCTTTCTTGGATTTCCATCTGCACATAGAAACTCTTACATCTAGAATCCGTAAATTAATATACGTTTTTAAAAACCTCAGACATGTAGCAGATGAAGCTCTAAGAAGGACAGTTTACTTGATCGCGGACTCGTGTCTCCCCTGATGGCTCCCCTAGGGGAGACAACAGGACTTCTATAGTACTGATGTCTCCCCTAGGCGGGGGAGACATCAGTACTTACTTTTAATGTTATATTTTGAGTACTCGTATCTCCCCTTTCATTTCTCTGTCATGTTCAGCCATACTGGCCACTTGAGGATAAATAAGTATTTATGTAATATTTATATAAGTAATATTATTAATAATACAAAAAAAAAATATAAATAAATATAATAATAATAAGATAGAGATATATCATAAAGGACGGTACGGTTGTCATTTGTCGGGCGTGTCACCGTCCCGGGGAATCCCTTAGACATATAATCTCTGGTTGTTCTCGTCTTGCCAACGGCGAGTATTTGCACAGGCATAACCAAGTAGCCAGGATAATCCATCAGCAACTTGCCCTGAAGTATAACCTTGTGGAATCAGAGGTACCATACTATAGGTATGTGCCCGACCCAGTTCTCGAAAATGGGCATATCACGTTGTACTGGGATCGATCTATTATCACTGACAGGACTATTGTTGCCAATAAGCCTGATATAGTGATAATAGATCGATTAGAGCGCCGTGCAATAATAGTTGATATCACTATCCCTCATGACGAGAATCTCATGAAGGCAGAAAAAGAAAAACAAATTAAATATTTGGACTTGGCCCATGAGATTGTCGACATGTGGGATGTTGACTCGGCTATTATTGTACCGATAGTCGTTTCCGTTCACGGACTTATCGTCAAGAGCCTCGATCAACATCTTAAGAGGCTCTCGTTAGACGGTTGGCTCAAGGGCTTGACGCAGAAGGCAGTTTTGCTAGGCACTGCACGCATAGTGAGGAAGTTCCTCTCCCTGGAGCCCTAACCACCGGCAGCTTGGTCCCTGTACCCGATGCCGGTGGGACACTATTTTTTATATTTTTAAATGTATTTTTTTTTTAAGTATATTTAGAAATATAACTTATATGTATATAAAATGAATAAAGGAGAATAATAATAATAATATAATAATAATAATAACATAATAATAATAATATATTATTATTATTAAAATAATAATATATTATATAATATATTATAATTATTATTAATAAATTATAATTATAATAATAATTAAATTATATTAATAATTAAATTATAATATTAATTATTATAATTATAATATATTATATTATTATTATTATTAATTATAATAATAATAATTATAATAATAATATATTAATATTATTTTATTATTATTTGTAATATTATTTATATAAGTAAGAACTTATTGTAATGCGTAGGTAGGTAGGTATGCCTGTCCGTCATGCTTGAAAAATGTATTTTTTTCTTTAATGGTTTCAATGTACCTACCTAAATTTGACAAAGGGAGATACGAGTACTCAAAATATAACATTAAAAGTAAGTACTGATGTCTCCCCCGCCTAGGGGAGACATCAGTACTATAGAAGTCCTGTTGTCTCCCCTAGGGGAGCCATCAGGGGAGACACGAGTCCGCGATCGTTTACTTCGCCCTTTGTCAATCACTGTTATCTTACTGTGTCACGGTCTGGGGTGGTGCGGACAAGACACTTGTTATCCAGGTGGAAAGAGCCCAGCGAGCAATACTGAAAGTGTCTCATTTCCTACCCTTTCGATACCCTACGACTGAGTTATATGAGAGGTGTAAGGTGCTGACTGTCCGTCAATTATTCATTCTCCACGTCATAATAAAGCAACACACTTTGCTAAATTACAACCCAACTGCACCCTTGAATAAGAGGCGATTCAGACCCGTTGACCGCACCCTTGACTCGTTTAACAAACAGTTCACAAATAGATTCTTCTGTTTCCTTGGCGGGTATCTTTATAATAACCTTAATAAAATATTACCCATATACAAGTTAACCAAGTCACTGTGCAAAAAAAGAACCAGCGAATGGCTCATGACATTAGATTATGTGAATACTGAGGGTCTCCTATCAGTCCCTGTTTGAACCTCCGGAAATTAACCAAACAAATACACACAGAACATACACAGAACACGCACACGAACACACACCCCCCCCCCCCCCCCCCTCCCCACACACACACACACACACACTACTAACCTTGACATTACCTATTAAAATAAATAATTAATATTGTTGTAATTGAACCCAGATCACATTGATTAGTACTGTCATACCATCAAGCATACAACAAGATAGTATTTTGTTGTTATACCTGCCATCTAACTAGGTAGTCACACAAATAACATTGAAATCGCGACTATTCTACGGTACTACAAGTGTAATGGGTGTGTCCTGGTGGCCTGAAATACAGGATTCTTCCTAGTTTAGGCACCAGTCTCCCACATAGAATAAAATGTACAATTTATTAGATTAAGTCAACTCTAAATATTGTGTATTCCAAATATGTGGTGAGAAAATAAAATGTTTTATTATTATTATTTGTTTCTCTGCTCCTTAGCTCTCGGGACTATGGAGTCCCGGGCATTTGGAAGGCGTGCGTCGGGCCGAAGCCAAGACGCAGAGGCCCTTTCAAGAGAGTTTAATATGCTAGGGATACACACATGACGGATACCATCCCCGAGTGCACAATATGATACACCCGGAGTTGGTCCCCGCCAGGTGCAGAGACTATTGCTGTACGATGGAAACTAGGTTATGGGCTATGGGGTTGAGTATTGGATGGACTGGTAAATGGGCTATGGAGGGGAGACTAACGGACACCTGCCATGACAATAAGTCTCAAAATTGTAAAAAGGCAGGCGGTGACTTGCCAACTCATTGCATGGGCCCCATTAAATTAGCCACACATAGTGCGGCCATGGGCCAACACCCGTTGAGCGGCTAAGGTTGTCGAGAGGTGAGTCTGCGGGGCGCGTCCCCGGCGTTATGACATTTTACACTTCCAACCTGGAGCATAGGTTCCGCTCTTGCGACTCCACTCATGGCCGGCCAATAAAGGCAAGCACATGAGGCGAGGGGAAATAAATCCGAGCCTCGGGAGAATCAGGGTACGTGGTGTCGCCACTCACCAACAGCTCGCCACAAGCTGCCCCTGCGGGGTTATTATTATTATGACTCTTTATTCTCTTAAACAACTTGTAAATTACATTTTTAAATATATATATAAAACATCTATTTAAAAATATAAAAAACAGTGCTCCACCGGTATCGGGTACAGGGACCAAGCTACCGGTGGTTAGGGCTCCAGAGAGAGGAACTTCCTCACGATGCGCGCCGTATCAAGAAGCACCGCCTTCTGCATCTGGCCCTTGACCCAACCGTCTAACCCGAGCCTCTTCAGGTGTTGGTCGAGGCTCTTTGCTATTAAACCGTTCACGGTCACGACTATCGGTACAATGATTGCTGAGTCAACATTCCACATGTCGACAATCTCGTGGGCCAAGTCCAAGTACTTAACCTGTTTATCTTTCTCAGCTTTCACGAGATTCTCGTCATGAGGAATGGTAACATCAACAATCAATGCTCGGCGTTCGGATCGGTCTATCACCACAATGTCAGGCTTGTTGGCTACAACAGTCCTATCAGTGATGATAGACCGATCCCAGTACAATGTGATATGACTATTTTCTAGAACTGGCTCAGGGACATACCTATAGTACGGCACTTCAAGTTCCACAAGGTTGTATTTCAGAGCAAGTCGCTGGTGGATTATCCTGGCTACTTGATTATGTCTGTGCAAGTACTCGCCGTTAGCAAGACGAGAACAGCCGGAAGTAATATGCCTGAGGGATTCACCAGGTTGGTGACACGCTCGACAGATGTCAATTGTGCCATCCCTCATGATATACTTCCGGTAGTTATTCGTCTTGATAACTTCGTCCGCAATTGCACAGACAAAACCTTCAGTTTCCCCAAAAAGGTCACCGAAACGTAGCCAGGACACGGATGCAAGTAGGTCTACTTCGGGCCTGTGGAGGGCCCGATAGAACCTGCCGTGTAGCTCCTTACTCTGCCATACCTCCCTCCGGCTGTCAGTGCCAACTACTATAGGTCTGCGCCAGTTCTCCTTAGCCAAACCGAGCGGGGTGAGCCCGGTATCCACGCTGACTACATCACGGTGCATATCCACGTTCGACTTAAGAAAATAATCTCTGAGATTGCACACCTCGCGGTTATGAAGGGTCTTTGCATTTAAAAATCCTCGACCCCCACATTTCCGCGGGATGTACAATCTCATGACTGACGACCGCGGATGATGCATTCGAAATGCAGTCAACTGAGTCCGGACTCTCCTATCGATGGTATCGAGTTCAGTCTGAGTCCACTTGAGTATGCCAAAGGAGTACATCAAGAGTGGCATGACCCAACTATTACAGGCACGCACCTTGTTACCACCTGACAAAAGACTGTTAAGTACCTTTTTCAGGCGGCCAAAGAAACGCTCCTGTAACATTTGTTTCATGCCGGCCTCATTGATGCATAATGCCTGTGACATACCCAAGTATTTATAGGTTTCGGTTACGAGGAGTGATCTCAGGCTAGTGGAATCAGAGAGCTGTATACCCTGCGATTCCACCACCCGCCCTCGCTTTACATGAATGACTGCGCATTTTTCCACACCAAACCCCATTTTAATAGAATTACTGAAATTTTCGGTAATCTTCAGTAAAGCCATTAATTGAGGATTAGTGTGAGCAAACAACTTCAAATCGTCCATGTAAAGCAGGTGGGATACCATCTGACCCTCTCTTCGTAACCTATAACCTAACCCTGAATTCACTAGTAAAGTACTAAGTGGGTTCAGGGCTAAGCAGAACCATAGGGGACTCAGACTGTCCCCTTGAAAAATACCCCGCTCTATTGTTATCGGCTCGCCATCACCCAAAGCCTGACAACACCCTGGATAGAAAAGAACGGTCCTCCATTGCCTCATACATGACCTTAAGAAGGTGCATAGAGTTGCATTCACTTTATACAACTCCAGCACCCTCAAAAGCCATGTATGTGGCACGGAATCGAACGCTTTCTTGTAATCTATCCAGCATGCTGCCAGATCCTTAGTACGACGGCGAGCTTGTTGGCTAATAGCCATATCAATAAGGAGGAGCTCCTTAGTACCCCGGGCCCCATTCCTACATCCATTCTGAGAGGCACACATAATAGAATTATTATTTATATGATTGTTAATTTTAACTCTCAGAATGGATGTAAGAAGTTTATAGACCGTTGGTAGACATGTAATCGGTCTATAATTATTGGGCTCCAGAGTACTACCTGTTTTATGGAGCAGGTGGGTAACCCCGGTCGTCATAAAAGCTGGTAGCGTCCCAGATTCTACAGCAGATTGAAACTGTGAAGCCAAAAGAGCGTGCGAACTCCGTAGCCATTTAAGCCAGAAATTGTGCAATCCGTCCGGTCCCGGGGATTTCCAATTAGACAGCGGACGGACCGCACAATCTACATCAATGGCATCGATATATATATCTTCCATTTCAGGAATGGACTCGCACGCTCTCTCTACCTCACACATCCAATCGCCTTCAATGTGACTAACGGGCACCGACCAGATGCTGCGCCAAAACGTATTTGTGGCTGCAGCCTCCGGCCGTCGCACGTCGTCCACACTTTCATCTGGTTGCTCCCAGCTTCTATATACCCACCTCTGGTCTCTTCGGAACATGCGATTAACGGTAAATCGATCGACGCGTTTTCTGTATCTGCGGATACGGTTTGCCCATGCACAGACTTTCTGCTTCAGGAAATCAATGCGCTCTGTGATCCGAGACGTATATTCTTGGGGGCTGATACCAGTTCCCGCAAACGCTCGGGTCACATAGCGCATCACTCTCGGGCGAGTATTACCCGACCTGAAGCAGATTAGCTTACTGATGAGCACCCTTGCCTCGGCCACACGTCGCTCAATCCTGCATTGCCATGCTGGTATGGTAGACTTAGGTCGTATGGCAGGATCTTTATTAGGGAATTTAACCCCTGCCATACGACATGCCGCTACAGCAGTACAATACAGGATTGAATGAGTGTCCCCGAGATTTTCGCTATTATCTAGATAACCAGGTAACAGCGAATCAAGGGCGCCCACCAGAGCCATATTTCGTCTGTGTATAGGCAAACGAGGCAGACGTGGCCTGTCATTCAGGGGCATCGATCGATATTCCCGCAACGCACATTCCAAAGCCTCCTTAATTTGTTCATTGTACTGAATACTTACTGGAATAAGTGTGTCATCCCCTGTCTCTTCATTCATGTGACTCACAGGCACTGGTGCAGGTGTGGAAGCAGGAGCCGGGGCGGGGGTGACACAGATATTTCGCAAGCATTCTTGCCGTAGAGTCTCAAGTACGGTTTCATTCAACATGCGATTGCGTTGAATGACCCGCACTTGGTCCGATAGTCGTTGTGACGATGTGTTGACGGAAGGTTCAAGCGCCTGAAACAAAGGAAGCATTCGGGTACGGTACGCACTGAGGTTAGTTCCCCCCTCTGTAGCCGCAAAATATGCCCGCATGACATTTTCGTTTATTGATGGTGTCCATCGCATGCGGTGCACATCACCACCGGCAGCGGGGGCCCTGTTCGAAGCCGGAGGGCGTCGGGGTCCCAAGCATATCGGTGGCCGGCCTCTCCCCGGCCGACGTACAGGTGTTGGCGACGTCGGCGGGGAGAAGAACTCGTCGCTCGAAGAGGAGCTCGACGCCGCTGGTTCCGTTGGTGGGGGCTGCGCGGCGGAGCTTAGCGACGAGTCCGGAGGTGTAGCAGGTGCACTAGCGTTCCTCCTAGCTTGTGCGCGGGTCAACATATGGTCTTCGTCATTGATTTTGCCTGATTTTGCTTATTTATTTTATTAGTGACATCTGTCAGTGCTGCGGAACTTTTGTTTGTGGTATAAATAGGATTAAAGGATACATTTTTACAGAAAAATTATTTCACTTTTTGTTATGGTGAGCAATGCCAATATTGTATTCAAAATCTGCTAATACTAGATACGGTAGGAATATTAAAATAAATATATTTATTCAGAGCAAAATAAATCTGACATTATATGTTGTAGGGTTGCCAGGGTTATTATTATTATTTCATTCTTATCAATCAATCAATTAGCCTATTTCAGTCCACTGTTGGACTTAGGCCTCACCCAATGTATGCCGTAGCACTCGATCCTCTACCGTATGTCTCCACAGTCAGTTTGCACATTTCGGCCCCATGAGTCATAACAGGGGAGTAGAAACCTCGACGAATTTTCCCAATGTTGCCCAACCCTTGTCGACCCTTCGACGTATATCTCCTTCTAGGTTTTGTTTTCTAATCTAAATTTAGCATCTCAGCAATGAAAATATCGTATCAGCACGACACCGTCGTAGACAATCCAAAAATGCCCAGGTCTAGATGATGTCAGAAGGCTTCTCGTAATATACAAATGCCATACATAGCGGCTGATATACTCTCAGGTCTTTTGTATAATGTGCTGAACGGTATTGGCTGCAATACTATAACCCTTTTAAAACTCGGCTTGCTCCGGTGGCTGGAACTCACAGCTATTCTAGACGATTCTCAAGAACAACTTTTATCGAGATATGACTCAGGAGTCTTATAATTCTTCAGCAAGACCTTTTAGCCTTTTTTGGAGAACAGTACCACCGCACTACAGTTCCATATCCTAAATGTTAAGTTCTGCTGGATGACCGAATCAAAGAGGTTCGCAAGCTCTGTTAGACTGGGATTTCACCTGCTTTTAAGACACCTGTCTACCAGTGCGATATCATCAGTATACCATAACTATGAAGGTTGCTGTTGTATGCTAAGGATACAATAAATCATCAATTGGCCTATTGCAGTCTACTGCTGGACATAGGCCTCTCCTAATATGCGCCATGTTTGCCGATCCACCGCCTTCCGCATCCAGTACGTCCCAGCCACCTTACGCAGATCGTCGGTCCAGCTGGCTAGGAGATGTCCCACCTTCCGTATTCCTTATCGCGGTATCCACTCTAGGACTCGTCTGCTCCAACGGCCATCAGTCCTTCGGCAGATGTGGCCAGCCCACTGCCACATTAGCTTGCTTATTCTGCGACCCTACGGCCAGATTGGAAACCAATGTTTGGAAACCGGTTTCCATAGCAGAATTATTTTTCTTTAAGCGAACCTGGTTTCCAAGAAAGAATAATAATTCTGTTTTCGAAACTGATTTGAAAAACAGAAAGTTGGAACTTTGGTTCTATGTCGGATGACCTCGTTTCGAATTCTATCCTTCAAAGAAACTCCAAGCATAGCTCGCTACATAGCCCGCTGCGCGACTTTTAGGTCACGGACTACCCTACCTTCAGTGGCCACGTTTCGTCACCGTAGGTCATAGGTAAACATAACAGGCAGGACGCACTGTTCGAAAACCTTTGTTTTGAGGCATTGCGGCAGGGGGGAGAAGACCCGACGTAGTTTGCCAAATGCTGCCCACCCCAGTTGAATTCTTCTGGCTATTTCTTTCTCGAAATTGGTTTTACCAAGCTGGATAACCTGCCCCAGGTAGATAATATTTTTGAACTTCGAGTGTCGCTCCTTCGATGGCAATCGGTCTTAGTACAACATGTTCGTTGAACATAATCTTGGTTTTATCCAAGTTTACACCGAGGCTGACTTGTCGAGAAGCTCCATTCAGGCTGTGCAGCATTTCGCCCAGTTGTTCTAGTGACTCCGCAACTATGATGATGTCGTCGGCGAACCGAAGGTGCGAGATGTACCTACTCCAGCGTCTTGAAGACGTCCTCCAATGCGTTGGTAAATGCTGAGGATACATAAATTACTATGTGATACGTCAAAAATGAATATAAATAAAACAACATACTTTAAAGTGGAGGTTTAATGTTTTATAATTATCTAAAAATAATATTAAGAAAATAAACATTTTGTCACCTTAATCAGAAGTGCTCTGTGCATGAGTAATTGAGCCCACAGCTGATAAGTGGAAGTTATTGAATTGTGTTCTGCCATCTCTAATCATTGTTGCCTTGGAATTCCTTAGTATACTTCTCGTCAAGAAAGAAAGTGAAGTTTTCTAGAAGCCAGGCGTTCGTCTATTTGGCGAAACGTTTCTAGCCATTGATATAAATTGTTATTTTGTTTCTAGCTATGAAGCCGCCCCTTGTGTTATATCGGCGGCGTCAATAGATTTAAATTCACATACCTTACTGTTTGGGGGCTTGTAAATGAGGATTAATCTGGATGATAATGTGCTGTATTACTTTTCTTTTATATAGGAGCTCTAGATAGCTATCATCGCTGCTATCATATGTATTTTTTCTATTTCCAATCAATTAAATAAAGAAACTGCAGTACATAACTCTTAAACAAAGCTCTTAAATAATATTTACAACACACCTGCTCATAAAAGTGATATTATTTTACCGCAATTAAGCACGGAATGACACCTATTATAAAACTGTGACTTTTTCATTGCTATTATTCACAAAAGTGAGTAATAGATTCTTTTTTAAATTTTATAGGAAGTGTCTATAATTGTCTATGTTCTTAAAAAAGTTTTGATACAAAAAATAACGTGTTTAATAGTACGAATAAATTAATATGCCTATTGTATGGTCATTTGATGCATTTTCGTATTTAAATAAATAATTTCAACTTGTAATACTTGTGTAATAAACAAAATTTTCGCTCAAATTTAACTTTTTTTTTTCTCTAAGTACAGAAAAAAAAACAGAGTAAAAAAAAGTTAAGTTCAAACCTCTTTTTTTTTTTAAATATGGTCGACCGCCATTGTTAAATGCGCGCGCATAGGAAAACGAATTAATTTGTAGTATTGTTTATTTAGTATTTGTAGTATTATTTTATTCGCAAGTGTGTTGTAAAACGTCGTATGGCACGTGTGAGCATGATAATTACCGTCCTCGGCTGTCTTAAGGGTGAATTTCCCGGGGCCAAAAATTGCGTGGCATCGATGAAATCGGTACTAAAAATCATTTTTTCATCCCACCATCTCGGAAAGACTATTTTTGCTCTTCGATAACTGAGCGTAAAAGTCGTTTTTATCCTCTAGAGAGGTAAAGTAAATTTGAATTTAGAACATCGTGTGTACTAGGTTTGTGGACTCAAAACATCATTAAACCTATTTACTTCTACCTCTATGGTGCCGAATTTATCATACAACTTTTTTTTTATTCATGAAAAACTCAGACTCGTAACCTCCTTGGTGTACTTTTTTTTTAATTTGCTTTGCGCGCATTAATTTTTTTCACGTCATATTGTTGACATTGTTGTTGAATTTTTATTTTGTTGTATTTTATTACTAGTATTAATACACATATTATACAGCCTCCATGGCGTAGTGGTATTGAACGCGGCCGCTACGCAGGAGGCACGGGTTCGATCCCCGCTCAGTGCAAATATTTTTATGCATGAAAATGGGTATTTGCATTGGTCTGGTCGTGCCTTGGAGAGCACGTAAAGCCGTCGGTCACGGATGCCATACGAACATCTATGGCAGTCGTTACGGGTAGTTGGAGCCCTAAAAAGTTCAACAACAACGGTCTGGCTGCAATGCTTCGATATCGCCTAATGTCATCATTGGGTTGTGAAGGTCAGATGGCAGTCGCTTCACGGCAAATATCGAGGTCCAGCCAAATCCGCAGTTAAGACTGGTAAAGCGGACCCCGGACTCCGAGGTGAAAGCTTCGGATGCTGACTGGGAATTAACGCTAGGAAGGAGAAGCATTTCATTATTTCCTCGCTGAGGTGGGATGAAAAGTTACGTGTTGCACTCGAGTGCAAAGATTTTTCACCTTGTGCTCTTTTGATTCCCTCGCTAACGCTCAAGATTCTAATTTGTTAATCACTCGCTACGCTCGTGATTCAAATTTAGAATCTTTCGCTTGCTCGGTCATCAAAAATGAGCACGCGGTTAAAAAGCAACTTTGCACTCTTGTATATAAAATAACTATTACAATACTCTAACATTTTTTTCTGGTTAGGCGATATAGTGATCTATGTGGAGCACTAAATATTTTATTAAATAGGATTATAGATTCGCCAAAAAAAAAATGTAAACCTCGAAATTTTTCATTGCCGTGTTTGTCCACACATCACCTATTGTGTTGTGATACCTCATTGTAAAAAATCTATTGGTTTTTTTAATTAAAGCCTAGTTTTATTTGATACGTGAATAGTTAAAGTATTGTTACGAAATACATTTATTCAAATATTTAGACAGTACAACGAATGGTTAATAAAAGTTCATTTGTCCTAGAGTTACCTTTAATCGCCATGTTCTAAACATATTTTAGAATATCGTTTTATCTAACGACTTGTATCCTCCCTCATATCCGCTAAACGTTGCATATTGGTGCCGCCTAAGTGCTCGACATGGAAGAACGTACACACGTACCTGCGTTTTGGCACCATAAATAAAAGTATATCATTTTTATGTTACTGGACATTTTTTCTTTCATTACTGTGGATAGGTATAACTGTCTATTCCAATAAGTTTATCCTCTTGATTATACATTCAATAGAACCAAATTTATCTTGTTTATTTTAGTGAAGTGTTTATTACTTCGAATAATTAATAGATTTTTTCTTATATTATATTTTTGGCTCGTTTTTCACCACCGTGCTTTCATTTCCATGGTTTCCGTGGTCAAAATTTGCTATGGTAATGAAGAAAAAAACGCGGCAATGAAAGAAAAATCATTGCCATGCCTTGTAAAACAATTTAATCTCATTGCCATGACCAGATGTTTCATTTCCGTAACTTATGTTCTCATCGCCATAGCATATTGACAAAAGTATATCATATTAATTTGTTAATTTCCCATTTCTTTTTCGTGTAAAAGAATTGGCGTCGTTTTGGAATTGAGCAGCCATGAATGAAAATGGTATAATATGAAAGTACCTGCAGTTTACCAGGTTTCTTAGAGAGATTCGAGTCTTATAATTAATCCTATCGATTAAAGCAATAAAAATACTGGCTGTTATTTTTTCCGATTTTAGTGGGTTCAATTACAGGATGTGGCAAGCGATTTTTCAGCATTCGTTAAACGCAGTATTTTTTTCTTTTTAAAAATTAGGAAATGTTTCTTCTGAATGAAATTAGCTATCTCCAGTATTTAGAGTACTTTCCCTCCACATCTCCAATGCAAACGCGGTATCGTTTATCTAATACTAGCTGACCCAGCGAACTTCGTACCGCCATATTTTCTGATCCCATTCCCGCTGCATATCTCTAAATTTATCAATATTTCTCTACAATATTATGCATGTATTATGCATATAAATCTTCCTCTTGAATTAAGGTAAACGCTTCTAATTCCGTGGTATTTTCACCAAATCTCGAAAGAACCTCAAAAATTAAGTATTCATTATAACTTTTTCTACATAAGGCTATTTTTATTAGAAGTGTAATCTATCTTATTTTTGAAAAATGCCATCAATTTGACTCTAAAAGTTCATTAAAACTGTTAAATTAATAAAAAAATCAAAAAAGTCAGATGCGATTAATTCCGTGGTAAAAATTCTAATTCCGTGGTATTTGGTTTCTAATTCCGTGTGTAAACAGTATGAACGTAATGACGTGGAGATAATGATACATGGTGTTCAAAAATGGAATGTATTTATTTTAGCTTTGTATTTCAAATCAGTCTCTATCATTTATGTCTAACAAAATAGAATCACAATTGGCAAGCATATTTATTTGTATTAACAATAATATAATATATCCTACTAATATTATAAATGTGAAAGTTTGTGAGAATGGATGTGTGGATGTGTGGATGTTTGTTACTCTTTCACGCATAAACGGCTGGACCGATTTGGTTGAAATTTGGTATGTATATAGGTTATACCCTGGATTAACATATAGGCTATATATCAGCAATGAACGGGATCAGAATTCCACGCGGGCGGAGCCGCGGGCAACAGCTACTATATTATAATAAGGCGGTACTCCTCGACACGGCACGTAAATGAACAGGCTGTATATAACAGGTGTCAATACCATGGAATTGGTCCCCATGTAATCTAATTACCGTTGTAAATACCACGGAATTAGTTTTTATGACACAAAATCAAGTTTTCTAATTCCGAGGTATAAAAACTAGAAGATTTTTTAATATTATACATCTAAGTTAACGTTTAATTGCAATATCATCGACATAATATATAAAACATACTCAAGGAAATATCAGAACACATTAAAAATCTCGTTTTCTGTACTTAGTTCCTCCATACAAGAAATTAAGAAAGTACCTACACTTGAAAATATTTAAGAGATACGATTTGACAGATGTCTGGATTCATGGTAGGTAACTAGGCACTATTGAAAGGATACATGAAACTGTTATAAATTAAGTTAAACCATTTCTAAATACGTAATAACTTATAATAGTAAGTATAAAAAATATGGTGTGACATATTTCACTTTAAATTACTACAAATATTTTAAGAATTGCTACAAATAATTTAAAATAAGACGTGATTCTTCATTTTTCGAAATCTCGTGTGACAGCTACGTCATATCGTTCTTATTTTTTCATTTGAGTGTTGCGGCTGTGTTCTCTATGGTTGTTACATTTTAATCGTATGGAGTTTATGTCAACTCGTTACGTTTATGGTCGGCGTTGCCAGAATGTAACTTTTGTAATATTATGTATTTCTTTTTACCCTCTTATGTTTCTTCTAAGTAATACAAATGAAAATATTGCTTAGATTTTTCTTTTATCGTATCGCATACTAGAGACAACGAATTTTTTTTATTTTTTTTCTGATACTGAAATCGAAAGTAGCTCAGACAGTGAATATATAAAAATTATAAATACCCATTTCGTATTTTCATTTACCCTGCTTTATTAACATAATATATCCTGAACCTAATATCAATACTAGATAAATATTAAATTGATTGTAAAAATGCACCTCTTAGATTATTTTGCCTACCAACATCATCATGCGCATGGAAACGTATTTTCCTAATTGCATCTGAGGCCAAAGCTTGCCAAAGCTATAATTTTTAGGTTTTTAGGTTTCCCGTAGGAGCCGCGTGGTTCCCGGCAGAGTAGAACTTGGGCCTCCCCATCTCTTCCTATGCGGTGTCGTACCAGGCGACTAAGGGATAGGGCTGTTTATCACCAGACAGTTATATAGGTACAGCCACAACTTAGCCTCAGATGCATACCTCGAGTCAACAATAGTGCCAGGAATATGGCAATAGGCTCACCCCCTATTACGTGGGACCGAATAACTACAAATACCTATTTATCTATTATTTTTAACCTATTTATCTATTTTTTTTGTATGTTTGTTATGCGATTGTGAAGCCAATTCTAGACGGATTTTGAAAATTCTTTTTTTGTTCGTAAGTAGATTATTTCGAAATGGTCCCATTTAAATTTTGTAAAGATCTGATGATGGGTTTCCGAGATTAGACCAAGGAACTCTTCAAAAAGTACCAGGAAATCAGCCGCGATTGCTGCAATCGCATATTATTGCAATGTTTTCATTAAGCCTAACACATATAGGTACTAATCCAAATATCAATACTAGATATATTACATGATTAATCAGTGTTGCCAGGGCCAGATAGTCTAGTGTAAATGTAAACAAGATAGCTTAAAAAGTTACTTAACAGGGAAAAAGTAACGTTGTTTTATGGTATGGAAATCTTGTCGGATAATTATTATATTGCGCGGTTATGATGAATAGTTTTATTTATTTACAATGTTACAAAAGTTACATTTTGGCAGCTATGCGATTAATCTTTTGTTACTTGAATCGATTATTCTGACAATTGATTTAAGAAGCTCCATCCCTAGACTATAAACGTCAAATCGTATCTTTTAAATATTTTCAACTGTAAGTATACAATGTTTGACCGGCTATAATTAGTAAATGCGACTTCAAAGTATGCCACGGAATTAGTTTTTTGTATTTATAAGTTATTCAAGTTATCAGAACTGAAATATGAAGTTTGTAATAGAAAAACTACCACTAAAATTTTCAAATAAGATAAACTCTATAAAATTGTAATTCCGTGGTATACAACGGTAATTAGAAACACACAAAAATATTTGACACCTAATGCCGTGGTATTTTTAACACATATTTTCTCCTCAATTTGTTAATAGAATACTCCAATGTTAAGTGTATTCGATACAACGTATTACCCTTTCAATATTTTACCCAAAACCGAATCTCTTGTAGTATAAAAATATCGTTTAAAATACTATTTAGCAAATGGTAGTACTTACGCGCATAAAGTCCGAAATGTATGGAGCGTGTGTTCGACTCAGGTGGCAGTGGCAAACTAATCGATTATTTTAAAATATACACACACCAAGGTACTTTTGTCTTCACATAAATATGAACAGATAAATTATTATTTGATTAATGGGTCTTGCAGTCAAAAATAATTAGTAATTTGCTTTATAAAGCTGTTTTTCTAAATACCACGGAATTAGTAGCGGATTTCTGCACCCCACGGAATTAGACGCGTTTACCTTACTCTATCTATTAAAAAAACCGATTCTAAATCCGTTGCGTAATTTTGAAGATTTAAGCATACACACACAGGGACAGACAGACAGCCATCGATGGGGTTACACTCGAAGTTGTTCAAGAAAAAATCTGCCTGGGATAAGTTATCCAGCTTGGTAAAAACAACTCCTAGAAAAAACTAGCCAGGATCCACCTAGGTTGGGCAGCAGCAAAGGAAACACTCTCTTAATCTTAAAAAATACACTGCGTTTAAGGATTTCCAAAAAAATCGCTTGCCACACCCGGTAATCGAACCGAATGAAATCCGGATGAAGCTATATTTTAATTGCATCAATCGATAGGGTCAATCTTAGGGATCAAATATATGAGATCAGTCTAGGTATGGAATACTATATCCCATACACTGATGTCACCGGTGACCGCAGAGCGCGCCCTTGGTTCGGCCGCGAGTGCGCGGAGGCTGTCAATCAAAAACAGTCTGCGTACCGCGCCTGGGTAAGGGCGCGCGCCACACGCGATCCTAACGTGGGCCACTTCAAGGCAGCGTACAATAAAGCCACAAAGGTCTGCAAGGGGGCTTACGTCAGAGCGGATGCCCAGCGCATAGCGCGGCTTGGTCAAGAGCTAGTGGCGCATCCCACGGGCAGCCGTGGCTACTGGCGACTGGCCAAAGCCGTGCAAGCCAACTTCTGCCCGCCTTCGCTGCCCCCGTTGCGCAACCCTGATGGATCCCTGGCCCATGAGCCGCAAGAGAAAGCAAATCTGCTGGTTAATCTCTTTGCGGCAAACTCCCGAATCGATGATTGCGGTAAGCAGCCACCGACATTACCCGTCTGTGACCACGCAATGCCTGAGATCCGCATCAGGCAGCGCGATGTCCGTGGTGTGCTGCAGTCACTCGACGTCCGGAAAGCCAGCGGACCGGATGGTATTCCAGCGGTGGTTCTTAAAAAATGCGCAGCGGAGTTGTCTCCAATGCTTACGCGTTTGTACCGGATGTCGTACATCTCAGGTACAGTGCCATCGGCTTGGAAAGAGGCGAATGTGCAGCCGATCCCCAAGAAGGGGGATCGCTCGGACCCAGGCAACTATCGGCCCATAGCCGTCACCTCAGTGCTGTGCAAGGCATTCGAGCACATAATAAACAAACAGCTCATGCGTCACCTAGAGGATCATTCCTTAATCAATGACCGGCAATACGGCTTTAGACCGAAGCGGTCAACGGGTGATCTTCTGGCGTATGTTGCCCATCTTTGGGGTGACGCTATGGACAAGCATGGCGAGTCACTGGCAATTAGTCTTGACATCGCCAAAGCTTTCGATAGAGTCTGGCACAAGTCGCTTCTTTCCAAGTTACCAGCCTTTGGTCTGCCTCCCAGACTGTGCGACTGGGTGTCTAGCTTCCTGCAGGGGCGCCGTATTCGCGTCCTCTGTGACGGTCGAACTTCGGAGTTCCTGCAGGTAAATGCTGGCGTACCGCAGGGGTCCGTCTTATCACCCACTCTCTTTCTTCTGCATATCAACGACATGTTGTCCACTGGCAGCATTCACTGCTATGCAGACAATAGCACCTTACACGGGAGTTATCACGGACATCCTGCGGCCAAGCAGTCTGATATCGCGGAAAAAAGGCAGCTTCTCGTCAGTGAACTTGACCGGACCCTGAACCACGTTTCCCAATGGGGCTCTGAAAACCTGGTCGAGTTCAATGCCAAGAAGACGCAGGCATGCGCGTTTACAGCAAAGGTATCTTCGTTCCTTCCCCTTCCAACTCTTCAGAGCACGCCACTGCCACTGCAGGACAATCTCAACATCTTAGGTATGGATGTCCGCTGCAAACTGAACAACAAAAACTACATTGAGAGCATCATCAAAACAGCCTCGCGTAAACTCGGAGTCCTGAACAAAGTGAGACGTTTTTTCACGCCGGAGCAGCGGTGTCTTCTCTACAAGACACAAATTCGCTCTTGCGTGGATTACTGCTCGCATCTCTGGGATGGCTCCGCAAAGTACTTACTAGATGCTCTCGACAGGTTGCAGCGACGTGCGGTCCGCATTATTGGGAATCCTGAGGTCACTAACACCCTCGAGCCTTTGCAGTTGCGTAGAGATGTGGCATCTTTGGCGGTTTTCTACCGTCTCTACCATGGTGAATGTTCTGATGAGCTCTTCCAAGTAATCCCACCCTCTCCTTTCCTATATAGGACAACACGTGCAGGACTTAGATGCCACCCGCATACGGTGCAGAATATTCCATCAAGAACCAAGCGATTCGGCGACTCCTTCTTCTGCCGCACTATTAAGACTTGGAATTCCTTGCCAGCTCACGTGTTTCCTTCCTCCTATAGTCCCGGGTCCTTTAAGCGGGGCGTGAAAAAGCATCTGATGAGGCCGTCAAGCTGAGTGCCACCATTGTAACATGGTACGTGTTGTAATGGTGGCCCTCTTTTCAGAGACTTTGCCTTCAGCTTACCATCAGGCGAGGCGAAGTCAAATTGACGTGTCCTATATAAAAAAAAAAAAAAAAAAAAAGAAAGAAAGAAAGAAAGAAAGAAAGAAAAAAGTTTTATTTGAGTTATCTGCACAATGTGAAATAATACAGCAATACAATAATAAATAATAATAATACATGAACATTTTAATCATCGCGCAGACCCAAATAGGGCCCCATCTCAGCATGAAATAAATCTCATATCTCTAACAAACTTGGTAAAATAATAAAAGGAAACCCATAAAAGAGAAGGTATAGGAAGATTTTAGGCGGTTTGATCATCAGGTGTGTTATTTTTAGAAATCTTTGAATGCAGGTTTGTTTCCCTTTAAAAATAAGGTTATGTTTAATTTAAGTAAAATTCGCTATCTCTAGTATGAGGGTACTTTCCCTCCAGGTAAAGTCGAAATGTTCCACCCTGTATATCGCAGCTCCGATATTACTTACAATAAAAATAACGACACTCATACGCGTGTTTAAAACAGTGCCACTGAAAAAATAAATGACGCCAATGTCCATACACAATTGCCTAATCCCCTTTGTATTTTTATTGTATGTAAGTATAATTTCTCATGTAAGTAGGTACATAAAATAATATGTTTTATAATATTATGTATTTTCATTTAGATGGTTGATTTTTTCATTCCCTTGGTATATTTATTTCATGCCCGTGGATGCTTGTTTCATTGCCGCGCACGCATGTGTCATCGCCGTGGCGCGTAATTTTTGATCTTGTATATCTCGTTAGCTTTTTTATTTATCTGCTAGATATTAAGCAAGAATACATATAGTATCAAAACCTATAATAAACGCAATTTGTTTTAACTACAAAACTTAAGGTAAAAAAAATCCACGGAATGAAGATTTTAATGGACCTGTTGAAATTCACCCTTAAGACCCTCGCCTGGCGGCTCGGGTCTCAATGGCGCCTCGGCGGTAATCACCAACGTTGCTCACTTGTACCATAATGTACTATTTTCACATTCTTGCATATTATACGTGACAGAGTGACATTTTACAATATATTATTATCATTTGACAGATCAAAATGTGACTTAACGTTGACACCATCACTTTAGTTCCGTTGTCATGGTAACAATTTTGCTAGCTATATTAGCGCCATAATATTTCGTAATGTGGGTGCTAGGGTGCTAGCACCTCTGCCTACCCCTTCGGGGATACAGGCGTGAGTTTATGTTATGTTATGTTACCTACATTATTTCGTGAATTTGCCAAATTTTAAATGTGATATTTGCTATTCGGCGACAAAGCCAAATTCAATAAACCAAACATCATAAAAATCTTTTCAGCCGTTCTTGAGTTATAAGAAAGTACGTTTTTGGCACTTTTTAGGCACTTAGGGTCTGAATTTCGAAAAATCGTTTCTTAGTACACCTCCACGCATCAAAACATACACTCTCTATAAATTTCAAGTCTCTAGCACCAGCGGTTTAGGCTGTGCGTTGTCTCTAAGTGAGTCAGTCAGTCAGTCAGGACTAAGAGTTTTATATATGAGATAAGATCCGGGCTTTTAGGCGGCCACTCAAACACCGTTAAATCTTCTTGTGCATTTAGCCAGTCTTACACAATTCGGGAGCGATGCACTGAAGAGTTATCCTGAACCAGGTAAATTTGTCCTTCTGGATATGCGACCCGCACTGATTATGCGCAGCATTATACGTCTTTCAACACTTCAAGGTATCGCTCACTGTTCATGCGGCCACCTATTTTCTGGGCCCATTGAAGACATTCATCCACAGTAGGTAACCTAAAATAATAAACCTTTTAATTAATATACATAATTTAAAATATACAGATTTTATGTTAAAGAATATAATCATTTACTTACCTACCTAATGTTAACCGCCCGCTTGTTCTGAAGTGCAATACGCTTTTAGGGTCGAACTGTTGGCCACTTCTTCTAAGCAACTGGGCGAGGTCCTTGGCGTTCACATTTTATATCAGCCGTCGCTTGATACCTTCGAATCCATCTACGCACTGTATTTCTCTGTAATGAAAATTATAATAAATAAAAGAAACTCAAAAAATCTAACTTGTAAATGAAAATGTAACATGATTAAGCAATATAGGTATATAATATATTTTTATCGTAACTCTTACCGTTATGCCCATATCTCGTGCTATTTACTTTATGCTTTGTTCTTGCTTCCAGAGAACAACAATTTAGCTTTCAAAAATGTTGTTAATCAAACCATACTTTCAATTTACTCTAAAAACTGATCAACAACTTAATAAATTGAATAATATTAAGAGGAGGATTAACACCAATGCAAATTACCACGAATTATATAGTTACCTTCAATCACAGTTTAGTAAATAAGGCAAAGAAGTATTCTAATTGCAACCTTAGCGCGCCGTCACAGATATTATAATACTATAGCCGCAGCTCATACAGCACATAAGTTTTTGAAGTTGTGGGCTACCTATAATATATATACACTATATTATTCATATCTAAAGTTATTTATTAAGTATTTACATATTTACACATTATCTAATTAATGTTATATGTATGTACATTTATTTACAATACCTTACATAACTTTTATAATATATATTTAGTTAGCTTGATGAAGATGATGATGATTTATAATAACTTACTTATTACATTAACTACACACTACACAAAACATTTCCTACCGGTTTGCCGATGTAGTGTACTTATATTGGAAATACGCAACGCAGCCCGCTCAATATGTTCGTTCAGTGGCGGTATGCGGTGAAGTTTTACGAATGTTCTAGGCTAGACATTCTTCGTTCGGCGTTCGTAAATAGCTAATGACCCGCAGTTATAAGAATATAATACTTTTATGGAATATTAGTAATATTCATAGTTTATCGAAATAATATTCTATCTTTCTATCTTCATACCTATCTAAGTGTTGCTTATAAATTCTTCTGTGCTGTGCTGTAAAACTTTCTCCTTCTGAACTATTTCTTCTGTTCTGTGTATGTACCTACTGTGTTGTGTGTGTGACCGAAATACATAGACCATTGCTAACCGTGAGTAGCTTTTTCATTTGGTCACCCGAATACCTACTACATACTACCCGGAATACTACAAAGTAAAACATGACGGTAGTGCAACAAGCTGTATCAAGCGTAATCTATTGAACTAAACGAGAAATCTATACTAATTTCAACCTTATCTTTTAGTCAATTGAGCAGTTATTATTATTATCACATGGTGTAGTTGAAATTTAAACCTTAAGGTCTAGAAAATTACACCGTAATCAACTTTGTTCGATAAAATAGGGGTAATGTTATTCATATTTTCGCCTTTATTGTCAAGTGAACCGTAGCCTAGTGGTATAAGGCACGGTCTAAGTGATCGGCTGGCGCTGGAGATGCGGGTTCGTATCCTCAAACAGCACATAAATTATTGTGGCATCTTTTTGTGAGTATATTGTATCTTGGTATACAATTGAGTCGTCGAAAGACAATAAATATCAGAAAATTACAAATATATGAACATGCAAATGCAAATAAAAAAGGCTGCAGCTCAGCGACGATCGCATCACGTGACGTCATTCGTGAGTCTTGTGACGCGGCCGGCGCATGCGGCGATATTCTTTAAGTATTGAGGGGGTCTGTTTTCTCTGACGCTGACTGTACCACAGTAGATGGAGAAGAAGACTGTGTAATGTAAGAAGATTGTGTAATCACCATACACACGATTGGCATACGACTCTTTTCAACACACTTGCGAACAAAATAATACTAAAAATACTAACACAATAGTAAAAAATAATTCGTTTTACTATGCGCGCCATAGATATTTTGGTATAGATAATAATAGAGTTCAGTGATGCGCGCGCATCTAACATTTTTTTTATTTCGTTCCTTTCGGATCAGGCTAAGGTGCTATCACCATGCTGCCTTGTCATCGGGTATTATTATCTTACTTATTTGGATGATGATTTTTTCACAGAGAAAAAAAAACATTTTAGTGAAAGTTTTGTTATTTAAACACGTAAGTACTACACGTTGAAATTATCTTTTAAAATACGAAGTTGCATGAAATGAGCAAGCAATAGGTACAGGAACATGATCTTTTTTGTATCGAAACTTTTTTAAGAACAGACAACTAATCAATGAAATTAAAAAAAAAATCTATAACTCACTTGTGAATAATAGCAGTCACAGTTACATAATAGGTGTCATTACGTGCTTAATTGCGTCAGCAAGTGTGTTGAAAACCCTATTATACTTCTAGTTGGCCATTTGGCCTGGGCTGTAACTAATTGGACAGAAAAGTCTCATTAGTTACATTAAAATAAAATTTCCAAATAATGTAACTACTTGGAAGAAAAATGTCCAACTAGTTACATCAATGTAACTACAATGTAACTAGGTGGAATAGACCGAAGACACGGGCGAGCGTCGTGCCGACATATTGTTATTTCTCTGCACAAGTTGCTGCCTGTAAGATATTGCTTTTACCGATAAGGCCGCCATTTGTACATTACCTAATTATGTTTGCCATTTATTTTATGTATACTTTTCTTTTGTATGGTGTACAATAAAGTTTATTTCTATTCTATTCTATTCTTCGTATCGTAATGTTAAAAATATTACGCTTACGTTCGGTAGCGAGCTAATAAGTATTTGTTTATAACTGTATAGCAAGTTAGTTAGGTAAAATACTCGTACTAGAGTATAGCAACGTACATAAGCTATATACAACAGTGGCCGAGCGATAGACGTCGGCGCAGCGGTAAAGAAAGACGAAAGTATCACCTGTCTCTTTAACACAGCGGGTGTGAGGGGCGCCCCGTTGATATCTGCAGACCGATCGGCAATGCTCGCTGATAGACCGAACACCGATAAGGTTGAACTTCTCTTGCGGCTTGTAACTTCTTTATAATATAATTATATAACTTTAGTTCTCGGAAATGGTAGATCAATTTGAACGTTATTTGTTTGTTTATTTTAATTAAATTTAAGAAATGAACAAGTAACACGTATTCACTGTGTCGAAGCTTGGACGAGAGAGGAAAATTCTGCAGTAGCACGCTTGTCATAAATAAAGTAGCAGTTTTTTCTGGATCTAAAACGTAAAACTATAAATCTGGCCGACAAAATACCGAATGCGTTCTCTACTGTTCTCCTCGCACGACTCAGTCTATAACTGAAGATTCTTTCCTTAGAATTGCTATCCTGTGGTCCTGGAAAAGGTTTTAACAAGTGTTTTTCTAACGGGAACGCATCATCTGTTACAAACACATAAGGAACAGGTTTGGTTCTGCCTGGTAGTGAGCTGTCATTGGGTATTTTCAAAGTTTTGTCGTTAATTTTATTTCAAAATTTTGTATTTGCGAAAACTCCACCATCACTTATGCGCCCTTGGCAGCCAATATTCACGTATAAAAAGTTATATTCTGCGTCCACTACCGCTAAAAGTACAACGCTGTAAAATCCTTTATATTTGTAATATTCACTGCCGCTATCAATTGGCTTTTGTATGGCTACGTGCTTTTCATCGATACTTCCTAAACAATTTGGGAAATTCCATTTATTGTTAAATGTATTTGCCACGTGTAGCCACTCTTGAGGTCTTGTTGGTATCTAGAACAAAAATAGAAGATTAAGTAACTTGAAGTTATAGTTTACTTCTATTCCTTAAGAATAATGAAGAAAACGAGGTAACGAAAAACAGAAGTGATTCAGAAAACACAGAAACAGAAAATACTGTCACTGTAAACGAAACTACGGGCACGCCTTTCGCCACCCCAAAACCCTTTCGCAAAAGAAAACTGCCAGTAGAAAAAGATACAACACAACAAGAAGCTGTAAAGATTTTACAAAGCATGTACGAAACTAGAAAGAACAGGGATGAAAGTGACACATTTGGAGAGTATGTCTCTATTAAACTGAAACAAATAAAAAACAGTTATGCTAGGAATACAGCTCAACATCACATTAACAATATTTTGTACAATGCATCAATAGGACACTATGATTTTCCCACAAACCCAACTGCTAGTAGTTCCTGGGGATGCAACTCTGAACCAGGATACTACACCGCACCGAGTCCCTCAGCTTCATTTGAAACCAGTTCTTTGGATAGCTCCAGGGCACATACTGCACATACTCGTACCAGCGCAAGAACACCCAGTCCGTCTAATCTATCGGAATCAAGCCAAGATTCGACCCAATCATTATACGATTTGTTGGGATCAATCCAAAATTATTAAAAAATTTATCAGTAAGGTGAATATTGGTAAAGTTTGATTTGTCTAAAATGTTGTTTGACTTACCTGTATGTATTCTTGTAAAACCTCATTGAGAGCCTCGCACACTTCTGGTACGATTATAGATATCACTTGGTCTGATAACTTGAACACATCTCCAAGACTTTTATAACTGCTACCAGTTGCCAAAAATCTTAACGTTACCGCAAGTCTTTCCGTCACACTTACAGATTTTCTAAAATTAGTGTCTCGTTTGCCAATTTTTGCTCCAACTAAATTTTGTACATATTCAAATTCGGAACTGTTCATTCTTATAAAATCTTTTAAGCAACCATCAATACCCAAATCCTTGAGATAGTCTGTGGCACTATATTTTCCTCTAGCTTTTAGCGTTTGGCGCATCCAATAAGAGCGCTTTTTCTTCTTTTTTAAACAAAAAATGAAAGCTAGTCCAATGAGCAAATCCTCTTCCATTTTCGTGTAGACGCTCTGAGAACGCAAACCAAACTGCGAGCTAATACCAGATTTAAATGTTATAAAATGTTAGTAAACATTTTCTATAGTGTAGGAGCACTTATAACATATAATATGTGTTCCTAACAAAATGTAACAATTTGACAACATTTGTTAGTAAATGTTTTTAGGTATGTTAGAAAATGTTTACAAACATTTTCTAACGGCAATGTGGGAGCACCTTAATGTATGTTATGATAATAAAGAATATTTGATTTGTTATTCTATGATATGATTATTCTAACATTAAACTTTATGTGAAACAAAAATCAATGATTTAAAAATCTTCAAAGTAAGTATTCTGTGTATTGATTATTCTATAAAACGAAAATATATTATGACAAAAATTTTATGTGAAACAATTACCTAGCTATAAAACAACGCACACCCAAAAACTAGGTGATCTTACGGCAAATGATCTTTTAAACATTTTTTATTACTACAACAAACGTCTACGACCAACTTTTAGACCCAAAATGGATCTCCGAAAATCATAAAATGAGCATTTTACATTTACATAATTATATTTAATAACACCAATACCTACACATAAATACCTACGTAGGTACTTAGGCACCTAATGATGATTGTATATAATTAGGCTTTTTGTCATATTAGGGTGTATGGGGGTCCACTGGGTGTGCGTTGTTTTATAGAATTTCGTTTTTTTACTCTCTCTCGGTTTTTTACTGGCCGGCACTTTAATTTTTACCCGACTGCGCCAGCGAGAGGGTAATGTGTTTCGCGCGTATGTATGTATGGGTTCTCCCTTGTTTGGTATAACAACGTTTGCTCGAATAGGGTGAAGTCTCCTAGTATCGGCCACGTCCTAATATCGGCCTTTTCGAGAAAATGAAACATAACTATGAAAATAACCCTAAAATTATGATAGTTATTATGCAAAAAGCGACTCTATATCCGTACGAATAACACCCCATATTTTGGTGCGGGTACCTCCACATTTGAACGTCCAGGTGGCAATAGAGCACGTGCAGGTATCGACGGGTGTGATTTTGTGGCAATACCGAGTCAAATCCCGGAGTCGACGCACTGAGTGGGAAAGTATTTGAAAGGAATTAAATATACCTATGGTATTTTATATTATTTTTTATTAAAGAAAAACAGTCGAAGTACCGTTTAGGTAGTGTGTTTTTAAATTTATTTGTACTTTTTATGAAATAATCGCGGGGTCGAGATTAGGGATCTTTATTTTGGATAAATCTCAATATCGGCCACCTGGTCGATATTGGGGAAATGCATGAAAACACTAAACTGTATGTTTAGCTATTTTATATGTTAGCAGTAACATTAATAAGGTTAAAAATTAAATAGCAGCTCTGTTTGAGCACCAGATCCTAACATCGGCCGCCTAAAAACTTTTTTTGCCAGCTACGGCCGATATCTAGAAAGTCGATGCGTAATAACGGCCACCTTAGTTTGTATAGGGTACTTACTTTCCTACAACCTTCGAACTTTACAATAAACAGGAACGTGGTGCAAAATGAACAAATACTTATGTATTTTAATTTAATCAATAATATAATCATGTCGTCCCAACAAAAAGAGAAACGTTTCAAACCTATGGTAATATGACCATAGGTTCTATGACCCCTATAGGTTCTATGACCCCTATAGGTTCTATGACCCCTACAGGTTCTATGACCCCTACAGGTTCTATGACCCCTACAGGTTCTATGACCCCTATAGGTTCTTTGACCCCTATAGGTTCTATGACTCCTATAGGTTCTATGACCCCTATAGGTTCTATGACCGTAGTGGGATAAGAGATGGAGTAAATGCCGTTCAAAGAAGCAGACAGTAATGCAATGCTTCGATATTGTCTAATGTTACCATTGGGGTTGTGGAGTATAGATGGAAGTCGCTTCGCGGAAAATATCGAGGTCTAGCCAAATCCGCAGTTAAGACAGGCAATGCGGACTCCAGAATCCGAGGTGTAAGCTTTGGTTGCGACTGGGAATTAATGATAGGATGAAGTAGAAGAAGAGTAGCATTTCGATAATATGAAATTCCCAGCACCACTTTACAAGATAGACTTCCTGGAAGAATAGATACAGAGAGAAAGAAAAATCTGGAAAATAGAATATAAAACATAAACCAGTCAAATAAAACAAAACTAGTAGATAAAAGAAGAAGAGTATTAGAATAGAAGAAGAGAATATTAAAGGACAGCGTAACTGACCTCATGATTTACCTTCTCAAGAAGAAAAGGAGAAAATTCTTGGTGGCTGTGAAGTAGAACTAATTAATGATGGCGAAGAAGATGAAGCCAAAAATATTTAATGTGACATATGCCCCAAATGGTTCCACTTAAAGTGTACAAGTTCTTCGTGGACGAAATTATATTGAAGTGGCTAAAGAAGATTTTACTTGCCGTCACTGTTTAGTGCATTTAAATTGAAAAGCCTTCAAAGAAAGTTTCAAAGAAACCTATTATGGTAGAATATGTTGGAACCATTGTATTGACATGAAGACCTCGATGTACCATATTCTTGGAAATAAATAAATATTATTATTATATTATTATTAAAAAAATTTTTTTTTTTTTTTATAATAATATATTTTATTTATCTTAAATTTTTTTAATCTTTGTGATCATTAGTTTATAATAACAGCAATTACTGTAATTTTTAAGGCTGAGATATAAAGAAAAGACAAATTAATGATAGATAAGCGTTAAAAAAATTATTTGAACCTGAATTGGAATATAAAACGAAACGTAACGTAAACGTAACGTTTCCCTGATTTGGGACGCCACGTGTGTTTGCACCTTCGCGTCGTGTCACCTTACGGCTACTCAGAGGGTGGCTGGTGCGGGAGCCGAGTCGGCGGCTTTGCTGAAACACAGCAAATACGCCGACCTGGAGGCCGCGGGGTACGACTTTGTCCCGTTCGCGGTGGAGACGGCCGGTCCATGGGGCCTCGAGGCCAAGAAGTTCGTGGCCGACTTGGGGTGCCGTATGCGGAGGGAGGGGCGTGATCCGCGCTCGGGCCAATACCTGCAACAGAATATCTCCCTAGCCATACAGAGGGGCAACGCTGCCAGCCTGATGGGTACGTTTGGGCGGGGGGACGTGGTTTCGACGTGATCCTCCGGATCCAGAATTTGTGTCGTGCATTTGTGTTTTTATGTATATTTATTTTGTTTGTAATCACATAATTTTAACAACTAATTCTTTTAAAACGTAATAATTTTTTACTTTACTTAGTTTTATTAACCTAAATTCACGTTGGAAAAGGTATGACGATATTAGGGTCACAGGCGGCAGAAATTAGGGTGTTAGAGGCCGATATTAAGGGAAATCGACATACTCGGAAAAAAACATCTATATTTTCAAAAATAACAAAGAATTGGTAATTTTGTGAATGTAGTAATGGAGTTTCAGTATCCCTCTACCCAAAAAAGGCATTGCAAGAAAGCAAATGCTATAAACCATAAAATTACAATCAATCAAAGGTCAAAAAATGTTGACATGGCCGATAATTGGTGCCACCACCCTATCACTTGAACTAATTTCAGTTACAATAAAGTCATTTCACATAATTATTCATTTGACCGAATATTTAATTGGTAGAATTTTATTTAGCATAATTATTTAGTTGGAATAATATCATTTCACCGAATTTTCATTTGCACTAATTTTATTTAAACTAATGCTTCATTAGACTAATAATGATTTAGTCGAGAGATCATACCGAATCACTCGGCGGCGGCTACGGCGGCACGCTCGCTTCGCTCGCTCGCCTCGTGCTTGTTGTGGTCACAGTTCTAACCTAACCTAACCCTGCCGATTGCACTGAGAGTTTTTCAATTTTACTTGTATTGTTTTTCATGAAACATACTCTTAGTGGTTTTCTTACATCACGGAAATCGGCAGGGTTAGGTTAGGTTAGAACTGTGACCACAACAAGCACGAGGCGAGCGAGCGAAGCGAGCGTGCCGCGGCAGCGGACGCCGAGGGCTAGATAAATAAATTTCTACACTACATTAACATTATACCAATTGAATATTCGATGAAATACATAATAATATCAACTGAACATTACATGAAATGAGCATTATACTTTTTGATCAATAGCGCAAAGGTTGTTATCGCTAATAAATATTCGATGAAATGAAAATTATGTCAATCGATATTATGCAAAGCAATTATTTTCTCAAACGTTGTTCGAATTAGTAACATTCGACCAAACGTTGTTATACCAAACAAGGGAGAACGGTATGTATGTACCTATGTATGTGTCTATGTGTGTATGTAGTTTTTTTCTTTGTTCCCCTCTACAGGCCTAACGCCTGGACGGATTTTGATGAATAGGGTCTCAAATGAAAGGTATTCATCTCCCGAGTGTCATAGGGTACATAAAATTCCAACAAAAACTATACGGTAGATTTTTGATGCTAAAATATGTGTTGGCAAAAATTTTTTTTCATTCAAATTTATCGAGTAGGGTATCAAAATGAAGAGAATTAAAAGGAGATTACAAAAATATATAGATGTCATATATTAACTAAAAAGGTTTAAATTTCTTTCGGTTTATGATTGGCAAATGGGTACCGCCTGCTATCAAGCTTGTTTCAATCTTTTAGACAGCAGTCGGGTTTTTTTATTTTTTAATAATTAATTTTATTTTAACCTTTTTAGTTAGGATATGACATCTATATATTTTTGGGTACATTTTGAATGATGTCCTTTAACTTAAATATGTGCATACTGTAAAAACTATAAGTAGGTACCAACTATTGTAAAACAGGCTATATATTATTATTATTATTACCTTAGTACCCCCAGTATCCGTGGGGGAGCTGGTTGAAGGCACCGGGAGTGTTCTTTGCGACACAGTGAACTCTGTTTTTTCCTCGTAGTTACAAATGTCTGTTCAATAACCGGTGTATTTCGCTATTTGCTTCGTTGTTTGCAACCATTACAAGTCCAGCCATTCGCTTTCAGGTCTTATTGTATATATGAAAGAAGAAAGAAAGAAAGAAGAAATGTACGTCCTACGGAAGGTACGTCTCAAGATGAAAATTTCTTTTTGAAAAAATGTTTAAACTTCTGTGCTGTTGTCCGACCACTTGGCCCGGACCGCGCGGCGCAGTCGGCACCGACGCCGGGCGCGCTAGGACGCACCTCACGGAAGTGCTTCTTGAGATGTGGCTTCATGCTACTGATCAAATCGCTCAAGAAATCATTATTGTATGGATTCATTGTACTGCAAGGAACGCCATCTGTCGTATATACGACCTTTTCTTTTATGACATATTTATCAAAAAAGTCACTGTCATAGTCCTCGGTTGACGAACACATTATTCTTAACCGTTGGCTCTGGGAGATGCTGCCGAGGTCGATGCAGCAGGGGTACATGGTGTTCTTGAAGTGTCGCGGTCCATGCGGTTTTTCGAATAGCATTTCTTGAATTATATCACGCAGTTTTTGGTCTGAACGTGTTCTTTTGTCCATCAGGACGCTATTAACTGCAAAATCTTCCCCTTTGAAAGCATAAAAAAAGAGCTTTTTTTGATTAATACTAAACTTGTCACTTTTGAGTATGTCATTGACGTATCCATCCCTGAAATAATCTGTGAATGTTCTGTGTATGAACACCGGGACGCCGTCAGCTGTCACGTGTGACACGAGGCCTATCTTATCTGCGCCTCTTTTAATGTCATTGAGCAAAGCGTTAAAATCTTCTGCACCTGCGTGTAATGGATTCATTTCTTTGAACTCTTCAATATCCAGATTCTCAAATACGGGCCTTTGGAGCTCAGCGTACGCCGCCAGTCTCTTGTGAACGCTCACACATCGCGCGAGCTTTTCTTCAAATATGCCCCTTGTGATTGGGCTACAGACGTCCATGTTATTTTTATCACGCAGAAGTATTTTTATAATTTTATTCTCTATAAACACTTCGAGCATATTATCACTGGTGAGGTCTGATGAATAATTCTCTATTAACCCCACTCCGGGCATATTATCACTGGTGAGGTCTGATGAATAATCAGAATTAGATATCATATTTACGAAATGATCTGCTACGAAATATAAAAGTAACGGAATTCCTGTGACATTATATTTCTTATAATTAATCGTAGTTTCCCTAAAGAGTGGATCAACAAATTGGTAAAAGCTATGTAATCGCACATCGCTCCTCGTACGGTGGAGGAAGTCTTCTAAGTCACTGCGTGGCTTGCTCTTAAGCTCTATTATGTTATTCCACCAGTATTTTTTCAGATAATCTTCCTGCTCAATTTTAGTAAAAGGTTCCAGTCTAAAGCGCTTCCCTACAGCCTTCTCTAAATCTGGCATGATGTCGCTGTACGGTCTGCTGCTCACCCACATTTTACTTTTGCGAAGAGTCCTGACGACTTTAATGAAATCGATGACCTTGTTTTTGTAATACGGACAGATTTCATCAAACCCATCAAAGACAAATATCACTCTCCTCTTATTATAAAAATGGAGGAACATATTTAACTCAAAAGCAACCAAGTCATCGCCGGTACAGTTCACGAGGTGCGCTTCGTCATCCGACATTTTAATGCTAATTGACATGTCTTTATTTCGCACTACAACTTGGCACAAGAATGTTAACGATACCACAGGATCAACGGTTCTCTTCTTTTCGTACCATTTGTAGAAATGCTCCGAATGTTCTAAAAAGTTCATTCTGACTATCCAAAGGTCCTGATTTCTGGTAGCAAGTGCCAAGTGCGTGAGTAGTGTCGACTTGCCCATCCCTGGCGCGCCTGTTATGAGAACCACATCATCTTTGATATCGTGAAACGTGCGCACTACATGGAGGTGAGAAGCATCATAAGAAACTTCTTCATTAACCTCGGTATCATCATCACTATCGCCGACCGGACTCACTCTCCTGTCCGTATATAAATGTTTAAATTCTTCGTACCTTGAATTACTAAGGGTTGTGCCCAGATGTATTGTTTCGTTACGTATCAATGTATCCAGCACTCCAGCCTCTATAAATGCAACTGATACTTCATCCAAAATTAAGTCTAAACCGAGTTCTCGGCCTTGAAACATTACTTTAGCATTTCGCTTAACTTCGCTCTGCGACGACGAGGTCAATGCTGTCAATGATTGTGTTTCGTCCTCAAACACATCGTTCGTGCTCGGAAATGATTCATTTATCTTTTCTATAAACGCGTTGTTTGCTATAACTATTATTTTCTTCTCTTTGGCCGACTGCGTCAGTTCCTTCAACTTATCACATGGAGAGTGGTGAGGTGTATTGCACACAATTATCACCACGTTTTCGGTTTTCTTCAACTCTGCATTTAGAGAACTAAAGTCGGCTTTTGGTAAATTTAATACATGTTCCAAATCCAAGACAGCGTACTTGTTGATCGCGTAATGGTTCCGCAGACATTGAGTCACTTTCATGGTCGTCAGCGTGACTGTGTCTGTGACGATGAACATTGTCGAGGGTAGCTCTGGCAGCTCCATCCACTTCGTAGCATTTTCTACAAAACTATAGCCGCCATATTTGACATTGGTCATAAAAAACGTAGTTTGTAACGCACTAATCTGCGGTTCTGTCATTAGGTCGTTTATTGCCTCTTCATATAAAGCACTCGTTTCGGTGAGATACTCGCCTGTTTTCGGGGACATCCACATTCTCTGTATTTTGTTATGGTAATGCAAAAACACTGAGTCAGATTTAATTAAGAATCTGTGTGGGTCTGGGTTGGCACTCAGACGATCTTGTATCTCTTTCTTTACAGTTTCTTCGACGGCAGAATGATTTTGTTGTTTCGCAAAGACGACCAGTTTACTTAGGAGCTCTTTGACCACATTGGTGCAGCCGTGTGCGATGTGAAGTTTGGGTAACTTCGTAGTTTTTACATCAAATCTATAATCCTGGAGATTTTCAATTTCATTCCTTAGGTTCATGAATAAAGTTTTCGCATTACTTGGTAATGATTCAAAATCATTCAAGAACTGAAGCATTTCTGTTTCTGCATCGTAAGTTAGAATAGTCCCGACCGCGCCGCCTAAGCCTCCGTTTGGGCTGACAAGCCCGCCATCCATAGAGTCGTCAAGCGTGACAATTTTGTAAGGGTCCTTTGGTTCATATACCTTGCACAACTCAACGAGGGCAGTCTTTAAGTATTTTAATCTTCTCTCAATTTTCTTTGGACTGCCACTTACAGTCAAATCTACATTGCCAAAAGTAATTTGAACTTGAACTTTTAGCGACCGTAAGTATTTTTCTGCGGCCGCCCTGGCTGCATCCATTGCTTCGGCTATCGCGTGCCCTGACATACTAGTACTAATTTCTCGTAACTTCTCTATGTCGCTAGGGGGACGCTGAATAAGGAATTCTAATTTATCGTTTTCCTTACATGCTATATGAGTTACGATGAGAGGAGTCAATGTCGCCGCTGATGGGACAGACAGGAAGGACTTTATTAATTCTTCCACCGATGTCGGCGGACCCTGCGTCGCGTCGCTGTTATGTCTTATTCCCGGATATATTCCAAGTATTTCTTTGATCAAATAATTTCTAAACAATGTAATATGTTTCTCATCGATATCAAAGAAACCTTTTTGAAATGTCAAATTACGCCATTTCAAACCGGTTTTAGGGTCTGTTTGTATCTCGGTGACATCCACTACTCTCTGCTTTAGGACAACATGATACTGTAGAATGCACTCGTCCAGCATCATATTCATCGATTTCTCAACATTTAGGAACGTAACGAATCGCTTAGCCAGCGACAAGAGCTCTGCTTCTAAAATTGTGTCTTTTACCTCTTCTAGATGTCGCTCAGTGAAGTGTGGCCGGAACCCCGGCGTGTCGCTAGTGGCTAGTACTTCGTTCAACACCGTCGCATAGTCATTCTCAAATTTTGTGTTCAAATCGCCAGCCAAGCCCTCGTTAGTGTACAAAATGAACAAACAATCTGCCTCAGTGACGTCACCGCCGAACGGCGCGCTAGATCTGTCCCGTGAAGCTATATGTTTATGTACTTTCAAAACACTATCGAACCATTTCGCTCGATCGGCTTTGTTATCTAACGAGAGAAGTGTGCGGTCGTTCCCCTTGTGCTTGAGCTGCACGAACAGCGCTCGGGGCCGCTCGCGCCCCGCCACGTGCAGGTCGAGGCAGATGTCGTCGAAGGCGCCCGCGCCGGCCATGTTGGTGGCCAGGCGGAAGCGCGTGACGCGGCCCTCGCGCTGCAGGCGCTGCAGGCGCAGCAGTACGAGCGCGAGCAGCTTGCTCTCGTAGAGCTGGCCGCCGATGCCGGACGTGCCATCGCGCCGCCTGTACGAGCGCGTCGCGTCCACGCCGCCCGCGCCGGTCCGCCCTGCCGCGCTTCTGTCGATATAACATGAAGAAATATTCAAATCGATTTAGAAAGAGAATCGACCTCGGGCGGGACTCGAACCCGCGATCTTTCCCTTACAGGGGGAATCGATTTGAATGATTAAATGTTGAATGGTTAGCATAATAAATACTTCAAAATTTCATTCAGATGAACAAATATATTGTGTGTCAGCAAGTTTATCATCAAATATTTGAAAACATAACTCTGTCACCAAATATTTCTAGTATTATCTGCAGAATGTGACAGCCCCGTTCATTTTCATACTAGTTCATGCACGAAGAAATAGGGCCCCGTCGACGTCGCGGGTGACTAATATATTGGCGTCAGATAAATAAATAGATTATAGTACATTATGGTAAGTTGGTGATTACCGCCGAGGCGTCATTGAGACCCGAGCCGTCAGGCGAGGGTCTTAAGAGAGCCGAGGACGGTTATCATCATACTCACGCGTGGCATACGACGTTTTACAACACACTTGCGAATAAAATAATACTAATATTTTTATTGAATAAAACAATACTACAAATTAATTCGTTTTCCTATGCGCGCGCATCCAAAAATGGCGATCGGCCATATTTTAAATGCTGTATCGTGATGTATAAATTATGACCTTTCATTTGATACCCAACACAGGTATATTTGAATTTTTTTTAACCGACTTCAAAAAAGGAGGTTCTCAATTCGTACCCAATTTTTTTATTTTTTTTTTTGTATGTTTGTTACGCGATTGTGAAGCCAATTCTAGACGGATTTTGAAAATTCTTTTTGTGTTCGTAAGTAGATTATTCCGAAGTGGTCCCATTTAAATTTCGTAAAGATCTGATGATGGGTTTCCGAGATTAGACCAAGGAACTCTTCAAAAAGTACCAGGAAATCAGCCGCGATTGCTGCAATGGCATATTATTGCAATGTTTCTGCCATTATACATCATAACATCACGCCTGAGTCCTTTGAAGGGGTACGCAGAAGTGTTCAGAATATTCAGCTATATTTCCGGTGTATATGCATTGATTTTAAAAATTCTTTTTGAATAATGATTTAATATTTTTTTTTTGTAGCGTGGCCGGTTTGATCTGTATTGCAGCGTCAGCAGCGCATGTACAGTCAGGTCACTATACATGCGAAGTACAGTCGTGAGACTGTACAAACTCACTAAAAAGAGAAAAATAAATTCATTTTTAACAAAAAAGTTTAACCGACTTCAAGAAACCAAAAAAGAGGCACTGAAAAGCGAAAAATAACTTAATTTACAGACTTACTGATATAGTAGAAGTCGGTGCCAGCCAACTTTGTTTGTTGTGTCTGAGCTACTATGATGCAATCAATTGAAATATGGCCTCTCTTGGGCTAGGTACCGACTTCTAATAAATCAGTAAGTCTGTAAATTAAGTTATTTTTCGCTTTTCAGTGCCTCTTTTTTGGTTTCTTGAAGTCGGTTAAACTTTTTTGTTAAAAATGAATTTATTGATTTTGCATTGCCACTTTCACTCCTCATTCATTCACTCATCTTTCAAATGGCTGAACCGATTTTTCCCACAGCTTTACACTTCAAACTTATAACACCCCTCTTTTTTGTCGGGGGTAAACAAAATAAGACCTCTATAGATTAAAATATGACAGTCAACCCTTCAACATTAACATACCTACACACTTAGGAATATTTAGACGAAAGCATCGTTTTGTCGGGGCAAGATTCTGTAATAGGTCCCCTGACACATTGGCACTGAATCAAAATAATTTTACAGGAAAGCTTTTATTTTGTGTTAACTTAATTTCTATTTTATACTTTCAAAAAGACATTAGCACTACAATGAGCACCTGTCTAACAACTACTCATTGAGTCTCAGTCTGTGCAATGTGTTCTGAGTACTTCTGAGTCACCTCACAATCTGCAGCCAGTTGCTGATGAGTTGACACCCTACTGTGCAGACCACTACATACAACAAGTAAGTATGTATATGTAAGTACACATAGAAGTAAGTCAGCTAGGAACCCGCTATTGCACATGTCTTGCTTGTGTGTCTGTCAGCCACCTCATAGTTCCCAAATGGCTCCATCTGTCATAGAATTGTTCAATTTTATTGGACTACTCGGCATGAATCAGTTTTATAACAGTTTTTTGTTTGAACGCTGAAGGTACTAAGCTATGAATTGTGAAAATCTGTTCAGATTATGTGGATAAATAGAATAAAATGAATTATTATACAGTGTTGGGTAATGGGTTGGGTAACCTGAATTGTTGGCAAATACAAATGAAGCCTCTTAAGAATCATTAGGTCTATTTTTGATGCACTAAGTGAAGTGAATAACACACAGCATCGTTCCGCGTGAGCTCTGTGCAACGAGTCATATTGATCCATTTGTTTATTCATTTAGATTTTAGATTGACTCACTTTCTTAGAAAAATTGCTTCATATACAACATGAATACGGCCATTGCACACAAATGACATCATACATGTGCTATTTATCACATCTAAGCAGCGCGAGTGTGACGCCCCTGGTGTAGCATACGTCCGTAGGCCACGGTGACCGCTTCCCATCAGGTGGGCCGTGTGCTTGACTGCCAACTAAGTGGCATAAAAAAAAAATTGCACGAGGTCCATAAAGTGCCTGGTCCCGAGAGTGCCTATGGGTCCGGGTCCGGGTACCTATATACCTAATGACGGGCCAACAACTTGACATTTCGTCAACTAAGATTTTGGGCCCTACCTTAAGTGGTGGGTGAGCCTATTGCCGTCAAGGGTCACTTAGTTACGTTTACATACAGGACCTGCTGGCAATGATGTTACTATTGATCATCAGTAGGTACATCAACAATTATTGTATTAGGTATTAAATTAACTGTATGCGTGTATCTTCAGTGCTTTCACAATTTCAGTGCAAATTGCATTTTAACAATAAGTACAATAACTAAAGAATATAATTATATGAGTCACAATTTACAATACCTTTCAGTTTGCATCTCTTTGTTATGGCAATCTCTGCCGATGTGGGTATCGACAATTCTGCTTTCTGCCAAAGTCAAACGTGCGAAGGAGGAGACTCGTGTGCTGTCCGAATGGGAGAGTTTGACAATATCGGACTGATTGTGAATCTTCTTTCTTGGGGTTAGTAATCACACTGAAACAAAACGTTACAGATACATACATTATACATAGATAACAAAGTTATAAGTAGTAGGTACAGTACGATTAAAATCAGTTGAACATTCGGTCAACCTCGGTAATTGTCGTGAATCCCTCGTCTCTTACCCCGCGTTTACATACTGCCGCTCGCATTGCTCATCGCCTTGCCGGAAATATTCACGCGAATAATGCCCTAGCATTCAAACACTCGCATCATCGCGATGTTCATCGCGTTGCCCAACACTCGCATCATCGCGATGTTCATCGCGTTGCCCCGCATACAGTATTCGCCTTGCGATGGAGGACTTTAGTTAAGGGACACCTAACCGAATGCAGTATAGGCATTTTATTAGGCTAGGCTATCTACTTAGATACTTAGCTAGTAGGTAATCAGGCTAATTTGGTAGGTAGGTAGGTACCTACCTACCTACCTATTTTAATTTGGTAGGTAATTAGGCTAATTTGGTAGGTAGGTACCTACCTACCTACCAAATAGGTAGGTAGGGTACCTACCAAATTAGAATAGGTAGGTAGGTAGGTACCTACCTACCAAACTAGAATAGGTAGGTAGGTAGGTACCTACCTACCTACCTAATTAGCCTAATTATACCTACCAAATAGGTAGGTAGGTAGGTACCTACCTACCAAATTAGCCTAATTATACCTACCAAATAGGTAGGTAGGGTACCTACCAAACTAGAATAGGTAGGTAGGTAGGTACCTGCCTACCTACCTATTTGGTAGGTAATCAGGCTAATTTGGTAGGTACTACCTACCTACCTACCTATTTTAATTTGGTAGGTAATTAGGCTAATTTGGTAGGTAGGTACCTACCTACCTACCTATTCTAATTTGGTAGGTAACCTACTTACCAAATTAGCCTAATTACCTACCTACCTATTTTTATTTGGTAGGTAGGTAGGTACCTCTACCTACTTAATTAGAATAGGTAGGTAGGTAGGTACCTACCTACCAAATTAGCCTAAGTATACCGACCAAACAGGTAGCTAGGGTACCTACCAAATTAGAATAGGTAGGTAGGTACCTACCTACCAAATTAGAATAGGTAGGTAGGTAGGTACCTACCTATCTACCTATTTGGTAGGTAATCAGGCTAATTTGGTAGGTACTACCTACCTACCTACCTATTTTGATTTGGTAGGTAACCTACTTACCAAATTAGCCTAATTACCTACCTACCTATTTTAATTTGGTAGGTAGGTAGGTACCTACCTACCTACCTATTCTAGTTTGGTAGGTAGGTGCCTACCTACCTACCTTTTATATACATATCGACACCTCTGGGTTCAATTGGCGTATAAACCATTTTGGCCAAAATGAGTTATATACACCGTTTAGTTCAGAATTTTTTTCTCTATCGATCTGTATATTTAAAATGTTCAAATTCGCAAAAAAAATGCTTTTACGACCCAAAGAATTTAGATCATCCTACCACAAAAAAGATAAAATGTTAATGTAACAGCCAAATTTTTCTTTTTTAAATTTTTAGTAAGACGTTATGACCAAGATTTTTACCAACCCGGGGCGTAAGATCTGCCTTGATTGTAAATGGATTTTACGCCATGACGAGTAAATATATTTCTTCAACGTAATTTAAAATTGAGGTCGTAAATCCAAACATTTAAATAACATATGGACGTATAAACCATATCCATTGCAAAAAGTGGTATTCAATTTTAGACTTTATTGCTATAGAATTAAAGTTCAAAATTAAATGACAAAATTTTTACTACACGCTTTCGTTCACTCTACAATTTAGGCCATTTAATTTTAAATTTTACAGACATTGCTTTAAAGTCTAAAATTAAATGGTAAAAATATAAAAAAAATATTACAGTGTCCGTGTTATGACGGTGGTTTTGCCTTAGTAGAATCGAGGACCTGGCCCTCGATTCTTCTAAAGTAAAACCACTGCACGAACGGTCATGTGGGTGACAAGTGTGAGGAGTTTGGACATGCAGACGGCGGTTTTGGATACGGTAGCCGTAACCCAGATGGAGAGCACATCCTCAAAACGTGTACGGCCACCGAACTTGCCGTCGTGAACAGGTTCTTCAAAAAGAAAGTCGAACTTCTTGTCACCTACAAGAGAGGAGTGCATGCTAACCAGATCGATTTCCTACTCACTAAGAGGAATAGCATCAGCAGGGTGGCCAACTCCAAGGTAATACCCGGAGAGAGTCTCACTAGCCAACACCGTCTCCTTGTCATGGACCTCCGCGTGAAACCCAAAGACAAACGCGCCGAACGTGGTCAACGCAGAATCAGGTGGTGGTGAAGCTAAGTCCCAAAGTCTCGTCTCAGCCATCGGTGACAAGTGCGCTGATGCTGTAGACGAACCAGTACCTACAGGTTTGCTGGGACAGGATTCAGGCAGCTATACTTGAGGCGGGGAGGGCGGTGCTCGGTACGTCTAAGGGTGGACGCAAGTATGACAGGGACACTTGGTAGTGGAATGACACAGTCCAGAGAGAGATCAGGGTGAAGAAAGCCCTCCTTAAAAAAGTGGCAAGCGTCCTAATCTTCCGAAGACCGCGACGCGTATAAAGATGCAAATCGCGCCACCAGGAGAGCGGTAGCCAGGGCCAAACGAGACCACTTGCAACCGCTATATAACAAGTTGGAATCGTCTGAGGGGCAAAAGCTTATCTATAAGTTGGCGCGTTCCAGGGCCAAAACGGCGCAGGCTCTGTCCGTGCCGATGAATTAAAGATAAAGACCCTAAGGACAATCTGTTACGAGGAAGTCGCGGTGAAGGAGAGATGGCTGTGTGTAGAGCTACTAATAATTGCCTTTTTTAGTTTGATAATCTGATCATGACTGATAATGTGTGCCATAATTATCTGTTTTATTTAATAAGACTAAGTTTCTGGTAGTTTAATTTCGTGTATATCGATCATAATTCTATAGTAAGACTAATATTAATGTAATTCTGCCACATTCTAACAGCATCGGGATTGTTTTTATTAATTATAATTCTATTGATGTGCAAAGTAAAGATTATACAGCAAAAAAATCTACAGCTACATGCTTTTACATCAGTAAATGTGGACTTAATTTTACCAAATATGGAAATAAGTACAGCTTATATCCATATTTGATTTTCCATCCAATTTTCATGGGGTGTATACACCATAAATTGGTATTTTGTAAGACGTATATCCATGCTAACTTCCAAACCAAAGAAGATAGATATGATTGAATAATTTAGCCTTCTTCATCCCCAAATTCTAAGAATCGTTCTCCTTGGAATTTTTTATGTAACTTCTAAAATAATAAAGTTATGATTTTTTTTCTGAAAATAAAATCGTTATTTTGCTCTCCTGAAAAGTCGTGTTTTGGTTTATACGCCAATTGAACCCAGAGGTGTCGATATGTATTACCTATATTATTTAATTAGATCCGTAGCAAGCATTTCAATAAATTCTATTGATTTTTCGTTGGACCATTCGATTGGTTGCGTCTTGCGTCATTGTCATGATAATAAATTCGAAGTAATCCTGTGACAGTGACACGCGCGTACACAACGAGCGCTCGATGCGAAGTGTGCGCGACGCGAGTATGTGAATGCTTCATCGCGCTAGTATTGCCGCTCCTTCTCGCGCCGCCAAGCCGACACTCGCAGCAACATACGCGGCAGTACTCGCGGCATGACGAATATACCATTCACACCACGTCCCTGCCCACTTCTCTCACCACTTCCCTCGCTCTGCCGCGAGTATGTAAACGCAGCTTTACATAGAGTTATCAATTTACAGATAATAATATGACCTTTAATTATATCACCCGTTGTCATAATAATACAATACAAGTACGATATGAGCAACAAAACCTCCTTTGTAGCTCAAAACTAACACAAAAATATTGAAATATAAGAAAAATAATTGATTTATTTGACGTACCTATATGATACATTTATGATTATGAACGCTAATTTCATTCGTGAACATATTCGATTCTATCAAATTTTATCAAAATTAACTTACAGTAAAGCCCGACCAGTAAAATAAAAAACCTCGCCATATTGCGGTAAACTATTGGAACTAATTTCTTCATATGGTAACAATCTGTACAATGTCATTATGGTCATCTGTCAGTGTGGTGTCAATTGTGCGTGTTGTTGAGTTTGAGAGCGCTACAAAACTACAAAACTATAGTAATATGCCGAAAACTATTAAAAGCCAGTTAAGAAAAGTAATTTATAATATAACAAAGTATTTGTCGGATAAAAAGTAGGAAGGATTGGACTCTGTTCCTCTAAATAACATCACGGACCTTGTTGTCAACATGACGGGTAGGACATCATAGAGTACGTGCAACTGAAATTGGCCTAATCTACTGATTTTACTGTGACTAATTATTATTCACATTTTTAGGTATATCCCGATCTTCTGTAATAAAAATACGAAGAGAAGGTCAAACGTCAAATGTATTTTCTACGCCTAAGAAAAATAAGCCTAACGCAAAAAAGAAAATCATGCTCGATTATTTTGATCTCTGTGCTGTTAGGCATAAAATACAAGAATTTTATGCAGTCCGAAAAACAATATCGCGTGGTCCCTGTTCTATACATGGTGTAACTGTATGTCTAACTTGTATTTACCATTCCAAGCAGTAAACTATTATACGGATACTACTGTGTTGTGATTTGTGCCCAGTCCTTGTAACCAGTATAACACGCCGCGTCTATTTTTCTATTTTAACCAGAAAACTTAACAGAGAAAAACTTAACTTTTTAACAGAGAAATAAAAAATACATTTTAGTGAAAGTTTTGTATATTAAACACGTACTACAAGTTCTTTCTTTTTCTTTTCTTTCTATATTAATTCGTTTGTAATATTGGACACGATCTTTTTTGTATCGAAACTTAAGAACAAAGCAACTTAATGAAATTAAAAAAAAGAAGTCTATAACTCACTTTTGTGAATAATAGCAATGAAAAACATGACAGCCTCCGTGGCGTAGCGGTAGTGAACGCGGCCGCTACGCAGGAGGCGCGGGTTCGATCCCCGCTCAGTGCAAATATTTGTGTGCATTAAATATGGGTATTTGCATTGGTCTGGTCGTGCCTCGGAGAGCACGTTAATTCGTCGGTCCCGGTTGCCATAAGGACATCTATGGCAGTCGTTACGGGTAGTTGGTGCCCTAAAAAGTCCAAAAACAACGGTCTAGCTGCAAAGCTTCGATATCGCCTAATGTTAACATTGGGTCGTGGAGGTCAGGTGGCAATCGCTTCACGGAAAATATCGAGGTCAAGCCAAATCTGTAGCTATGACTGGTAAAAGCGGACCCCAGACTCCAAGCTGAAAGCTTCGGATGCGACTGGGAATAACGCTAGGAGGAAGAAGAAGCAATGAAAAAGTCACAGTTTTATATTAGGTGTCATTCCGTGCTTAATTGCGGGGAAATAAAAGCCTGTTCATAAGCAAGTGTGTTGAAAAATATTGGCATTTTACATGTGTATCACTATACTTGGTGTTGTCATAATCATAGATGTTTTTGGCGCCCCCAGTACGGGTTTTTTATTTTATTGGTCGGACTTTAGTTACCTATGTATCATGGCTTCAACAAATTTAAAGCGTGGCAAAATAATTTGTTGCTCAGTCTCGTGAAATGAGCAGTTTTCCAGTAGGTATAATTATCAGTTGGTTTTTAAATCATGAAGAGATGGCGCTAGCATAGCTTTTGGTAATTTTAATGTACTCTGTGGTTTATTTGTGCGATGTTGCCAAAGTTTAATTTCATTTACCCATACTACAATAGATAAAATATGATAAAACGCTTAATTCTTTTCGCGTCACTGTCTGTAATTTCAAATAATATTATATTTAAAATAATTTTATCAAAAAAAAAATGTCAAAACATTTATGTAAAGTAAATCATTACAAAACCGAAGAACATTTTTTCCATAAATTAGGGAACACTAGATATGAGACCACACTCTACTTACCAAAAGTGCCGGCTGCGCCATCTAGCTTGTCTTTAGGAACGCTATAAATACCTACTGGAAAACTGCTCATTGTAAATAATGTATGTAACTATTTTAATAAAGAATAGATATAATTTATTTAAAAAAGAAGAAAATTTACATTCTACTTTTTTAATTGATAAATTATCAACAAAAATCGGTAGAAGTCTGTTTCTTAAATTTTTAATTTGGTGATTATGATCAATTATTATTAATCCGATGTAATATCGTACTGTTACTTATGTACATCAAACAGTAAAATATTGACTTGTATCTGTTACGGCTAAAGGTAGGTGTGAACATAAACTTAAGATTAGCCGGCTGAACTTAAGTTTATTTTATTTATTTATTTATTTATTTATTACTTTGTGAAACATAGGTATTACAAAAGATCTTAACATTAAATAATAGTGCACTATGTCCTACCATTTAACATGGTGTACAAACTAAATTTAAAATATGGTTAGTTTTGGACTTAAAGAATATGGTTAGTAAGTTCATATATTATATTATCATAAATTGATTTATAGATTTATTTTTACCACAATTTCATAATAATTAATATCTTTTATACATTTTTTAATTTGTGTAATTTAATGTCATGCATGAGATATTATAATAGGAGATCTGAATGTCAACGTAAAATAATGTCAAATTTAGATCTGAATGTCAACGTAAAATAATGTCAAATTTAAATTTAATATAGGTAGGTACTTCACCCTTCACTTCACTTCAATAAAATATTAATATTTCCATTCATCATTCATCATCATCATTTCAGCCATAGGAAGTCCACTGCTGGACATAGGCCTCCCCTATAGATCTCCAATAGGACCGGTTGGAAGCGTCTCGCATCCAGCGCGTTCCCGCGGCCTTTATGAGGTCGTCTGTCCACCTTGTGGGTGGATGTCCTACGCTGCGCTTGCCGATACGTGGCCTCCACTCGAGGACTTTTCGACCCCATCGGTCATCAGTCCTCCGTGCTATGTGCCCTGCCCACTGCCATGTCAACTTGCTAATCCGCTGGGCTATGTCGGTAACCTTGGTTCTTCTACGGATCTCCTCATTTCTGATACGATCTCGCAGAGAGACTCCGAGCATAGCCCTCTCCATAGCTCGTTGGGCTACTTTGAGCTTACTCATAAGGCCCATAGTGAGGGACCACCTTTCAGTGCCATAAGTCATCACTGGTAACACACACTGGTCGAAAACCTTCGACTTGAGACACTGAGGTATGTCGGACGAGAAGACATTGCGTAATTTTCCGAACGCTGCCCAGCCGAGTTGGATTCGGCGATTGACCTCTTTCTTGAAGTTGGACCTACCTAACTGGACTACTTGTCCTAGGTAGACGTACGAGTCAACAACTTCAAGAACCGAGCTCTCAACAGATATCGGGGTAGGTACAACATGGGCATTGCACATCACCTTTGTCTTGTCCATGTTCACTTTAAGACCCACCTGTTGAGAAACTCGGTTGAGGCCTTCGAGCATCGTGTTGAGATCTTCCATCGATTCTGCCATGACTACAATATCGTCGGCAAACCGGAGGTGAGTGATGTATTCGCCATTAATATTGATGCTTAATCCTTTCCATTCCAGGAGCTTGAAGGCATTCTCCAAAGTGGCCGTAAACAGTTTCGGAGATATCACGTCTCCCTGTCTTACGCCTCTTTTCAAAGGGATCGCCCTCGAACTCTGTTCCTGTACTCGAACCGACATGGTGGCGTTATTATACAAACACTTCAACACTTCGATGTACCGATAGTCAATACGGCACCGCTGGAGAGACTCAAGCACAGCCCATGTCTCGACCGAATCAAAGGCTTTCTCATAGTCCACAAACGCTAAGCAAAGTGGTAAATTATACTCTTCGGTCTTCTGTATAACTTGCCGCAGCATATGGATGTGGTCTATGGTACTGTAGCCTCTACGGAAACCGGCTTGTTCGGGAGGCTGGAAGTCATCAAGCCTGCGCTCGAGACGGTTCGTAATGACCCTTGAAAACAGCTTGTAAACATGGCTCAGAAGCGAGATGGGTCTGTAATTCTTCAGTAAGGTATTGTCACCTTTCTTAAAGAACAGCACCACCACGCCTCTGTTCCACGCTTCTGGCGTTATGCCCTCGAGGACGACGGTGTTAAAAAGCCTCTGAAGGACTTTAAGTACCGGTGTTCCACCCGCTTTCAGAAGCTCTGAAGTGATTCCGTCGTCACCCGGTGCCTTGTTGTTCTTAAGCTGATTCAGAGCCATTCTAATCTCGTACAGGCTGATGTCCGGGATATCCTCGGTGAAGTGTCGGGTCAACTTGGCTCTTGGGTCGGTCGCCATGTTGCCAGCAGGATTAGCGACCGAAGCGTATAGCTGTCCATAGAACCTTTCGATCTCCTCCAAAACCTCAGCCTTGGTCGACGCTATACTGCCATCTTCTCTCTTCAGCTTAGTCAACTGGCTTTGCCCAACAGACAGATTTCTTGCGAACACTTTGGAGCCTTTGTTCCGCTCGATTGTCTCTTTAATATGTTCAGTATTAAAGAGACGTATGTCGTGTCGCAGAGATTTGGAAATCTGTCTGTTGAGCTGCCTATATGACTCTGCATCATCGGAAGACTGCAGTCGAAGTGAGCGTCGTTTAGCCATGAGTTTTTGGGTGTGATCGGAGAGTTTTTGAGGTCTATTTGAACGGCGGGGTCTGAAGTGCTTAGAGCCCACCGTTTGGACAGTTTCTACGAGCCTGTTGTTTATCTCGTCCACCGACGCAAAGTTCTCTAGGCAATCAAAGCGACTTGAAAGCTCAAGCTGAAAGTTCTCGGGGTTTTGGATTTGGACACGAGTAGGTCGGAGTGTAGACTTCATCAGGCGGGACCTTTCGAGTTTAACGTTAATACCCAATGTGCCTCTTACGATTCTGTGATCACTACCGGTTTTCACCCTGTGGATCACGGAGACATCACTGAATATTCGTTTCTCGTTGGTCATGATGAAGTCTATCTCATTCCTCGTGGAATCATCAGGGCTCATCCAGGTCCATTTCCTGTGCGGCGGCTTCTGAAAGAAAGAGTTCATCATGAAGAGTCCCTCTTTCTCCAGAAAGGCAGCCAGCCTCTGTCCCCGCGGGTTCCGTTGTCCATATCCAAATTGCCCTACTCTCAACTCATCATCGCTTTTCTTACCCAACTTTGCGTTGAAATCTCCCATAACAACAGTGAAGTGGGTCTTAGACGTATGTATGGCCCTACTTACGTCCTCATACATAGTCTCCACTTCATCATCTGGGCGTTTCGAGGTCGGTGCGTACACCTGAATGACCTTCAGCGAATACCTCTTGGATATTCTGAGTATTAGGTATACAACCCTGCTCGACACACTTTCGATGGTAATGATGTTGTTAATGAGGGATCTGTGAACGAGAAAACCGACACCACCTTGCGACTGCTGGTCGCCTTCCCGGTGGTAGAGCAGGTTGCCGGATCCTAGGGTTATCGTGTCCTCGCCCTCTCTACGGACTTCAGACAACCCCACAATATCCCAGCGCAACTTACTCAACTCTTCTTCCAGCTCAGCAAGCCTCTCGTCAGTCCTCATCGTGCGTACGTTGTGCGTTACCAGGGCCAGTCGTCGTTTGGGGTGGTAGCCGGATCTCTGCCGGGGATTCTTAGCACCCCCTGCTCCGCCGTTTCCCTGGCTGCTACCGGAGCCAGGTCTAGCGGAGCTGCCGGGGACTAGGGGCCTGGTCCTATTTGTGCCTGTCATAGGGGGAGTTTGCCCATAATCGCCACGCTGGGCAGGCGTGTTGGCAATCGCAGGACGTAGCTTCGCAGCGAGGATGCTGCTGCCCATCCTCGCCCTGTGCCATTTTTAGCTACGCCGATTTGATATGGTTATACCGCCATTGGTCGGTTCCGCTGTACCTCAGTCGGCTCCTACGACACCTGGTACTAGAGGGGGGTACTATTCTACTCTGCCGGTACCCCACGGCCATCCTACGACACCTTTCCATTACGTCATCAATAATAATAATAAAATAACAAAATAATAGGAGATTCGAATGTCAATGTAAATATAATCTAGATCTAAAAATGAATAAAACTCAATAATAACAGGTAAAGTAAAATGTCAAAATTTCTCATTCATATACTCATTAATAGAATAGTATGCTTTTTCTAACAGTAGTGTAAGCAATTTGTTTTTAAATTCTTGTATATCTAGAGCCGAGATAATAGACTTAGGCAACTTGTTATATATTGTAGGTGCCATGCAAAACACACTTTTCTGATACATAGTTGTTTTACACGCTACCACATGTAATGTACCTAATCTGCGGCTACTAGTCACTTGTGAAAATTTTGACCAATTACGCTTCAAATATTAACAATTAATTACAGAATAATAAAAGCAAATATAGTAATTTTAATTTCAAAATAATTCATGAATATGTCAAATCATAAGAGATAATAATTCTTCAATTTATGATCTCAAAATAATAATTCAATAAAATTATTAAATGTCAAAATGATAATTCCATAATAATGTCAAGATAATAATTCAATAATAAGTATACCTAATGTCAAAATAATAATTCAATAAATAATGTCAAAATAATAACTCAATTCAATTGTCAAAATTACACAATGTCAAGTTTACAATAATTTAATGTCAAATGATGAAAATTAAATTCAAATAAGTAGGTAAGTACCTTACATTACAACATTATTTATATTTATTTATTTATTTCGAAAGACACTGACACTATCCTCACAAGAGGCCCCAATTTAATAGTGCCATTATGATGTCAAAATAATAATTCAATTATTAAATGTCAAAATGATAATTCCATAATAATGTCAAGATAATAATTGAATAAATAATGTCAAAATAATAACTCAATTCAATTGTCAAAATTACACAATGTCAGTTCTCGAAATGTTCGCGGGACCCCACGTGAGTGCTCGATTTGTCGTTGTTGTACTTCGCGCACCCTATCTTCGACAACCCCCTCAGTACGCAACAAATCTAGTCTCGAGCGTAATGCGCGTCGCTGTAATAGCATAGCCGGTGTCTCCCCCGTAGTACTATGCACCGTATTCATGGTATTCCGGTATGCTAACAGAAACGTTTGTAAAGCTGTGTCTACATCGACTCGGTCCCTATATGCCTTTTTTATGGCCCGTTTACACAACTTAACAGCATTCTCGGCTGCTCCGTTTGAAGCCGGGTGATAAACCGGTGCAAACATTTGTTTGATCCAGGGGCGTATTTACCCTAGGGCCAAGGGGGCCATGGCCCGGGGCGGCAGGTTGCGAGGGGCGGCGGAGCCGCCCCGAGCGTCTGATTTTTTTTTTGTACCACTTAGGTTGCAGACAAGCACACGGTGCGGCCCACCTGATGGAAAGTGGTTACCGTGGCCTATGGACGTATGCAACACCAGGAGCGTCACACTCGTGCTGCCGACCCTGAAGATCTGATCTGGGCGCTTTAATCTTGACTCTAAAAGGCGCCCAGAGATAGACGCTCAGGGCAGTTTCGCCACCCCTCGCAACCTGCCGCCCCGAACGTCTATCTCTGGGCGCCTTAATCTTGCTCTAAATGGCGCCCGGAGATAGACGCTCGGGGCGGCTCCCTCGCAACGTGCCGCCCCGAACGTCTATCTCTGGGCGCCTTAATCTTGCTCTAAAAGGCGCCCGGAGTTAGACGCTCGGGGCGGCTCGGCCGCCCCTTGCAACGTGCCGCCCCGAACGTCAATCTCTGGGCGCCTTAATCTTGACTCTAAAAGGCGCCCAGAGATAGACGCTCGGGGCGGTTCCGCCGCCCCTCGCAACCTGCCGCTCCGAACGTCTATCTCTGGGCGCCTTAATCTTGCTCTAAAAGGCGCCCAGAGATAGACGCTCGGGGCGGTTCCGCCACCCCTCGCAACCTGCCGCCCCGAACGTCTATCTCTGGGCGCCTTAATCTTGCTCTAAAAGGCGCCCGGAGATAGACGCTCGGGGCGGCTCCGCCGCCCCTCGCAACGTGCCGCCTCGAACGTCAATCTCTGGGCGCCTTAATCTTGACTCTAAAAGGCGCCCAGAGATAGACGCTCGGGGCGGTTCCGCCGCCCCTCGCAACCTGCCGCCCCGAACGTCTATCTCTGGGCACCTTCTTCTTGCTCTAAAAGGCACCCGGAGATAGACGCTCCGGGCGGCTCTGCCGCCCCTCGCAACGTGCCGCCCCGAACGTCTATCTCTGGGCGCCTTAATCTTGACTCTAAAAGGCGCCCAGAGATAGACGCTCGGGGCGGTTCCGCCGCCCCTCGCAAACTGCCGCCCCGAACGTCTATCTCTGGGCGCCTTAATCTTGCTCTAAAAGGCGCCCAGAGATAGACGCTCGGGGTGGTTCCGCCGCCCCTTGCAACCTGCCGCCCCGAATGTCTATATCTCTGGACGCCTTAATCTTGACTCTAAAAGGCGCCTATTAGAGTAAATATTACGTATATTTTTTTTTATTTTAATTTTTCGGAGCTTACTTAGTTACAATATGACTATGTCACTCATTATTTTAATTGCAGTCAACTTAGAAAACCCTAAATAACATCTGCGTTCAAGTACGATGTAACTGGGGCCAAGCAGATTGGGCGCCGAAGACGGCAGCGCCTTTCTCTCGCAGGGAGACGCTACCGCCTACGGTTAATTCCGGCCGAGGTGGTAGCGGCGCTGTAAATGGCTACTCATAGGGTTTCCACGTATCCTTATGACTAGCAGAGAGAGCACAGATGAAAGCAGCTAAGAGGCGGCTGGTTCCCCGAGACCAGGGGGCGACAGGTGCGGTCGCCTGTTACTCCAATATATTCAGACCGGTAACGCGGCGGCGAAACCCGTACCTTTCCGGGGTTCAATGGGGACACCGACTACCCACACCCAAAGGAGCTATCTTAAAAGGTCAGCCGGGTTGCGAGGGAAATATCTAATTCGGTAACTTTACACCCGATAATTGAGACCCGACAGAGACGGTGTGCGGTTTTAAGCCGAGACCGCATGTGGCACTTCACGAGGAATAATCACACCTCGCAGACGGCCATAACTAGCACCAGGACCTGCGGCGAGAGGTTTCCCGCTCTGACGGTTGCTTAAAGAATACAACGCGTGAAGTGGCATATACATGGAGGAGCCCAGGCAGAGGTGGCATTGCAGGGGTCGGCTCCTGATCTGTATGTCTCAGGAACTCACCGAAGCAGCCATAGCTGGGCGCATTGCGTCAGCTGGTAGGAGAAGCTACCGTGATACCTCTATCGCGTTATCGGCAGCGAAGACGTGTGAGAATCCCCTTCGAGCATCACCTCATCCGAGCTAATCTTCTCCTTTTGTCGAGTCGACGACATATGTCATATTTGGATTGCCCAGTGTGCAACCACCCTGATGGCGTTCTCAGAGGCACCCATGAGTTCCTGCGGTGTACACGTGCTTAGGCATGCAGCACACGTTAGCGCCTACCTCACTGTAGTTCCGCATTCACACCGTGGTGCCTGGGTCCACCTCATCTGAGAAACTCCATCTAATTCGGTTTTCGTTACTTCGGCTGACCTGCATCCGAAGTCTATTTAAGGACTGCCAGGTGGTGTATGGGCAGCCTCTGTGCTCCCCACACATCAATTGGCCAGAAAGGGTTCGTAAGTAAGAGAACCAGGTATGCCCACTTCAGATCCAGTCACCAAATACGTCCAAGGACTTGGGTAACTCCAGCTGTGGCTTACTTGGTTGCTTCTGATTTCGTGCCGTCACCATCCAGTCCTAGCCGATGTTCCACAGAAGCGGCCCCAGATCCGCGCCAGCCGGAACACCCCGCCACATATCTCACTTACCATGCCCTGTCCTACATGGGTAGATACTGGCTTTCACCGATAAGTAAGCCCCGACAATGACGCGAGGATAGAGAGGCACCCCGTGCTGAAAGAGTGCAGCTCTGATGCAGCTCCATGGCAAGGTGTTAAAGACGTAGGCAACAATAGACACTGCCAGCATCAACTCGCCGTGCCACTGCTTCTTCCACCAGGGCCCTCAAGCGCGTGTTGGCATCCACGGTGCTCCCGACTATAACCAAATTTATTGTCTACCAAATTCGGCATCACTCCTGTAAGGCGCTCGATGTGGCACTTCACGGGGAATAATTCGTTTAAAACACCTGCATGACTGCACACCTTGTCCATCAATACAATGAGCAGATAGGCGGACGGTAACTTTGCAGAAGAGGACCAGTTTTCCTGTCTTTCCAATTTTCGGAATCCGTCTCTACTTGAGGCACATGTTATAGAGCCCTTCAAAACGGGATCCGAGTGCCTTTAGAGCCTAGAGTGCTGCCAGGTCCCAAAGCGGTGTTTTTGCTGTTGCCTTTGAGCCATAAAACATCATTCTTCACAAGCTATTGCTGTACTCAAGTGATTTTTGGTTGCGATATCATCTTCTAGGTAGGGCGCTTTAATGGAATGGAATGCAAATATTGCCCCTTGAAGGGATTCTGGTTGTGAGCCTGGGTTAGTGGAGAGATCGATGGAAGTCACTTCCCTCGCACCATAAGATAGAGATCTCACGAATCAGGCTTCAAAATCTCCAGCAATTTCTGATGGACCCCTATTTTGTGTCAGCCCCTGGGCGCAGGCTAACGGTGAACGCGAACGTCACATAGGGGCAGGCGCGGTCGCAGCTTGAAGTTTTGGGGGGGGTCACTTCGGAAATTCCTTAAGAAATTTAACCCCCCTCCCCCCTCGTACTGGGACTTTTCAATACGACGTGCATGGTTTGGGGGGGGGGGGGTCATGTCCCCTGTGACTCCCCCCCCCTCGGACCGCGCCTGCATAGGGGGCGGCAGACCTAAGTGGCCCGGGGCGCCAAATCTTTAAATACGCCCCTGGTTTGATCCCATTGGACTTTAAAAATAATTTAAACTCCGAACTAGTAAACGGGGGGCCCTGATCCGAGACTATCTCTTGCGGGAGTCCAAACCTTGCAAAAGTAGATCTCAATACCTTAATTACGTTTACCGCGTTCGTTCGGGTCATTTCAAATATTTCCAACCATTTCGATGACGAGTCTATAAGTACTAAAAACGTTGAACCCTTGTATGGCCCAAGGAAATCAATGTGTAACCGGGTCCAGGAGCGCGCGTGGTAAGGCCACGGCTGAATAGGTACTCGTTGCGGCGCCCCCGCTTCCGCCGCACATGTCTCACACTGTTTACATAACGTTTCCACGGTTGCATCTATATTAGGCCACCATACGTAGCTACGCGCTAGACCTTTTGTTTTCACTATTCCCATAATATGACTACTGTGTAATTGTTTTAATATGGTACTTTGTAACGCAGTTGGTATAACCATACGATAACCCCACATTACGCACCCCCCTTCAATGTATAATTCATTCCGTCGTACAAAAAATGGTTGAATTTGGTCATCTGTACAAGTATGCGGCCAGCCTGACTGAATGTAAGTAATAATTCTACTGAGTATCCGATCACTCGCTGTCACTTTCTTAACATCCCTACTGGTTATGTCTCTGGAACACCCTTGGCCCGCAGTGCCCACCAGATCACCGCGCGAGGAACACAGTCGAAGGCCTTCTGCATGTCTAAGAATAGGCAGTGCAGGGGCGTGTTCTTCGCCCTGTATTTCCCCGCCACAACCCTTAGGGCGAACACTGGGTCCATGGTCCCGTGCCCGGGACGGAACCCGTACTGGCACTCCGAGAGTGCACTTTCCTGTCGGATCCGGGAGTCGATTATCCGTTCATAGAGCTTCATGGTGTGGGACATTATCTTTATACCGCGGTAACTACCACACTCCTGCACCGATCCCTTGCCTTTGAAGACTGGCATGATGATGCTCAGCCTCCACTGGCTCGGGATCTCGCCGGTGAGGAGTACGCGGTTATAAAGATTTGCTAGAATGCCCACACCACGGGCGCCCATTGCCTTCCAAGCCTCGATGGGGACTTCGTCGGGTCCGACAGCTTTCCGGTTCTTCATGCGGCGAATGGCAGTCTGGACTTCCGCAGGCGTTATCGGTGGCACTAGTCCTTGATTCGGAGGGAGGTCTGGTGGCTACACCTCTTTATGCTGCTTATTCAGCAGCTCGTGGAAGTATGAGCGCCATCTCTCCTTCACCGCGACTTTCTCGTACAACAAATTGCCCCCAGGGTCTTTAACTGCGCCAGGAACTCGAAGACATTAAAAAAACAATTTCGCAATCCTTGCCGGCATCGGCAGCTAACGACGCAACGATGGTACCGGTAGTAAATCAACCGTCTCCTCTTAATACGGGTGCTATTTTGGAAGAAATTGCGGAACGGGAACGTAGAACTCGCAATGTAATTATAGCTGGTGTGAAGGAGTGCGAATCGGATGCTGGCAGCGAAAGAAAGTCACACGATGAGATAATTGTAAAGAAGTTGGTACAGGACATAACCAGTGAGAGCGACCTTGGCTCAGAGGTGGTGGCAGTGCAACGATTGGGACGTCAGGAGGCAGGTAAAACCAGACTATTAAAGGTAGTGCTAACATCTCGTCAAGTAGCTATCCGGATACTGAAAAATAAAAACAAGTCAAGCAATGAGGTAAGAATTTATGATGATAAAACACCCAAACAACGCGAGGAACTGAACTATCTTCGAGAAGTTCTTAAGTCTAGGGTTGAAAAGGGTGAACCTAACCTCATAATCAAATACGTGAAGGGTGTACCTAAAATTGTGAATCAAAAAAACTAATAGCATCAAACACAAGCCCATACACCGACCTTACAATCATGTATACCAACTTATGCTCATTGCCTGCAAAATTTGATCTATTCTTACAATACATGAACACATCAAAACCAACAATCGCAATCATAACAGAAACATGGCTGAATAGCACTGACCGTAATAGTACCTTCAATATACCAGATTATACTTTGATCAGACAAGACCGTAGACATAAGAAAAAAAAATCAGTAGGTAAAACTAGAGGTGGAGGTGTTGCCATGTACATAAAGGGTAGCCTTAATGGTACTAAAATTATAGCCCAACTTAACCATAGGTACATGTGTGATGATGTTGAGGCACTCTATATAGACATACAGTACTGTTCATACCATTTTCTTGTAGTGGGAGTGTACCGTTCTGAGGATGCTGATGAGGGAGCCCAGAGACAGTATGACACTAAGCTATTCCAAAACCTTACAGTAGCTTCGGAAAACAACACAGTAATAGTAGCTGGTGATTTTAATTATCCGACTATCAGATGGCCAATTCACATAGACCAACACCTATCTGGCTCAGCAGACCAATTTAAGGACATGTATTTTAATTGCAACCTATACCAGTTAGTAAACAGTCCCACAAGATTTAGGCTGGGCAATACTCCATCACTCTTGGATCTAGTGTTAGTAAACGATGAAACATTGATAAAAGATATAGTCTTTAAACCACCTATAGGCAAGAGCGACCATTGTGTTCTTGAACTTAGCATGCAGGTTCTAACACAAAAATCAAACAATCCTCCTCAACTTCGACGACTCTACCAGCATATCGATTACGATGATTTCCGAGTGGATCTACTAAATAATCTCGAAGCATTGACCCCTACAGGATGTGTCGAACAAATATGGTCAGAAACTGTAGTGGCTCTTAATAAAACAATCGACAAACATGCGCCACAAAAAACTATAAATTACAAGGCCAAAAATAAACCCTGGATTGACAAGACTATACTGGATCTGATATCTAAGAAAAAACAACTGTGGGATCGATACCGTTCGTCGGGATCTGATGATGATTACAAGACATTCCGGGACACCAGTAACAGGTGTGTAGCACAAACAAGGAAACAGAGAAGCCTGTTTGAGGCCAACATACTAGAAGGAGGCGACAAGGCCTTCTACTCGCACATTCGACGCAGTACCAGCACCAGGGTCCGCATCCCACAAGCTATGCGAAATCGGAATGGAGACCTGGTAACAGATCCAAGTGGCATAGCAGAGGTGTTGGCGGAGGAATTTGGGAAGGCTTACACAGTGGAACCAATTCTAAACCAATTACCTAAAATAACTACAATCAAGCGTGTGGAACACAGTTTGAGCGACATCACTTTCTCACTTGATGATGTAGAGAAAGCAATAAAAGGTTTACATGCTCACTCCTCTCCGGGTCCAGACCAACTACCAGGCTGTGTTTTTAAAAACTGTATGCATATACTAGCTCCCATTCTTACACACTTAATGAATGCATCCTTTGCAACCGGACGCTTGCCACGGGACTGGAAACATGCCATTGTCACCCCAGTATATAAGAAGGGAGACAAGCAACAACCTGTTAACTTTCGCCCCATCAGCCTCACCAGTGTGGTTGTGAAGCTGATGGAAACAATAATTTCACGCAGTTTGACCGGGTTTCTGGGACGAGTAGGCATTATCTCAACCAAACAGCATGGATTCGTTGGAAGAAGGTCAACAATCACCAATTTGCTGACATGTCTACAGGACTGGACCAAGGAACTGGACAGCCGCAACCCGCTCGATGTCATTTATCTGGACTTCGAGCGTGCATTTGACAAGGTTCCACACCGACGACTTCTCAACAAACTGGAACATCTTGGGATACGTGGATCATTGCTCAACTGGATAAAAGACTATTTGGAAGATAGAACATTCCAAGTTCGGGTGGGTGACTCGCTCTCCAAGCAAAAACCTGTTATGAGTGGCGTACCCCAAGGCTCAGTGCTTGCCCCCCACTTATTTGGAGTATACATCTCGGACTTAATTGAGCTGATCGAGTCCCAGTCCGCATTTTTTTGCTGACGATGGAAAGTTCTTTGCCAACCCACTTATACAGAATGGACAGCTGCAGGACGACTTGGATCGAATCCAGAACTGGACCAAAGACTGGGTCATCAAATTAAATGCTTCAAAGTGTAATGTCCTGCATTTGGGGAGTAATAATCCAAGACTAACATACAATCTAGAAGGAAAGACTTTGGCTTCAGTCACTCTCCAAAAAGATCTAGGAGTGTGTATGACTTCTGATTTGAAGTGGGCAGAACATATCTCCAACATGGTGAAGAAGGCCAACTCATTTGTGTACGTTGTTCGAAAGTCCTTTCAAACCATACCAGTAGAAGTATTCAGGAAAATTTTCAAGACCTATATTAGACCACTCCTTGAATATGGCTTTCAGATCTGGAGCCCATATCTTCACAAAGATATTAATCTGCTGGAGAGTGTCCAGAGAAAGGCCACCAAAATACCGCAGGCCTTACGTCGCATGCCCTATGAGGAGAGACTTCGCGCGCTGAAACTGAGTACTCTGGAACAAAGACGACTTCGAGGAGATCTGATAGAAGCATATAAGATCCTAACAGCACACTACAATCTGCCAGACATTCAAAACATCCTCCTCAGAAGAGACTGTGGGGTATGTAACTAGTATATAAGTAATTGCATCATTCCACGTGTAACCTAATTATTATTCTATTTAATCAATGTTTATTATAATAAATTGATCAGTCTTTCTTATAACTTTGTTGTTTCCATTCGTCTCCTAATACGTTCCGTACATGGCGACCGTGACAGCCTGACGCAATTCGGTAATTTGAGAATCAGTGCGGCCATATATGGGATTCTCGTTGCGATGTTACAATAACAATGAAAAGTTTTAACTATGGCACAATTAGAACAAAGGAATTGGCCTGACGAGTTACACATCGTTATTCTTGTGTCGTACGACAGTGCTAAAAATCGCGATGGGTAACCAAAAATCTCAAGAGCTAGTTATCGCGCAAAATGCGTCGGGAGGTAGTAACCAGGCTCACGCAGAAGAGATACAGAAGCATATGTCAGACACGAAAATAGTGCTTCTATGTATTTTCGTATGTACAATGCCTTGGGATATTGTGCATCGCCTATAAGTTTTACAAAAAATGCCACATGCGGTGGATAACGCGTCAAATAAATAGAGCTGCGTTGCGAGATTCCTTTTTCCGGCGAACACCTGCGATTACTGGGCGTAGTGACATAGAGGCACAGGTTCGGGCCCCGAATAAACTCTACCCAAGCGGTATATAACAGTGTAGAAAAAAAAAAGTGCACGGTTTACGGTAAACTCGCGTAAGGGTTCTGAAAAAGTGTGTAAACGTGTGTAACGTGTGCGTCATTGAAAAGTGAAACGGTTCTTACGGTAATACGGAATATATAAAATGAATTTATTGGACGTATTTAGTGGACTATAGTGTTTATAAAAAGTATACTACTTATATCAATATTATGTGGTAAATATTTAACAATTATATTATATTGATCGTGTTTAAGTGGTAGGTTATGGCAGTGGTTTTACAATCGTTATACTGGGTGGCGCAAAAGTAGTGGCACCAAAGAAAATACCTTTATTTTTTTTATATGAAATTTTCTGTCATTCTGTTGTTGAAAATTGTGTAGTGAACAAATGTAAAATACACTGAAAATAAACATGGACCGTTTTACTCCCCAAGAACGTGGAATAATTGTGTCAAACGCTTTTCCAGGCCGAGTTATCTCTCGTTTTGGCGATTTGCCTTGGCCTGCAAGATCACCCGATCTGACCAGTCCAGACTTCTTTCTTTGGGGTTTTTTGAAATCTCGGGTGTATGTGAACAAGCCACAGACTCTCGCAGCTCTAAAAGAAAACATTCGTCAAGAAATAACGAACATATCGCAGGTAGTGTTACGGCAAGTTATGCAAAATGTCATAAATAGGGCTCAAATGTATCAACTCTGGAGGTCACCATTTAAAAGACATCATCTTTAAATCCTAATGGTACGAAATTTAATGGTACAAATATACATTTAAAAAATCCTAAATCTAGTTTTCTAATTTAGAAAAAATGTTATAGCCGAACCAAATAGGGTCTTTACTTTTGCGCCACCCGTTATAATGAAATAACGGAAACTAGAACATATTTAATAAAAATAGGCCCAAAGAGAAGAGTTGGTAAAATTTTAATTACTAAATTAAGGGAATGTCCTTATGTCTCCAGTATCGGGTGGAGTGGAACAAAGAGTTCAACTGAGCTAATTTCTGAATAAAATACCCACCGTATTTTTACAGATAAGGCGAAACATAAAGCGAGATGCTAGGTATTGCCTTCTCAGTGCTAGAGGGGGCTCTGCGCATTCCACCTGCAAGGCATTCATCGGTGATGACTTCATACAACCTGTTATGGCCCTAAGGCACCTACTTTGTACCCTGTCTAGTCTAGTCAGAGCACCTTTGTTGCAGGGAATTAAAAACAAAAGTACCCGATTTTAATAATAATAATAATAATAATAATAATATTATTATTATTATTATTAAAATCGCTATGTGTGGAACATAGAAAGAAATTTAACTTTTCAGTATTTTATTGTTCATATATTTTTACATCATGACTCAGTCATATCTTTTTTTCTTCTTCTTTTTAAATAATAGAAAGCCTAAAATATAATGTGCCACCATTAAGTCTATACTTATCACAGAGTTCTTATTACTTAAAAATATCTGTGTTTGGGACCAAACAGATTCCCCCCTTAGAAGGTTTAAACATTTAAATAGAACTGGACTGCATATTCTCAGTCTGAATACAATATATTGTCCAGAGGCAAAGGGCAAACTTTCATGATGGAAGTTTTCATAATGTAACCGTTGGCCATTTTAACATTTATAGCCCGCACTTTGCCGTCTTTACCCGGTATCACTTCAACAATGCGGCCCATAGGCCATTGTAATGGTGATACTTTTTCGGTTTTGATTATGACTAAAGCTCCTATTTCAAGGTTCGGTTGGACTCCTTTCCATTTGGGTCTGCTCTGTAGCATGACCAGATATTGTTTGTGCCACTGCTTCCAAAAATTTTGTTGGATTTGTACACATTGTTTCCAAAAAGAGAGGAGTCCAACCTTTTTATCAACAAGATTCAATTCTGGATACGATGTCAAAGGAGCGCCAGTTAAAAAGTGTGCGGGTGATATGTAAGACATGTCATCCTTATCTCTTGACATAGCGGTTAACGGTCTTGAGTTTAGAATGCTCTCAATTTGAACTAAAATAGTATATAGCTCCTCATAAGTCAGAACTGTGTTTCCTATCACACGTTTAACATGATACTTGATACTTTTAATTCCAGCTTCCCACAAGCCACCAAAAACTGGCGAATATGATGGAATGAAGTGAAATGAAATTCTTTCAGCACAACAGAACTTACTGACCTCATTCTGATGGCTTGAGGAATTCTGCAACTCATACAGATCATTTAGCACATTTTTAGCACCTTTATAATATGTGCCATTATCACAATATATTTTTGTAGGTTTATTTCTACGAGAGATAAACCTTTTTAAGCACGCCAAGAACGTGTCTGATGAAGTGGAGGAAAGTGAGACTATATCCGTAAGTACCCAGTATAATGAACTATTAAGGAGCACTTTGGAAGATGCGATGCTGGAATACCGATCCATGATACCAAGCAGTCGACCTCGCTTGCCTCGTTTGCCTATGCATAAACGCAATATAGCGCTGGTATGTGCCCTAGATTCGCTATTACCTAATTATTTAGAAAATAGCGAAGACCTCGGTGATACACATTCAATTTTGTATTGTGCGGCCGTTGCAGCGTGCCGAGTGGCAGGTGTCAAATTTATTGTTAATAAACCTGCTACTCGACCTAAGCATGCTGTGCCGGCCTGGCAGTATAGGATTGAGTGTCGTATTGCCGAGGCTAGGGCACTTATTGGCAAGCTAATCTGCTTCAGATCGGGCAATACGCGCCCGAGGGTGATGCGCTTTGTGACACAGGCATTTTCAGGAACTAACGTTAGTCCTGAACTGTACGCGTCATGTGTCACAGAGCGCATCGACTTTCTGAAGCAGAAAGTTTATGCATGGGCAAATCGAATCCGCCGCTATAAAAAGCGCGTGGATAGGTATAATCAGAATCGCATTTTCCAGAAGGATGAGAGGTGGGTTTATCGGAAATGGGAACAACCCGAGTCAGGTGTGGATGAAATTGCTCGACCGGATGCTGATGCTACGAATACATTCTGGTGTAGCATCTGGTCGACACCTGTCGTCCACACAGAAGGCGATTGGATAAGAGAGGTTGAACAGGCATGTGAGAATATACAGATTATGGAGCCAATAACCATAACACCTGATGATGTTGCAAGTGCAGTCCGTTCGTTACCGAATTGGAAGTCCCCAGGGCCGGACGGACTGCACAACTTCTGGCTAAAGTGGCTCCGTAACTCACATGCTTGTTTAGCAACTCAATTCCAATCGGCTTTAGACTCGGGTTCACTACCTAATTTCATAACAACTGGCATAACCCACTTACTTCATAAATCCGGTAGTGCTACGGATCCCAAAAATTATAGACCAATAACTTGCTTACCGACGGTCTATAAGCTTCTTACTTCCATTCTGAGAGTCAAAATTAATACTCATTTAGAAAAAAATTCGGTCATCTCTATCTCTCAGAATGGATGTAGAAGGGGGGCCCGCGGCACTAAAGAGCTCCTTTTAGTTGACATGGCCATTAGTCAACAGGTGCGTCGTAAACGTAGGAATCTGGCAACGTCCTGGATAGATTATAAGAAGGCTTATGACTCTGTGCCACATACATGGCTTCTGAGGGTGCTAGAGTTGTATAAAATTGATACAACTTTAGCCACCTTCTTGAGGTCATGTATGGGGCAATGGAAGACGGTCCTTCGCTATCCAGGTTGTTGCCAGATAAACGATGCACCCATAAGAATCGAGAGGGGTATATTCCAGGGTGACAGTCTGAGTCCCCTGTGGTTCTGTCTAGCACTGAATCCTCTTAGTACAATACTGGAGAATTCAGGGCTAGGCTATCGGTTGCAGAGAGAGGGTCGAGTTATATCCCACCTTCTCTACATGGATGACATCAAATTATTTGCTCCAAATAATACCCAATTGATAGAACTACTGAAGATGACTGAAAGCTTTAGTAGCTCTATCAAGATGGAATTTGGTTTGGACAAATGTGCGGTCATGCATGTGGAAAGGGGTGGAATAGTGGAATCCGAAGGCTTAATACTTTCGGATTCCATTAAACTTAAATCTCTTTCTTCAACCGAAACCTACAAATATCTGGGTATGTCACAGGCATTAGGAATTCCTGAAGCTGGCGTGAAACAGGCATTGCGGGAGCGTTTCTTTGGCCGCCTGAAAAAAGTGCTAAAAAGCTTTTTATCAGGCGGTAACAAGGTGCGCGCCTGCAATGGTTGGGTCATGCCAGTCCTAATGTACTCCTTTGGCATACTTAGATGGACTCAGACTGAACTAGACGCCCTGGATAGAAAAGTTCGAACACTGTTAACCACATTTCGGATGCATCACCCACGATCTTCCGTAATGAGGTTGTATATCCCGCGGAAGCTGGGGGGTCGTGGCTTTATTAATATCAAGAACCTCCATAACCGTGAGATATACAACCTCAGACAATATTGTCTACAAGCAAACACGGATATGCACCGTGATGTGGTTGCAGTGGACAACGGTTTAACCCCTCTTGCGTTGGCTAAAGAGAACTGGCGCAAACCTGTAGTACTTAGTACTGCTGATCGCAGGGACGTATGGATGGGCAAAGAGCTACATGGACGGTTTTATCGGGCCTTAAATGGGCCCGATATAGACTTAAAAGCGTCTGTATCTTGGCTACGATTCGGTGATCTTTTCGGAGAAACCGAGGGTTTTGTCTTTGCAATTACGGACGAAGTTGTCATGACGAACAATTACCGGAAGTATATTCTGAAGGACGGTACGGTGGACATCTGTCGGGCATGCCACCGCCCCGGTGAATCACTCAGACACATTATTTCTGGTTGTTCTCGTCTTGCCAACGGCGAGTATTTGCACAGGCATAACCAAGTGGCCAAGATTGTACATCAGCAACTTGCCCTAAAATACAACCTTGTGACTTCGGAGGTGCCATACTACAGGTATGTGCCCGACCCAGTTCTCGAGAATGGTCGTGTCACATTATATTGGGATCGATCTATTATCACTGACAGGACTATTGTCGCCAATAAGCCTGATATAGTGGTGATAGATCGATTAGAGCGCCTTGCAATGATTGTTGATGTCACCATTCCTCATGACGAAAACCTCATGAAAGCCGAAAAAGACAAACAAATAAAATATTTGGATCTGGCTCATGAGGTTGTTGACATGTGGAATGTTGATTCGGCAATCATTGTCCCGATAGTCATATCGGCCCATGGGCTGATTGCTAAGAGCCTCGACCAACACCTTAAGAGGCTCTCGTTAGGCAGCTGGATCAAGGGCTTGATGCAGAAGGCGGTACTCCTCGACACGGCACGTATTGTGAGGAGGTTCCTCTCTCTGGAGCCCTAACCACCGGTAGCTTGGTCCCTGTACCCGATACCGGTGGGGCACTATTTTTTATATTTTTAAATATATGTTTTTGTATATATATATGTATTTAAAAATATAATTTATAAGATCTTACAATAAATAAAGAGGAATAATAATAATAATAATAAGTTTATTGTCGCAAAAAATTTTACAGTTCACAAGGTGGCTTAACATTAGTTCACCAGTAGATGTAATTATGTACTTTAGGTACTGATTCTGTCTCCCAAACTAAGCTGATGCTTGTGTTTTGGGTGGCAGAGTTCAGTCGTGTAATGTCACTCAAGTTACAATAATTGTGCTGCGTACAAGTGAACGTTGTCGCTGCATACGTAGGTATGGTTTAAAAGGTAAGAGGACCAGTTATAAAATGTGTGTGTGTGTGTGTGTGTGTGTGCGCGTGTGTGTGTGTGAATGTGTGTGTTGATGAGTGTGTGGGTGCGCTTGTGTGGGTACGTGTGTGTATGTGTGTGGCTTAGGTTACGTGACATATGTAAATAAATCTTCAGTTTTGTTGTAGTCCATGTTTAGAAGCCACTCCGTAAGGGTAGATTTAAGTCGGTAGCCATTTAGACCTGCGATGTTGAGTTTCTTATGCGTGTCGTTGTATAATTTGATACTTATGCTGTTAAATTGTTTATTGGCAAAGGCTGTCTTACATCGAGCGCGTGGGCACACGGATTTTCCGCTACGTCTAGCTGGATCCGGGCGAGGGACACTTCGATGTCTTCTCATGATGGCCTTGAGCACAAAGAGTTGTCGAACAGTTAAAAGTTGGCTTTCTCTATATAATTTTTCTGTGGGGTATCTGTATGGTTTCTTATACATTATTTTGAGCACCGCTCTTTGTGCTCTTTCCAAACCTAGAAGTAGTGTCTTTGCGGCACCGCCCCAAGCTGTGATGCAATACTGAACAATGGACTGACATAGGGCTAAGTAAATGAGTTTAAGTTTTTCTTGTGGGACACAGTCTCTTAGGGTTTTAAATGTGTGTATTAATCTCCTTACTCTGGAAGTGACTGTGTCTATCTGCTTGTCCCACCTCAGTCCACTGTCTATGTGTACTCCTAGGTATTTGACACACTCCGAGCGATCAATTTGGCTACACGTGCATGTGCTCCCAGAGAGGCATTTGTGGGCTGTAATAAAGAAGTTTGATGGAGGAGAACTTATTTTGTTAATATAGAACGGGACATAATATGTTTTGGAGAGGTTTAATGTTAAAAGGTTTTCTGTAAGCCAGTTCATGATTTTTGAGATGGAATACTCCGCTCTTTCCTTGACAGCGTTCCAGTCGGACCCCCATACAAAAACTGCCGTGTCATCTGCATATGTAAAGATTTTTGTATTTTGGAGGGAGATTTGGCAAAGATCGTTTATGTACAGCTGGAAAAGAGTCGGACTCAATGAACTCCCTTGTGGGAGGCCGTAAGACACTGTAATTTCGTCACTTTCGGTGTTACCTATTCTAACCGTTTGTTTCCTGTTGGATAGGAAGTCTTTGATTATGTTGTATGGATTTCCACGTATGCCTAGCTTCTCTAATTTAGCCAGAAGAATGGGGACTGAGACCGTGTCAAATGCTTTTGATAGGTCTAAAAATATACATATACATTTGTTTTTGTTGTCTAGATTTTTAACAATTTCAGTTGTCAGGTCGAGTACGGCATCCTCGGTGGAGTAGCCTGTGCGAAAGCCGTATTGGTTATCAGCTAGTATTTTAAATTTTTCCAAAAAATTCTTAATTGCCCGGTTTATTATTTTCTCTAGAATTTTTGAGATGCCAGCTAAGACCGCAATTGGTCGATAGTTGTTGACACGGTCTCTATCCCCACTCTTGTGGATTGGGTGTACTATCGCTTTCTTAAGCATTTCTGGGAATACTCCTGTGTTTATTGCGGTGTTACATATGTGGGCAATGAGGGGTGTTATAATGTGACGACATTGTTTAAGTATTTGGGTTGAGATGCCATCCCAGCCTGTGGCACAGTCTGATCGGAGTTGGAGTATTATAGTTTCGATGTCCGATTCCTCTACTTCTATGATACTGATGGAGTTTACAGGGTTTTTCAGTGAGGTTAGATTTTTGGGATTTGGAATAATGTGGTTATTTTGTACTGTTTGAGAGGTGAGTATTTTATCGGCTAGGTTTTGTCCTATACTTGTAAGGAATTTGCAAACATGGTTTACAGATTTTTTGGGATCATTGTGTGTTTGGAGAAGTTCTGTGGGACTGTTTTTAACTTTTTTGGTGTTTGTAATATTTTTTATCGCTGTCCAGAGGGCCTTCGGATCTTTACCAGCTTTGTCGATTAGGCTCCTTTCATATGCTATTTTTTGTTTGCGTAATAGGTTGTTAAAGTAATTTCGGTAGCGGGTGTAAATTAATTTAGCCGTCATGTTGTCTGGCTCCTTTTTCGCTTTAATATGAAGTCTGTCTCGATGCTTTATGCAGCGAAGCATACCTGGTGTTATCCATGGTTTTAAGATTCTAAATTTCCTAGTTACTGCTTTAGTTTTTGTGTTATTGTGTATGACGTTCGAGATTGTGGATAAAAGAAAGTTCGTAGCTAAATTGGCGTCATTAATCCAAACGTTTGTAAAGTCGACATTTTCTAGATCTTTTTTTATTTTGTTGTAGTCCAAGAGAGTTTTATTTATAGCTGGTTTTATAGAGGTGGTCGCTGAGTCTAACTGTAGGATGATTGGCATGTGATCTGTTACGTAGGATTTTAATATAAGAGTTGTGGTTTGGAGATCGGGTTTCGTGAAAAGGTGGTCTAGGCAAGTTGTGTTTCTTGTTGGGTGGGTATGTGTTGGGTAAAGACCGTAGGTTGCGTTGAGAGTCAGATATTCATCACGTAGAGGGTCTGAGCTATTTTTACCGATGTCGATGTTTATGTCTCCCACTAGGATTTTCTTGAAGGGGAAGCTGTTATAAACATCATCCAGACTTTTTACAAAGTTGTTGAAATTTTCAGTGGTTTTTAGAGAAGGTGAACGATATATAGCAACGACCGTGAGGTTATTATCTATTTGACAAATCAGGCAGCTTGCATCCATAAATGTTGGTTCAGATATTTTATATGATAAGTTTGTTTTAGCGTAGATTACTACACCATCATTCTGATTGAACTTTTTACTTCAAAAATAATAAAAAAATCAACATATTTCGTGTAAATTGCTATTGCCAGAGATGAAATATATAAAAAAGTAGATGAATCTACAACTTTTATTGCAAGAGAACTTAAAATGTAACCAGTAGACCAACGGGCACCTTAAAAATAAATTAATATTGTTTGGTCTACCACCGAGAGATCAACGCGTACCTTTAAAGTAGATGAATCTACAACTTATATTCCAAGGGATGAAACTCGGGTGATCAACGGGTCCGCACCCGTATGTACCTATTGCATTGCAATTTCTTATCTTAATAAAAAAAAATAGGTTTACTTTGTTATCTTCAAAAGTCTTTCTATTAAAACGACGTGCTTTCAAGACGACCCCTACACCTTCAGGGAGTTCAATGGACTCAACAAATTCATCCATTGAAAGATCCAATGGAACCCGTCGCTCAATAGGTACCCATACTGGAAATGTTGTAGGCAGGAATTGCAGCTGTATAACCATTTTGAACTATAATTGGACTGTTACTAAATCTGTTAGCACCTAATGCAGACTTAAATTCAATTGAGATCTTGTTTCTACCTATCTTTTTTATTCCATCCCTACAAATACCTAATATATTATTTTTAACCAAGAATTGACCGAATTTCATGAAGTTCAGGTTCGTACCAGAAGAAGAATCACTTTCTGTCTTAGATACTGTAATTATAAATGGGCCTTTGTCCTCCTTGCGGTTTTCATTTATTCCAACAACCAACAAAGGATGTCGGTAAATGTGTTGCACTGATGCGGAAGCCAGAGCAGGGTCCGTGATTTTCTTTTTCTGTAGGTGGTTTGATGAGGATTCATCCGGGGGGTAACGACGTTTAGCCGTGAGTTGGGAGGAGGTGGATGACTCTGGAGGGTCCGGTGGATCCGGTGGGACCGGAGCGGTATCCATCTTCATCACGTTAAATTAGATACTTACACAGTAAGACGCACACAAACACAATAAACAGTTAGTTGTTAGTATTTTCAATAGATCAACACTGCTCAAGGAGTATTTTCAACACTGAAATCACTTGTAAAGAAATTCTCTAACAAGTTTTAACCTGTCACAAACGGGCAGTGCTTAAACGGGCAAAAAGTCCCAAGCTATTTATATTCACTAACTTTTAGGCGTAGCGTCCGCGCCGCGTTCGTAGCTGACGTAACATCGAACCTAAATTTGGATCGTCAGGATGGCCCGGCCCCATGGAATCTGGTATCGAGACCTATTTATATGTCGGTGGTCGGTAGAGGTTTGCACCAGTGCGGCGCAACCGGAGAAAAACCGGTGAAGCTCCGGTGAAAAAAATGTAACCGATGAACCGGAGAAAAACCGGTTTTTTCACCGGTTCTTATTCTCACAACACAAAGCTATTTTTTATTTACATTTTAATTATGTAGGTAGGGATAAATCCATAGTTACTCCATACTAATATTATAAATGACCGTGTCTGTCTGTCTGTCTGTTTGAATATAATATCCGTCTGTCTGTTTGTCTGTTAGGCGCCACGCCTAAACTACTGAACCGATCTTGATGAAATTTGGTACAAAGAGGAATTAGAGCTTGAAAACGGACATAGCTACCTTTTAATCGCGAAAAAAGTGGTAAAGGGGGGATAGGGGATGTAAGCATAGTCTAATACAGTCGATCGATGGAGACGTCCAGACAGAGCAATCGTGCGGATAGGTATATTAGGTACATATCATCCATTTAGCAATCAAAGATGGCGAACTCGAAATTTTCAATGAAATCAATATGGGTATCGTTTTCGAGGTTATCAGGGCTGCTAATTACGAATATACTTATACATTTAGCGATCAAAGATGGCGGACTCGAAATTTCAAATAAAATCAATATGGGTATCGTTTTCGAGGTTATCAAGGCTTCTAATTACGAATATATCATCCATTTAGCAATTGAAGATGGCGGACTCAAAATTTTTAATAAAATCAATATGGGTATCGTTTTCGAGGTTATCAGGGCTGCTTATTACGAATATATCATCCATTTAGCAATCAAATTATGTATGAAGAATGATTATCATGAACACAAAACGGCCAGCTAGTAAATATCTAATATTTACATTTTAATCCATTATATACATAATGCTATATACAATTACATTATAATTATGTTTTTAATAATAAATAAATTGGTACTAAACAAAATTCTAAATTAAAATATTTTTTCTTTATCCTTCGCTCTAAGCACCGGTTATTCTCCGGTGAAACACCGGAACTTGCTAAAACACCGGTGTTTTTCACCGGTTCACGAAATTCCGCCCCGGTGCAAACCTCTAATGGTCGGTGCCATGACATGACAGATTGAGAAATTGGGCCTCGTTTCATGCAAGGCGAGTGCGGTCTGATTCCGTCTGATCTGATCCCAGGGGGGCCCCGTTCTACAAATAGAAATTTTAGTTATACAAATATGAGGCAAACATGAATTGAACCTTGATTATATCACTAGTCTCTTTTTTTTCCAATATACAGTTGTGTCTGCTAAAAAGAGACAAAACATTTAAGTTATTGCTCACTTGGGAAAATGAGTATGAGAATTTGACAGCGTGCCGACTGTGCCAACATTTATGAATGATTTGCGCCAACATTATGAATGATTTGCGACAGCCATTGATTAATTTTACTAGACCATACTACTACAAGCATATTAGTGATGTACTCTAATAAATGATTTGACGACGACACTACTCTTCTTTACAAAAATGTACTCTTTTGAAGAAATACGAATTGACAAAATTGTAATGTCTTCTGTTTTTTCGTATTAGAACTGGGCAATTGTGGTATTGTTAGAAACGTCTTGATCATCCGCTGGTTATAGGCAATATGACGTGTGAATGACTCACTGAAACTCTGACTATAATGAAAAAAAAATTGAGATATATAGACCGTGCTTGGTATGAAATTAAAGGGCTCAATTAGCACATTAAAAACATGTATTGTATACATTATTGGGTGTTGCTTGCACCAAAATAATACAAATAAAAATCAAGTTTAAAACTAAAATCCGACTACTACTTACGTTTTTTACCGTCTCTACCATGGTGAATGTTCTGATAAGCTCTTCCAAGTAATCCCACCCTCTCCTTTCCTATATAGGACAACACGTGCAGGACTTAGATGCCACCCGCATACGGTGCAGAATATTTCATCAAGAACCAAGCGATTCGGCGACTCCTTCTTCTGCCGCACTATTAAGACTTGGAATTCCTTGCCAGCTCACGTGTTTCCTTCCTCCTATAGTCCCGGGTCCTTTAAGCGGGGCGTGAAAAAGCATCTGATGAGGCCGTCAAGCTGAGTGCCACCATTGTAACATGGTACGTGTTGTAATGGTGGCCCTCTTTTCAGAGACTTTGCCTTCAGCTTACCATCAGGCGAGGCGAAGTCAAATTGACGTGTCCTTTATTAAAAAAAAAAAAAACTGCAAATCACGCTCTAAGAAGTATCAAGCAAGAAAATATCAAGAATAACCGTGGTCGCATACCATTTACTCTAACAAAACAATAAATTCTAGGGATTCGTGATTCTGCAGTAGTCGGGTTTTAGTTTTATAGTTGCGCCACGTATCTTGAACGTAAATCATAAGACATACGAGGCTCTGGCTGGCGCCCGCGGATTGCTTTGTAATATTCTATGCTGGGTGAATTTGAGTTCGTCTACCGTAGTAGCATCCCGTGCTATCCTCGATAGACACCCAAGAAATGTGTACTGCGCGTATAGGGTACGTTTTGAGCACATTTTAGGTCCAAGATACGTGGCGCGGGTTATAGTATAGATAGATATCGACAAATATTACGATAGTAGAAGGTGCATCCCTAGCATAGTAACCGTCGTCAAACGTTCATTCATGAAAATGGAACATAGGCACAGAATAAATATGGATAGTATTACCGTGACATAGGTATACACGTCAATTCTGTAGGTAGGTATACCCCGTTTGTTCTCTTAACCTAATGGGGGATTTACACGGGTTGATTTTCGCCGTGCGACGAGTCGCTTCACTAATTGCCTCACCAAGCCGCATCGCTAGCCCATTTACACAGGTTACTAAAATTGCGGCTCTGTCATTTCCATCGAAAATGTTGAGCAGAATAGCCGTTTGTGCCGGAATTGAAATAATTAATTATTCAATTATTCAACAATTGCTTAAAGAACAAAGAGAGAAGAAAAAACAAAAGGAAAGAAGAACACGTAATGTTTGGGTACGTGGATGGATTTCTCGACGTACCTAAGGACTTGGTGCTTCGGATACTTTATTGGTTGAGTGGAGTTTAGAAGATCCTGATTATTTTAAAAAACGATTAAGAATGACTACTGACCAGTTTAATACTTTACTACATAAGGTTACTCCGCTTGAGTCATTCACCATCTCGCGATCGTCAAATTCGCGAGCGCGCGCGAGTTAGCAACTTTTGATTTCGAATTATTTTTTCGTCGTCATCTCGCGCGCATGCTAAAGTATAGTCAGATAAAAAAGGATCAAAGAAACCATGAAAAAGAAAACTAATGTACACTCGCGTCTTTACCTGCATTGGTTGATGCACTGCGAATGTTTTTTTTTCATCTTAGATTTCGATATAGACTTGCGAAGTGAGACTAGGCCACTAGGGGGACACGGTCGGTATTATGATATCTGTTACGAGTAGCTATGTCATCTTAATATGCGTCGTATGAAATTAGATTATTTTTTTCGCTTATCTTTTACTTTAGGCTGTATTTAAGATAAATTTCATAATGTTTCACATATTACACTAGTTAAAATATTTACAAGAATATAAAAAGTATTTATTGTAATTTTTATTTTATTACATAATTTTTTTATGATATTTGTAATTAATTTTAAATTAGTGTATTGTTTTAATGTATATATTTATTGTAAAAATATTAAATAAAGCTATTTTTTTTTTTGTAATAAAAATGGATAAATAGTTGGGGTAAGTAGTTCGGGTATCGAATAATTCCTCCTCATCGATTTTTACTGGTAAAGTGCCCAAAAGTGCAGCATTGCGCCGTCGGATGGTAAGGTTTTTTTATGCCAAACTAATTTCGTATCTTTTTCAAGGATCGTATATTTTCCACAAACTTTTTTTATTAGACAGTTATTATTATTTATTTAAAATATACCTAATCGATTACTATAAAAAACGATTATTTATTTCCCACGCTTCCCCAAAATTGATTTCAGGAGTATTTTTACTGTGCATTCCTTAAAGTAGGTATATATGTTGCGGGCAACTTGAGAAATCTGGTCCCTATGAATAGTGACCGGCCTGTATAAATAATGCCCTTCTCACATGGGCAATTTGATAAAATTTCATTTGTAATCAGTTTTCCCGCCTCATATTATGCCCTTATAAATACGTTTTGGGCAAAATGATAAAAAAAATGAAATGAAGCGTTTTTGTTTATTAACGTTAAAAAAAATACCTAACCTAACCTGGGGTGTGGATATACACCAGTACAGTGCAGTAAAATTTTATGCATTTAAGTTAAGATTGCCATTTAGTAAAAATGTGGCAGCCTTTTGTGTTTTTTATGTATTGTGGAGGTAAGTTTTACATTTAGCTTAGGTATAAAAGCTATACAAATAGACAATTGAGTATCTGTAACATTAAAATAAGAGACAGAGCTACTTTTGCATTTATATTATTAGTATGTATACGAGATACCTCAAAAACTGTGTTTTCTTTTACTTCAAACTCAAGTCGTATAAATCTATATTGAGATGGCCAAATTTTGTTACGCATTTTCAAATAATTAATGTACGTGAACGCATGCTTAAGTTTTCTATTTTTCTATACATTTCTTTATAACATAATGACAAAATAATAGCTTCTTCCACGTCCATTTTCTAAGCTCTGCCGAAACAAACTGACAAACTCTCGCAAAACGCGGTAGCGCTTATACCTCGGGATCGGGACCCGTATCTTAGACCTGAATCACGAGACTAACGATGTCCTGGCTTCCGCCGTAGCACCCCATGCTATCTTCAAAAGACACATTTTAGGTGCAAGATATAATGTCCCGAGTAACCACTGACCTCCGTTAACGCGCGCTACATGTGAAGCTAGCCTAAAATATCTTGTACATTTAAAATAGGTACCTAATTTAATCTATTACAACGTTTTTGTAGCTGACTGTACACAAATACGTCATATTTTCACAAACGCGCGAGTTGATAACACAAAAATAATTCAAAATCGAAAATTGCCAACTCGCGCGCGCTCGCGAATTTGACGATCGCGAGATGGTAAATGACTCCTCCGCTTATACAAAAATGCGATACCAATATGCGAGTAGCACTTTCTCCGAAAATTAAATTAGAAATAACCCTGAAGTTCTTGGCTACCGGTGATAACTATTCAAGTCTTGCAGAGTCATTTAGAGTTCCAGAATTTGCAGAGTCATTTAGAGTTCCAGAATGCACAATTTCCTTGTTTTTGAAGGATGTTTTGGATGCTATATACAATGTTTTACAGGAGTTCATTATGGTAAGTGAAACTAGTAATTAATTATTAAACGATTTATTTATAAATTTTCCATTGTGTTTTCATCTAAGCATGACCTAACAGCTTGAGATAGAATTTCGTCGTTCACTGCGTATTGTTGCCCAGTATTTTCTTGTGTTAGTAAACAGCTGGCAAAATAGTTTTCTTCATAATCGAGGTGCCTTCTAGAAGTGGAAGCTTCGGGAGTCGGAGTTTCACGCTGGTTTTGAAAAGCTTGGTTTCGGGAAGTAGTACTCGTAGCTTCGGCTTCTGGAGTCGAAGTATAGCGTGTATAGTGAACTCGTAGGTCTAGCAATTGGAAAATGTTGTGTATTTAAGGTTTTCAGTCTTTCTTGTGACAAATAATTATTGATGAAATTTTGACAAACAATAGCATTTCTTAATGGCAAACTACGTAATTGGCTTGCTACATGTACTCCGAATGTATCAAATTCATCTTGACGGATAGTTTGAGCCAAAGTTTCTAATATATCGACTGCTTGTAAAACAGGTAGGTCCATTTTAGGTGCGTCCATTAGAGAGATTCTTGTTCCAATTCATCAAAATATGAAGACGCGGCGCTGTTTGTGTTCACCGCTGAATCTTTTCCCTGTAACCATACACTAATATAAGTTTATTTCTTTTAGGTGCCATGCCATCCACCACAGATCAATGGAAGAAAATACAAAAGGATTTTTTAGATCGCTGGCAATTTCCTTTTTGCTGTGGAGCTATTGACGGGAAACACGTATTAATCGAAAATCCACCACACGGAGCATCAGACTATTATAATTACAAAGGCACTTATAGTGTGGTGTTGTTTGCTATAGTGGATGCACATTAGCGTTTCATATATATAGATTTCGGAACTAATGGACGCATGAATGATTCGCATATTTGGAAAAAAAACAAAGTGCTCTTGAAAGAAATAATTTAGAACTACCTAATAAGGCAGTTTTCGTTGGTGATGATGCTTTCCCTTTGGCAACCTATTTAATGAAACCGTATTCAAGACATGAAGGTTTGGAACACAAACAAAAAATCTTTAATTACAGACTATCAAGAGCACGGCGAATCGTAGAGAATGCCTTTGGCATAATGGCTTCACGATTCAGAGTGTACAGAAAACCTATAAACCCGATGAAACATTGGATAAAACTGATTCTATTATTAAAGCGACCTGTGCGCTGCATAACTGGCTTCGAACTAATCTCATATACATGAATACTCCCGAATTAGTAGACGGAGAAGACTTCAGTTCAGGGACAATCAGAAACGGAAGTTAGAGAAGCATTCCTACGGCAGGAGTAGACGAATTAATGACACCGCTATCTTCTAACAACTATTCACGAAATGCAAAAGATCTGCGCGATAGATATGCTGACTATTTTGTCGGACCAGGAAGAGTTTCATGGCAAGATAGAATGATTGCGTAAATATTGTATGTTTATTTAAGTAATTTTATAAAAATGGCCCTATTCACAATTTACCTATTATCTAATATATAAAATTCTTCTGTCACGGGGTGCGTAATCGAACTCCTCCGAAACGGCTTGACCGATTTTGATGAAATTTTTTGTGCTTATCCGGTATCTATGAGAATCGGCCAACATCTATTTTTCATCCCCCTAAGTGATAAGGGTGCAGCGGGAACGGGATTTGAATACCACGCGGGCCGAAAATATGGCGGTACGAAGTTCGCCGGGGCAGCTAGTAATTTATAATATGCGAACAAGAATAACTATTTAATAAATAATAATAAGACTTACCATGCTATCTTTACTGTTTCTTCCTTCTATCACTGGCTTTAAAAAGCGGTCAGCTACAGAAAACCAAATTAATTGAGGTCTGTATACATCATCCTTTCCCGCGCCACTCTTCTTTGACTTTGCTACCTTACTGGCCTCTCTATTATACGTGGTTCGTATATTTTTTTATCTTCAATTTAAGCTCTTCAACTGTTGTGGACAAACGCATTTCTTGAATAATAGATTTAAGAGCCGCTAAACGTACATTATTGTTCCTGTAATCTTGTTCTCTTGGGTTCCATAAGCATGGATGCATTTCATAGCATTCCAAAAACTGTATGGTGTTATTTTTATTCATGGTTGTTACGATACATGTACACAGAAACGCTGTAGTAAATAAATACACGTGCGTGCGCGAAACACCTTCATGCGGCGGGCGATCGCCTGCAACTGATCGTTTACACGGTCAATTTTAGTCACCAGCCGGTTGCCGCGAGGCCACAGTCGGATGCTACCCAACTTTGGGGCTTGCGGCTTTAGTCACTTGCAACTTAGCCGAATTGCCATTTAGATGGTCGATTTACGCCGCGCGGCAAAAATCGTGCGGCTTTAGTCACCCGTGTAAACCCCCCATAAGTCTATGGTCTGATCAACGTTGTTTGTCAGTGCCATTAGAATTTAACGAAATAGTTACTCCCTAATCCGAATTTTGCGGATAAATAATGTTGTCGACTCGAAATCAATATTTTTTTGTTTCGTTATTCATATAGGGTTTGGTTCGGGTCTACCGTAGCCCTGCACGAAATTATTAATATAGATAATTATACCTATTATGTATGTAGGTATAGATTGATAAAAAGAAACGTATTTATAAGAATTTAAACTTTTGCAAATTGTGTTCATATTATTGATTTTTAATTCTCAATATCAGAATCTATCAGAATCATCGGATTCCGAGTCCGAAGATTGATTGGAGGAATTTCACGACGCATTATTATGCATGTAAATATTTTATTTATTTATTTTAGTTTATTTTAGTAATACCTATAGTTTGTAGTGTTAATTTAATTTAGTATTATTTTGAACGTGTTTGTTTATAATAATACACTAATGCCTCGTCCTTAATAACACTAGCAACACTTTTAAGTCTACTTGGCCGTGCCACTTAGGCCAGCGCCAGACGCTCCAACCCGACCATCCGACCGTCCAATCGGCAGCCAGTATAATATTGATTACTATCTGAATACTATCTGAATAAGTTAATTTTTAATTAACCGTATTGTAACACCACAAAGCTTAATATGAGGAAAGTTACTGTCACCCGCGATAGATGGCGCTGTGCCGGCCGGCTGCATCGCGCTAACGAGATTCTCCGCAACCGAATGACCTCCCGCGTAAATCATTTATTTTGTATTCAAATTTGGTATTCATTTCAAATTAGATCGCCTACTCATCTCTGCTTCTAATTCAAGCTTCCACTACGTGGGACTTGTCTCGGGACTGAGATATAGCTAGACCATTGGCAGATCGCAAGCTTCCACCTGTGGGACTTGCAATCCTCCGTGGATACTTAAGTGTATTAGCTAGGTAGTCTTGCTTTGTTTCAATAAACTTACGTTTATAACACAACATAGCGTACGTTTTCTCTCCGTGCCTGATTCCGTCTCCCGTACATCGGTGATCCCAGTTTACCTCCTTACAGTATTAGTTTTTTTTTGTATTTTCATATGGTGTACAATAAAGAATATTGTAATGAAATGAAATGAAATGAAATGAAAATTTATTCGTAAGAGACACGGTAAAGATAAGAAGTTACATTTTTCAGTGTAGGTAGTACAGGCCAGCATATCTCGCCAGCATTAGGCATACCTACGAATTTTTATTTGTTCAATGTCACTAAATTATAATGCAATCACTAAATTAAGATGTCAATACAAATTACAATCCAATCACTAAATTAAGATGTCAATACAAATACCAATGCAATCACTAAATTAAGATGTCAATACAAATTACAATGCAATCACTAAATTAATATGTTAATACAATATAAATTGGGAATGTCAATAATAATAAATATTTATATATTTTAGTCATTTGCAATTAAAAAATTCTTGCAGATCATAAAAGCATTTATCTATTAGCCATTGCTTTAGTTTCGACCTAAATTGAGTCCTGGGCAGTTCCCTGATTACCTTAGGAATGTGATTGTAAATGTTAATGGTCATTATGAAGCAGTTTTTTTGGTAAAAGCTAGTTCTGCACATCTCAAATTTTATTTTAGTGGGGTCTCGAGATTCGAACCTACATGTTGCACTTGCTTTGAGAAACAAGTGACCCTGGTTTCTCACGAACATGCCTACCTCCAATATGTAGACAGACACCAAGGTCAGCACCCCCAGTCTCTTATAGAGTGGTCTACATGTTTCTAGGGGCCCTACCCCGCATACTGCCCTTATGCACATTTTTGCTTCAAGAATGCTCTCTGTATATCAGTTGAATTGCCCCACAACAGTATACCATAGCCTAATATCGAGGCAACGTGACCGTAGTACGCTATGAGAGCTGTATTTTCATCAGTTGTATTATGTATAAATTATTATTATTACATTAGTACTGGTTGTTGATTGTATGGTCGGATGGTCGGGTTGGAGCGTCTGGCGCTGGCCTAACTCTGCAGCAGTCATTATTAATCCACTCCGCGATTGAACTAGATCTTCCACTCTTCGTTTCTTAGTTTTAAAAGACGAAACTTCAAAGACTTTTTAGGTCTTCCGGGTCGAGGAAGGTCAGCAGATGAGGCAGAAGGTTGCGGTCGAGGCTATCACTCGCAGAATTTTATCTCCTCGCCTTCTAGCCACGCTTTATTCTTATTAAGGAAACGTTCTTTTGACTTTCCTAAAGTGAGCCATTTGATAGTCATATTGTGAATAATTTCACCTTAATTTCCCTTTAACATTCTTCCGTGATGTCAGAGAAATCAAATTTAGATGAAATATACTCAAAAAGACGATCATTCCTTAATAAAATTGCTTTTCATGTTTGAGCCACTCTTCGAAAAATTCTATTTTACTAATAGAGTAAAGCTTATCTACCAAAGAAAGAAAAAACAATGTTGTTAATCGATTAAGAAAGGGAAAAATCGACCCCGGACGGGACTCGAACCCGCGATCTTTCCCTTACAGGGGGAACGCTCTGACCACTAAGCCACCGAGACATGTACGAAATCAATCCAAATTCCCTTATACAACCGTCTTAAGGGCGACGGTGAAGCCATCTACCGACATTCATACGAACTTATCGGAATCAATGAACGATGTTGCAATCATTTTTAAACATTGATTTTTGATGACTCCGCCCAAACAACTGAATGTAATTTTGAAGCATTTACTATGCTAACTGTTCAAATCGATTAAGAAAAAAAGAAAAAGATCGGTGGCTTAGTGGTCAGAGCGTTCCCCCTGTAAGGGAAAGATCGCGGGTTCGAGTCCCGTCCGAGGTCGATTCTTTTTCCCTTTCTTAATCGATTTGAACAGTTAGCATAGTAAATGCTTCAAAATTTCATTCAACAATGTTGTACTCAAGTGTGCTACAATAGTACATTATGGTACAAGTGAGCAAAGTTGGTGATTACCGCCGAGGCGCCATTTGAGTCCCGAGCCGCCAGGCGAGGGTCTTAAGAGAGCCGAGGACGGTAATCATCATGCTCACGCGTGCCATACGACGTTTTACAACACACTTGCGAATAAAATAATACTACAAATACTAAATAAACAATACTACAAATTAATTCGTTTTCCTATGCGCGCGTATTTAACAATGGCGGTCGACCATATTTTAAAAAAAATGAGGTTTGAATTTAACTTTTTTTTACTCTGTTTTTACTGTACTTAGAGAAAAAAAAAGTTAAATTTGAGTGAAAATTTTGTTCATTAAACAAGTATTACAAGTTGAAATTATTTATTTAAATACGAAAATACATCAAATGACCATACAATAGGCGTATTAATTTATTCGTACTATTAAACACGTTATTTTTTGTATCAAAACTTTTTTAAGAACATAGATAATTATAGGCACTTCCTATAAAATTTAAAAAAGAATCTATATACTTACTTAACTCACTTTTTGTGAATAATAGCAATGAAAAAGTCACATTTTGATAATAATAGGTGTCATTACGTACCTAATTGCGGTAAAATAATAGCACTTTTATGAGCAGGTGTGTTGTAAATAATATTGCCAGAATCATCTAAAAACATATCGAAAATTCAGCCTGGAAACAAGAGGAAACATAGCTTTTCCAAGCTTGCTAAGTTTTAAAACAAAGAAAAAAAAAGAATTATTTTTGTGTCTTCATTCAATAGTCTATTTTATTAATGTTTATGACACATTATAACTTTGAATATCTATAGTTAATCAAAGCATTATAAGATTATAATACGAATAAAATAATAAACATACTTTCAGAAATAAAATCCATCACTAAAACTTTCCACAAGACAACAAACTGTCACCATAACATAACATAGTGCAAGTGTCGCGAAAATGCAATGGACGCAATTATTTAAATTCATTTATCCTCATTAGCTTACTTTGATAGGCGATGACTCATTAGTATGAGATGATAGACGTAAACATTTTTTGGAAACAGGGCGGCTGCCCAAATTCAAAACCCAGTAAGGGACATTTTTTCCGAAAACACTTTTTTTCCATATTTCGAACTTTCATAGGGAACCGCATCGACCTCGGCTGCCCAAATTCAAAACCCAGTAAGTGTTTTTTAACAAATTTTACAGGAGAGCGTAAAAACATAAAACGGGCAAGCCTTTCAAAAGTATTGGGGTTAGGTTAGTAAAGTGATATAATTATTGGATAGACACAAAAGTGGTAGAATGTATAAGGAAACATTATTTTTAATTATAAGACCACACTTGCTGTATGTACCTGCATTCTGTGAATAAATAAATGAATATGAATATGAATGAATATGAAAGAATACTAACCACTGACTACATAATGAGTAAAATATTTCGATAATAATGTATATTGCACGTTTTATACCCCTTACTAACTTTGAAAATGGAAATCTCACCCGTTTCAAAAACCTAGTACATATACAGGGTGTCCCAAAATTCAAGGATAAGCCGGCAACAGGGGGTGGCCCTAGCTATGGCTGCTCAGGAAAAAATAAGAAAAAAAATATATCTCTATTTTTTTTTTAATTACTCGAACTTTTTCAAAATCCCTCGAAATTCGGTACCCTTAATGATATTTTCAACTACCAGGTCCACAATTTTGCAAATATTTTTGAACTCTTTTCTGTATTAGCAAGCTAAGAAGCATGGCTATCCATCACCACCCTGAAAAATTATAGGATATTTGTAGTTATTTTACAAAAATAAGTGAAAATATTTTTTTGTCGTCAAATTTTCATACACTTTTACTTTCGACCCACTTTATCTTATCTCGGTGAAAAAAAAAAAGTACGGACACCACTATGGCATTCTTTTTCAAAAATTGGCGCAACTATCCAAGATTTCAAAATGGTATAATTTGGGTATGATACTATATTGAAATACTAAAAAAAAATTTTTTTTTTGTAAATAAGAATCACATTTAATACATTGCTCTTATTGAAAATCACCAGATTTACTTTGTACACAATGCATTCATCCTCAATAAAAAATAATTGACGGGACTTGTGACAAAGTGGTAACCGAGTAGGTTATCACATTACGAGGTTAAGCAACATAAGCCAGGGTGGTTTTCGGATGGATGACCATTCTTAAGACATTGAGACACCTCCATTCCTCAGAAAGTACGTTAGGCCGTCGATCGTAGTGGCCAAACGAGCATCTATGACAGTTGTTACGGGTAGTCGGAGCCCTAAAAGTCCAACAACTGGACGCACTACATAACTTTGATATCGCCAATGGGTTGTGGAGGTCAGGTGGCAGTCGCTTCAAAGAAAATTTCGCGGTTCTGCTGTTTCACAGTTAACCATAAAATCCGACTCTGTATTTTGTAAAGGTTCAGAGGATGAAAATCCATACTGTTAAAATATTAAACAAACATAATGGTATAATTTTATAATTATTGCACTATTGTTAATTTTTTTTTTATTTTTACATTTTTAATTGTTTGCCACCGGCATTAATACCTACATTTTATTTTTCGTGTATTCCTTTTATCAGAAATATAATCCGTAGCCGCATTGATATTTGAATGAAACTAGTCCAGCGTTGCAATTGCTTTCGGAAACCTAATTGTTCTTAAAACAATTCCAATAAAACTCTGAGCCTCGGATTTCCCAGCTAACTGTGAAACAGCAGAAATGCGAAATTTGCCGTGAAGCGACTGCCACCTGACCTTCACAACCCACTGGCTATATCAAAGTTATGTAGTGAGTCCAGTTGTTGGACTTTTAGGGGTCCGACTAACTGTCATAGATACTCATATGGCCACCGGGATCTACGACCTAACGTACTCTCTGAGAAACAGAGGACGGAGGTGTCTTAATGTCTTAAGAATGGTCATCCATCCGAAAACCACCCTGGCTTATGTTGCTTAACCTCGTAATGTGAAAACCTACTCGGTTATCACTTTGTCACAAGTCCCGTCAATGATTTTTTATTGAGGATGAATGCATTGTGTACAAAGTAAATCTGGTGATTTTCAATAAGAGCAATGTATTAAATGTGATTCTTATTTATAAAAAATTTTTTTTTTAGTATTTCATTATAGTATCATACCCAAATTATACCATTTTGAAATCTTGGATAGTTGCGCCAATTTTTGAAAAAGAATGCCATAGTGGTGTTTATACTTTTTTTTTTCACCGAGATAAGATAAAGTGGGTCGAAAGTAAAAATGTATGAAAATTTGACGACAAAAAAATATTTTGACTTATTTTTGTAAAATAACTACAAATATTCTATAATTTTTCAGGGTGTTGGTGGATAGTCATGCTTCTTAGCTTGCTAAAACAGAAAAGAGTTCAGAAATATTCGCAAAATTGTGGACCTGGTAGTTGAAAATATCATTAGGGGTATCGAATTTCCAAAGATTTTAAAAAAGTTTGAATAATTAAAAAAAAAATAGAGATACATTTTTTTTCTTATTTTTTCCAGAGCAGCCATAAGTAGGGCCACCCTCTGTTACCGGCTTATCCTTGAATTTTGGGACACCCTGTATATGCATGTTTCGTAGAGGTAAACTAAAAAATATAAATTTCTGCATCAATCAAAGTAAGAAAAGTATTTTTATTGTTTCAATTAAACATACAATTAGTAAGAAAAGTAAGAATATAATGGTGTGCGGGCGGCGGGTGGTAGGCGGTAATCCGCTCCAATTTCTCGCGTCGCGCCCAAGTTCAAAAACCTAGTAAGCCACATTCCCAATAACAAAACACAGTAAGTGCATGTGACTTGCTGAGTTTTGAAGTTGTAAATGCGAGTTGCTAGGTTTTTGATCTTGTTTTCTGAGAGTGAAAATGCACTTACTAGGTTTTATGGTGTCAAAATATCTGTTATTTTGTAAGATTTTAAAGCAGGTGTCTTCACAGGTCGGCTGCCCAAACCAAAACCCAGCAAGGGACATTTTTTGTCAAACACGTTTTTTATAATCAATATTTCCAAAATTTTTAGCTACATCTATGGAAAAAACACCCGTATTTCTATCTTATCTAGAATCAGAGTTATGAACATACGTGAACCTAGCAAGTGATATTCGTACTCGGAGGATACAAAATCAAAAAACTAGTAAGTAACAGTTCAAAGTACAAAAACCTATTAGGTATATACAGTGTACCTGCTAGGTATTTGAATTGTGAATTGAACTTACTAGGTTTTTAAATTTGAAAGTGGTCTTTTACTAGGTTTTTAAACTTGGAATTGTCCCGTACTAGGTTTTTGATTTACAAAATTATTGAAGTATAAATCGAGATTACCAAATCGTGTCTTTATTAAATAATAGTAAGTCAGTGTGAAATAGGCGCGCGGGACGGGGAGGGGGAACTGCTGCTGGCAAATACAATCCAAGAGGAATGGCAAAACATGGTGATCGTGAATCTCATCCGATCGATGAAAAAACGTATGGAAGCAGTATTATGAGCTCGGGAAGGGAATTTACAAGTTAATAAATAAACGCTTTTTTTTTCATTTACGTGTTGTTTTACCTACTTTCTTCACACTCCATGCAGGGTAAAAATGGCTCGATAAACAATAAAATCGGCTAAGTGCGAGTCGGACTCGCCCATGAAGGGTTCCGTAGTAGCAAAGGCGAAAATTGCGGTTTAGTCACAAGTCTCGGGGTCGGCTTCAGTTTATTTGTCTAACACACTATAGATCCGGCCGGCATAGGTACATCAGCACGTTGAATCCGTGGAAAGCTAAGATTTTGATTGATATAAAACCTGTAATAACAACAGGAAACATTCATAAATATGTAATAAATTATTGCAAATATTAACACAATGAATAAGATTCGCCACACATAATATTGAAAAGGCCACAACAATATTAACTATAATAAAATTAATTCTTATAACTAAGTATTTACAATATTAAATGTGCAAGTTTGGCGAACACCTACCACACCACACCACACCTAGTGCGCTAGTACCTTGTGGTTCAGTGTGATGACGTAGAAATCAACATCATTATCCGCGTCAGTCGACTGTCGAGTAGTACGGCATGCCCAACACTGGCAACACTGGCCACTCGCCGCCGCCGCCCGCCGCGCCGGCCGCCAAACTAGTTGAAACATCCTGCTAGTGTCAGAGTGCGCGATAAGCTTCGTATAAATCAAATTAAGTGCAAAATCATATCACTTGGTGATGATTTAGGTGAATAGTGAATGTGTCTAAGAGTGTGGAGGTCCTTCTAGCGACGGCAGATGAAACTAGACGAGAACTGTGACTATTGACGACTCGTTGAACTCGTTCAAGAGAATAAAAATACAATAACATTGGTAAGTAGGACGGAATACCTGTTTGAATAATATCATCATCACCTTCACTACATTTTTTTTATCTTTCTCATCCTAGCGTTAATTCCCAGTCGCATCCGAAGCTTTTCAGCTCGGAGTCTGGGGTCCGCTTTACCGTCTTTACTACAGATTTGGCTAGACCTCGATATTTTTTCGTGAAGCGATTGCCATCTGACCTCCACAGTCCAATGATAACATTAGGCGATATCGAAGCTTTGCAGCTAGATCGTTGTTTTTGGATTTTTTAGGGCTCCAACTACCCGTAACGACTGCCATAGATGTTTTTATGGCAACCGGGACTGACGGCTTAACGTGCTCTCCGAGGCACGACCAGACCAATGCAAATACCCATATTTCATGAACACAAATATTTGCACTGAGCGGGGATCGAACCCGCGCCTCCTGCGTAGCGGCCGCGTTCACTACCGCTACGCCACGGAGGCTGTCAAACACGTACAACATTTTTTTTTATATATAACGGCGGGGAAACCGCGGCATCAGTCGGTTGTGCCTCGGCGTCAGTATCACTGACGCCATGGCTCACTTGGTCAGTACTCATGGGTAAATGAAATTCCAAACTCTGTTATATCCAGTAGGTATATTAACAATTAACAATGTGATAATCTTATTATAACTACACGTTATTTTTTAGTTTCATAAGTTTTTAAAAAGAAAGACCCTATACACTTAGCTGTATGTATTTAGCAGCGTTGTTCCTCGTTCCCAGGCTGGAGCAAAAGTGTCTCCTAATTTTACCGCTTTTAGCGCCCTACAAAACCAACGGAAGTCGTCAAGCGCGCGTAACTTTTCAATACTATTTATACAGACGTTGTTGGTTTTGTAGAAGCTTTACAAAATAATTAGATTCATTACAGGACATTATTAATATTTAATTAAATAATGAGGAATATTTCCATACTATAACATTTCTATAAGTTAATCCCTTATAAAGTGAATCTTTACGAATAATAACAAACTTTAATCTTTAATGACTTATTATGAAAAGCGTAATACTTTTCTACATATTATGATATTACAATTATTTAAATAATTAACTAGGAATATTACAATATTACACATATTTTATAAGTTATCTCTTAGTAATTGTATGTTTTACAAGTTTATGATCAACTTCAATAGGTACCTATATTTTAACCTTCAATGACTTAATATGTAAAGCATAATACTTGCCACATCCAATGATGTGATAAATCTTTAAATAATTAATAAGGAATATTACAATATTACACACATTTTATAATTTGTCTCATAAGAATTGTATATTCACAAGTAGCGACAAAGATCACAAACTTTTATCCTCAAGGACGTATTTCTTAAAACACTAAATCTTGTGTTTGTTGTTATGGGAGAATTCTTTAATTAATAAATACAAATTAATAAATTATAAACTCAACTGTACTAGTAATACATACTTTAAATATGAACTTTGGTAATTATAATGTTTACATTGATACCTACTGCATATCCGGCTAGCAGGATTGAAACCAAAATAGTTACTCAAATAATGCTTTCATAGAGGAATACATCTAATAATCATTAGACACTCATGACAATTCGTATTAGGATTATTCTTATTACTATTACTTATCGTAATCAACTAATATTACCTAACTATAAACTAGTAGTAATCAACTACTAGGTACTTCTTCAAGCGAATGGAATCTTCGCGCCGACATATATAAAACAAAGTCGCTGTCGCTGTTTGTCCGTCCCTATGTATGCTTATATCTTCAAAACTACGCAACGGATTTCGAAGCGGTTTTTTTAATAGATAGAGTAATTCAAGAGGAAGGTTTATATGTATAATACATGCATAATATTGTAGAGAAACACTGATAAATTTAGAGATATGCAGCGGGAACGGGATCAGAAAATATGGCGGTACGAAGTTCGCCGGGTCAGCTAGTTATAAATAAACATAATTTTGTTAGTCCGGTCCACGGAGGACAGAATATGATTTCCTTCTTCATGGTCCGGTGTTATCTATGCTTATGCACCACATACTGTACCTACAGGAAGTGAAGCTTTTGTAAAGCTCATTGCTCATCCATCAGTTATTGACATTATAGGCACCGAAGTAGTAATAAGGTATGATAACCTAAACGAATATTCGTCCCCCCAACCCCAACCCAACGCCAGAGCCTCGTTTGTCTGACGATTCAGGTCCAAGATACGTGTCTGGGTTATACCTAATCTGCACTCGACGATGTGACTGTATGTCGATGGCCTTCACTTCACGTGAGACTTAGCAATCACGTAAGATCAACATCTGAGCAAAAAACACACACATTAAGTTTTTCGGACACGACCTACAATTTCGATGAATCATGTCGTAATCTATTTCCAGTTTTATTTTTGTATACCTACTTAGTGTATTTAAAGAATGTAAAGTATTACTACATAATATCTAATCTAACGTACCTATTTATGTATCAAGAAGTATCTATCTAGATTCTAGATAATGCAAAGTAGATCAGGCGTCTGAATTGCGACCGATTGGTGCATAAAGTGATTATTTTATACTACTTAGGTCGCAGAAAAGCACACGGCCCTCCTAATGGTAAGTTTCTACCGTGGTCTATGGGCAAGTGTAACACCAGGGGAGTCACACTCGTGCTGCCGACTCTGTAAGAACAGAGAGATTCTGTGACGTCAGCGCAAGAGATAAGTAGGGCAAGCCTTTGGTTTTCCCACTGACAACACAAAACCTCTCCAGTGAGCTCCGATGATAAGTAGCTATATTAAAAACTAGCTTTTGCCCGCGGCTCCGCCCGCGTGGATGTCGTTTATCGCGACCAAACATAGCCTATGTCCTTTCTCAAGGTCTAATCTACCCCTATACCAAATTTCATCAAAATCGGTTCAGCGGTTTAGTCGTAAAAGCGAGACAGACAGACAGACAGACTTTCAGAGTTACTTTCACATTTATAATATTAGTAGGGAAGTAGGGATTGGAAGGAATTGCCCTGTTGGACCAACTTATTAGGCATGTAGGTACACGCATAGGCTTTGATTATCGCATAAGTAGACAGACGGCCTCCGTGGCGTAGCGGTAGTCAACGCGGCCGCTACGCAGGAGGCGCGGGTTCGATATATGGGTATTTGCATTGGTCTGGTCGTGCCTCAAAGAGCACGTTAAGCCGTCGGTCCCGGTTGCCATAAGAACAACTATGGCAGTCGTTACGGGTAGTTGGAGCCCTCAAAAATCTAAAAACAACGGTCTGGCTGCAAAGCTTCGATATCGCCTAATGTTACCATTGGGTTGTGGAGGTCAGATGGCAATCGCTTCACGGAAAATATCGAGGTCTAGCCAAATCCGTAGTTAAGACTGGTAAAGCGGACCCCAGACTCCGAGCTTAAAAAGCTTCGGATGCGACTGGGAATTAACACTAGCTTTAAAGACCTCACAACAATCTAATGTATAATTATAATACCTTAATATGAAACTCGCGTGCTTATACATTCTCTTTTAAAATACACATTAGTTCGTGGACATTGGTGTGGGTTATGCGTTTACCTAACAGATAAATATCTTTCCTGTAATATTAATGTACAACGCATAACTGTTAAATGTTCCTTTAAATAAATAAATAAATAAATAAAAGAAGAGGCAGACGGCCTTTTAGTAATCATTAATGTCATAAATTGTCAAGGTGTGTGGAACCATGGAGAAGGAAATGATATTCTGTCCTCCGTGGTGTGGAACATACACACAAAAAAGTTGTACGTTTCTAAGAACTTGTGTTTGGCTGTGCAGCAGAGTGGATTAAAATTTATTACATTGGGTTTACCCAAATAACTTCTCCAGTGGGACCCAAACAATGCGAACTTAACAGCGTAGTCTAGTCTCTCACTGTGTAAGATGCAGAACACCGCGAGTGTGGACACCTGGGTAACGCTGGCATGATATCTGCTGTGCAATTCACTAAGCAAGCACAACGATGCGACAACGATGCGAGTCGCAACGATGTGCGCGATAGACACTGTCATTGGTCGATTTCCAATGACGTGATACAATCTGACCAATGACAATCTACGTTGCGCCTCGCATCGTTGTCGCATCGTTGTGCTCGCTTAGTGAATTGCAGTGCAGTAAAGAATGGAAAACGTACATACATACTATCACGCCTTCTTCCCCGGAAGGTAAGGCAGAGAAAGAAATAAAAGAAAGAAAAATAGTTTTATTGCGGATCACGCAGTACACATAAAAAAAAATAAACATCATAAACAACTGTAAACAACACAGAGATACAGAGTAACTGACACAGAGTTGTCTGTGATCGATCGCCGACGTGACACCTTGTGACATCTGTCATTCATATTTTTTTATGTTGACAATTATTGACATTTGAGGTAGTAACACCCACATTTCACCTATCATTGTACATATTATTTAGCCCCACGTAATAGGGGGTGAGCCTATTGCCGTTTTCCGGGCACTATTGTTGGCTCGAGCGATATATAGGCTGAGTCTGGGCTCTATACCAGTTTATCTGTGTGATGTTAAACAGCCCTATCTCTTAGTCGCCTTGTACGACACCGCAAGGGAGATGGGTGGCCCCAAATTCTACTCTGCCGGGAACCACGCGGCGGATGGTGGGAAATGTTGAGAGAAAACTAAAAATGATTTTTAAATACCTATCCAACGATACCCCACTTGACATACTTATATTTTTTTTTTCATTTTCTCGTCGCCATATTGAATTTTCACTAACATCATGTCTTTAGTGACACTCGCTGGAATAAGTGGAATCTATTGATGTGTGAATCATAAAAATCGGCCCAGGCGTTTGGTCTGTATAGTGCTTCAAAGGAACATACAAACATACATACATATACCTACATAGACTGATAAACACATTACAACACTTTGTGTCGCGCAGTCAAGTAACTATTCGCTCTTAAGTACTGACTGACACATCGGCGTCAATGTCACGCAAGTCAGCGGGCGCACAGGAGCGCACACGTCATACATAACGAACAAAGAGCTGATAAGCGCAGGAGTCGCCGCGGCTAGTTGATAGTCTGGTAGCGCACTGAGCTATCATCATATGGACGCAAATGATTTTCCTCGACCGACGGTTTACGTAGATTGTATGACGTAGAACCACAAGTAGTTCGCTAGTTTTCATTTATCATGCACTTTGTGGCACATACCTAGTTGGGCTGGTGGTTGGTGGGGCCACCCACTGGCTGCGGTGACCGCGACACAATAGGCCGTTTGTCCACCGCCGCCGTCACCGGGACGTCACCGAGAACGAGATGACGGCGCCGATTTAGCGATACATACATTTACTATGGCCATGTGTCCACCGCATGCCCGTCAACCGAGCGCCGTCATCCCGGCCGCCGATATTGCGAGTAGATCGGCGTGACCGCTAGAACTCAGCACGTGCCACGGAGCCCCGGATCTTCAATTTTTTTTAGGCGGGGCAAAAACTGAAAATGCCGCCCCCGGCCGCTTTTTTGCCCTACATAAATTCCCTTGAATGCCGGCGGGGGGGGGGGGGGGGGGAGGGGGGTGTCTATCCGACATGATTTTATTTTCAGTCAAAAGTATAACCCATCTTTCCCTCATCCCACCTTGAGTCCTCGCTCGCATCACAATGACGACAGACTATATACAGACGTGGACTCCTATCTGATCCATTCGAACGGGGACCATTTACCTCGTCTTCCATAATTGCGGAAATTGGCTCCGCTACAAACCTGCGTTAAGAAGCTCTGTCACTTGGGGACTTGGAGATCTTCGACTAGAGTAAGGACCCACTCTCGTCCTGGAATGACGTCGGGTCCCGGGGCGGTTTTGTTACTTCTTGGCTCTGATCATTGCATCGCCAGCCCTAGTTCTACCTCAAGTGACCTCGAGTCGTCGTCGTCATCCACACTGGGCGCCATAGGCGACCGAGGCTCAGTAGTCTGCGGTGGAACGTGTTTCGTCAGCTGCGCTGGGAACAGGGAGCCATCAACTCCTCTGAATAGAACTGGTGGAGACACCTAGATAACGGGGTCCAGGGGTGCAGCTTTTGATTTTGCCGCCCCCTGATGCTGCCGCCCGGGGCACGTGCCCCGGCTTGCCCCCCCCTAGATCCGGCCCTGGCACGTGGACATCCTATAGTAGTTAAAAAACTTGTGTTCATACTGCCGTAACGTGTCGTGATGTACATAAAACGCTCCTGTGATGTATCGTTCACGTATTAGCGGATGAATCCAGAATTTTTTGCATCGCCTACGCCTTCGAACATACAAAAGCAGAAGAAGCAATTGTCGCCGGTTGAAACTAGCCATCTTCCTAGTTTCGTTTTATTTCTAAAAGGAAAACGCGACTACCACGCACGGCAAAGCTCTAGAACTGAGCCACCGATAAATATCGCGGTGGACAAACGATCGCCGTCACGTCATCTTAAACTCGGCGCGAAATAATCTCGTTCTCGGTGCCGTCCCGGTGACGGCGGCGCGCGGCGGTGGAAAAACGCTGGGCGCGGCTTCACGTCACGGCGGCCCGTGCGTAAAACTTTTAGTTTGTAAACATCATCATCACGTTAGCACTGATCCCGGTTGCATCCCAAGCTTTCACCTCGAAGCCCGAGGTCCGCTCCATCTTTTCCTATGACTAAGTATATCCCTACTAATATTATAAATGCGAAAGTAACTCTGTCTGTCTTTCTGTCTGTCTGTCTGTCTGTCTGTCTATCTTTCACGCCTAAACCACTGAACCGATTTTGCTGAAATTTGGTTCAGAGGTAGATTAGACCTTGAGAAAGGACATAGGCTATGTTTGGTCGCGATAACCGACATCCACGTGGGCGGAGCCGCGGGCGAAAGCTATTGCCTATAAAGCTACTGTAGTCTGACTGGCAGTTTTTTTTTCAGCTCGGAGTCTGGGGTCCGCTTTTCTAGTCGTTAAAGTCGTAACTACGGATTTTGCTAGACCTCGATATTATACGTGAAGCGATTGTTATCTGACCTCCACAACCCAATGGTAGCATTAGGTATATGGAAGCTTTGCAGCTAGACCGTTGTTTTTGGAATTTTTAGGGCTCCAACTACCCGTAACGACTGCCATAGATGTTCTTATGGCAACAGGGACCGGCGGCTTAACGTGCTCTTTGAGGCACGACCAGACCAATGCAAATACCCATATTTCATGAACACAAATATTTGCACAGAGCTTGGATCGAACCCACGCCTCCTGGTAGCGGTCACGTTCACTACCGCTACGCCACGGAGGCTGGCAGTCGCTCCCATAACAGTCAATAACATAAACTAAATCAAGAGCAAAAGTAGGAAAGTGGATCCCGGAGAACAATTAATTACAATTTTGTATGCCACCGGGACTAATGCTATGTCGATGATGATGATGATGAAATCCCTACTAATATTCTTCTTCCTCTTAGCGTTAATTCCCAGTCGCATCCGAAGCTTTCAGCTCGGAGTCTGAGGTCCGCTTTTGCCAGTCTTAACTACGGATTTGGCTAGACCTCGATATTTTCTGTGAAGCGATTGCCATCTGACCTCCACATCCCAATGGTAACATTAGGCGATATCGAAGCTTTGCAGCTAGACTGTTGTTTTTGGATTTTTTGAGGGCTCCAACTACCCGTAACGACTGCCATAGATGTTCTTATGGCAACCGGGACCGACAGCTTAACGTGCTCTCCGAGGCACGACCAGACCAATGCAAATACCCATATTTCATGAACACAAATATTTGCACTGAGCGGGGATCGAACCCACGCCTCCTGCGTAGCGGCCGCGTTCACTACCGCTACGCCACGGAGGCTGTCTACACACCCTACTAATATTATAAATGCGAAAGTAACTCTGTCTGTCTGTCTGTCTGTCTGTCTGTCTGTTTGTCTGTCTGTCTGTGAGTCTGTCTGTCTGTCTGTCTGTCTGTCTCACTTTTACGACTAAACCGCTGAACCGATTTTGATGAAATTTGGTATAGAGGTAGGTTAGACCTAGAGAAAGGACATAGGCTATGTCCCTCACTATGGGCCTTATGAGTAAGCTCAAAGTAGCCCAACGAGCTATGGAGAGGGCTATGCTCGGAGTCTCTCTGCGAGATCGAATCAGAAATGAGGAGATCCGTAGAAGAACCAAGGTTACCGACATAGCCCAGCGGATTAGCAAGTTGAAATGGCAGTGGGCAGGGCACATAGCACGGAGGACTGATGACCGATGGGGTCGAAAAGTCCTCGAGTGGAGGCCACGTATCGGCAAGCGCAGCGTAGGACATCCACCCACAAGGTGGACAGACGACCTCATAAAGGCCGCGGGAACGCGCTGGATGCGAGACGCTTCCAACCGGTCCTATTGGAGATCTATAGGGGAGGCCTATGTCCAGCAGTGGACTTCCTATGGCTGAAATGATGATGATGATGATGATGTTTGGTCGCGATAACCGACATCCACGCGGGCGGAGCCGCGGGCAAAAGCTAGTGTAAATATAATTAATTATGTAATACACAATTGATGGTTAAACAAACTTACCTGTAAATGAAGTTTGACCATAATTATACGAGACGTTGCATCCGAAGGGATTTAATATTCACTTGGTAGTCCACTTCTCATTCTACTAGGCATCGCACAATATTTTAGAGATCTGGAAAAAAAAGTTTTAGTACCTACCCCCCGCCTACGCCCCAGCCGGCGGCGGCGTTCCCGTCTTATGTCATTCATTTTAGAGCTATTTCCTATTTCACGCAATCGGGAGGCTTGCCTTTTGGTAATAAGCATGCCGGGGATTGGGCGGGTAATAAATCCCTTCGGATGCAACGTCTCGTATAATTATGGTCAAACTTCATTTACAGGTAAGTTTGTTTAACCATCAATTATACTTCGACGTTGCATCCTCGAGATTTAATATTCACTTGGTAGATGTTTAGCGATGGTGTGAAATAGGTGGGAAACCGAAAGAAAATTTGTGCAAAGGAGATAGATTTAATCTTACACTATTAGTGTTGTGGGTGAATTTCCCGGGACCAAAAATTGCGTGGCATCGATGAAATCGGTACTAAAAATCATTGTTACAATACTCTAACATTTTTTTCTGGTTAGGTGAAATAGTGATCTATGTGAAGCACTAAATATTTCATTAAATAGGATTATAGATTCTCCAAAAAAAATATTTAAACCTCGAAATTTTTCATTGCCGTGTTTGTCCACACGTCACCTATTGTGTTGTGATACCTCATTGATAAAAATCTATTGGTTTTTTAAATTAAAACCTAGTTTTATTTGATACGTGAATAGTTAAAGTATTGTTACGAAATACATTTATTCCAATATTTAGACAATACAACGAATGGTTAATAAAAGTTCATTTGTCCTGGAGTTACCTTTAATCGCCATGTTCTAAACATATTTTAGAATATTGTTTTATCTAACGACTTGTGTCCTTCCTCATAAGCGCTAAACGTTGCATATTGGTGCCGCCTAAGTGCTCGACATGGAAGGACGTGCACACGTGCCTGCGTTTTGGCACCATAAATAAAAGTTTATCATTTTTATGTTACTGGACATTTTTTCTTTCATTACTGTGGATAGGTATAACTTTCTATTCCAATAAGTTTATCCTCTTGATTATACATTCAATAGAACGAAATTTCTCTTGTCTATTTTAGTGAAGTGTTTATTACTTCGCATAATTAATAGATTTTTTGTTAAATTATATTTTTGGCTCGTTTTTCACCACCGTGCTTTCATTTCCATGGTTTCCGTGGTCAAAATTTGCTATAGCAATGAAGAAAAAAACGCGGCAATGAAAAAAAAATCATTGCCATGCCTTGTAAAACAATTTAGTCTCATTGCCGTGACCAGATGTTTCATTTCCGTAACTTATGTTCTCATTGCCATAGCATATTACCAAAAGTATATCATATTAATTTGTTAATTTCCCATTTCTTTTTCATCTGAAAGAATTGGCGTCGTTTTGGAACTGAGCGGCCATGAATCAAAATGGTATAATATGAAAGTACCTACAGTATATAGTGAGCAAAAGTTACTATGAACAAAATTCTCTAAACCATATCAGGACTTAGATATAATTTAGTTTATATCTATACAGAGTGGTATTTTTTCAATTTTGCGTGGATGGAAAGTACTCTATTTATTATACTGAAGATATATTCCACTCAAAGGAAACATAACCTTATTTTTAAAAAGGAACAATAAATTAATCCTATCGATTAAAGCAATACAAATACTGGCTGTTATTTTTTCCGATTTTAGTCGGTTCAATGAGCAGTTTTCCAGTAGGTATTTATAGGGTTCCTAAAGACAAGCTAGATGGCGCAGCCGGCACTTTTGGTAACTAATTTATGGAAAAAATTATCTTCGGTTTTGTATTGATTTACTTTACATAGATGTTTTGACATGTTTTCTGATGAAATTATTTTAAATTATAATATTATTATTTTAAATTACAGACCGACGCGAAAAGAACAACAACAAACCACAGATTACATTAAAATTACCAAAAGTTATGCTAGCGCCATCTCTTGATGCATTAAAAACCAACTGATTATTATACCTACTGGAAAACTGCTCATTACAGGATGGGGCAAGCGATTTTTCAGCATTCGTTAAACGCAGTTTTTTTTCTTTTTAAAAATGAAGGAATGTTTATTTTGAATGAAATTAGCTTTCTCCAGTATTTAAAGTACTTTCCCTCCACATCTCCAATGCAAACGCGGTATCATTTATCCAATAATAGCTGACCCAGCGAACTTCGTACCGTCATATTTTCTGGTCCCGTTCCCGCTGCATATCTCTAAATTTATCAGTGTTTCTCTAGCATATTATGCATGTATTATGCATATAAATCTTCCTCTTGAATTACTCTATCTATTAAAAAAACCGCTTCTAAATCCGTTGCGTAATTTTGAAGATTTAAGCATACACAGGGACAGACAGACAGCCACCGATGGGGTTACACTCGAAGTTGTTCAAGAAAATATCTACCTGGGATAAGTTATCCAGCTCGGTAAAAACAACTCCGAGAAAAAACTAGCCAGGATCCAACTAGGTTGGGCAGCAGCAAAGTAAACACTCTCTTAATCTCAAAAAAATACACTGCGTGCGTTTAAGGATTTCCAGAAAATCACTTGCCACACCCGATAATCGAACCGAATAAAATCCGGATGAATCTATATTTATATTGCATCAATCGATAGGATCAATCTTAGGGATCAAATATCTCTAACAAACTTGGTAAAATAAATAGAAGGAAACCCATAAAAGAGAAGGTATAGGACGATTTTAGGCGGTTCTATCATCAGGTGTGTTATTTTTAGAAATCTTTGAATGCAGTTTTGTTTCCCTTTAAAAATAAGGTAATGTTTCCTTTAAGTAAAATTCGCTATCTCTAGTATGAGGGTAGTTTCCCTCCAGGTAAAGTCGAAATGTTTCACCCTGTATATCGCAGATCCGATATTGCTTACAATAAAAATAACGACACTCATACGCGTGTTTAACACAGTACCGCTGAAAAAATAAATGACGCCACTGTCCATACACAATTGCCTAATTCCCTTTGTATTTATTGTATGTAAGTATAATTACTCATGTAAGTAGGTATATAAAATATTATGTTTTATATTATGTATTTTCATTTCCATGGTTGATTTTTTCATTCCCTTGGTATATTTATTTCATGACCGTGGACGCTTGTTTCATTGCCGCGCACGCATGTATCATCGCCCTGGCGCGTAATTTTTGATCTTGTATATCTCGTTAGTTTTTTTAGTTATCTGCTAGATATTAAGCAAGAATACATATAGTATCAAAACCTATAATAAAAGCGATTTGTTTTAACTATAAAACTTAAGGTAAAAAAAATCCACGGAATGAAGATTTTAATGGACCTGTTGAAATTCACCCTTGTAACTAACAAGGACTAACATGAAATATTAAGTCAGAATCACATACCATTATTGCGAAGCTATTACCATCCTCCATGGCCAAAGGTCTGTTATAAAACCTTGCAATTACAAGGGAGTTTCCGGTCCATCCCGCGGTTTTCTTTATAATATCGACGGATATGCCCCTCCGAGCAGCTGCTGAGATAGTGGCATGGCGCGTGCTGTGCGCCCAGAAAACAGTGGTATTGACTCCACCCTCCGTCGTTACATTTTCAATCCAACGGCTGATAGTTGGAGCGGTTGTGTTATGGACGGGTCTTTTAACGGTTAGTAATAACCTATCGGTTTGTGGATGGTCCCGGTAAACTTTAGTAGCTTCAATGTAGGATAGTAATGTCCTCGCGGGACATATTTGTTGCTTATTAGGAAAAAAAATAATGAATAATGTCGGCATTGCGCGGCCTGGTGCAAATGTTTTAATTGCTTAATTAATTATTATCGGTGGTGACATTGACATTAGTCAAACGAATCAAAGATAGCGTCTGCACTCGTCGTGCAGTTGACAACGCGCGAAGAGCCGTCAATTTCTTAGACAGTTTGTCTATACTCAATGTGTCATTTGGGTAGCATGTGGCCAATAGGTCCAGTACTAAATTCGGGTCCCAGGTTGACTTGTATTTAGGAAAGTTGGGTCTAATCTCAAATAATATATAAAAATCTATCTATTTCATCATTATTACCTACTTGTTTGCCTAAAAACAGAGCCAAGGCTGGTCGGAGAGTATTTAAAGTAGAATAGCTAGCACTTGCTGCAAACTGTGATGTTGGAGACGTTAATATTATAGGGATATCTATTACATAATAGTTCATGTGAATTAAGTCTACTAAATAGTATACTTAATTTACCCTGGGTGAATAAGCCAAAGTGAATTAAGTCTACGGACCCTCAAATTTCTATCAGTGCAGAATTGCCACCATTTTTAATAGCACTATCGTATTGTTTAATCGAATTTGTAGACAATGATGCAATCATAATATCTGTTGTCTCGGCACTCAGAGATTGTCTTGCGTACGCTCCCCTGATAATAGAGATGACACCAGGGTAAGTCGCCTCCAAAGGTGGTGGCGGGTCCTGGAAGGAGGCAGTAGCAAACCTGGCTTAGGTTTAAAGTGTACAGGCTTTAATTTGGACAATTTAAGAAAAGAAAAGAAAAAAGGGGATATCACGGCTGGCTTGGCCAGTATGGAACTACGATTAAGCCCGTGGTATTATCGTTAACAATTTTCCGTAAGCATTTCAAGATCAATGAAAAGGGAGGAAAGAGTAAAGAAATACTTATTCCCCACTCCAGTCTATAGTAAATGCATCTATATTATAGGCTTCGGGATCTCGATGTCATGAGATGTATATTAAGCATTTGGCGTTATTTTTAGTTGCAAAGAGGTCTATTTCAGGACAGCCATAATACGTGTCAACTATTTTTTGGAATGATAGAGTAGGTATCTAACGCTTCTGTTAAAATTAATTTATTTTATCTCTAAATTTAATTTATTTTTATAATATTAACTTGACATTGTTACTTTCATTTGACATGTCCATTTGTATTTGAAATTTAAATTAGTAATGTAAATTGTGATATAATTTTGACTTTGTGTTATGTTTAATATGTTAATTTTTACAAAAATAATGTAAGGCTGAACTAAAAAATTGATTATGGGGAAAAAGTTGATACTACTTTTTAAAAACTACCTACGTAAATGAAATATTATTATATTGTAGTCTTTAATAAGCCAAATGTTCATAATCGTCAATTTAAACCTTTGAGAATGCCGTGAGGCAAAACCGGTTAGGCTAACAATAAATATCTTGGAAAAAAAAAACCAGTGTTATCATCAATAATGCATAAAGTTTAAAATAAAAAAATAAAAAATAAAAATAAGGGAGGTCATAGACGTCATTGCATTCTCTTAATACTAAAGAATTTCTCGTGTTCGGATCGTTTGGTATATGACCAACCGTACGACACTGCAGGACAGGCGGAGCACAAGAGTCCTAAATATTGGCATGAAGTGTCGTTTAGAAATCTTTTCGATGTAATCCGTTAATTTTGTACGTTTTCGGTAATTTCAAACACGTACCACGTGAATCTAATTCAAATCCTAAAAATATCTATGCCTGTTTTGGTATTAAGTTACTTTTTGTATAGTACTTACTACATACAGTAGAAACTAATAGTATACAAGCACTTTTATTTAATTAATTAGATATTACTTCATACAACAATGGTCGGTAAATAAACAGAGATAATCATCAGTGGTTTATATATTACCTCCGCAAAAAGTTTTTTGAATTAAGAATAAATCTAAATGTACCGTCACCTTTAATAGTTAGGAAAATTTTTTGATAAAAATTGACCAGGTTTATAATCACACTTTATAATTGCCCCGAGTACCTGTAATTTAGATATTTCTAGAACTATTTGTTTCTCGGTAAGGCAAAATTAAGTTAATGTTTTCGGGTACATAATGTTGTACCACTGAATTTTTGAACAGGATATGACACCTTGAATTTACTGTAAGTACAATAGGATCGTCGGTAATGTTTTTCCACTCCTGTAGGAAGTGGCGAAGACGACCTGCATGGGATATTACCTGATCTATAACTTACGCGTCTTGTTGGCTGGCCCGCTGGTCTTCCCTGCCGTTGGCGGGCGGTCCGCTGACGGGGCGGTTCGTTTGCTCCCTGGGCCAGTGTATCGGTCCCTCGGCCCTGTGGATACTTGCAGGTTAATGTGGTACCGTCGCGTCAGTACGCTTTATTTGGAGTCCTGTCTTTTCGGCAGTTTTTGACGCCTTTATCTTCTCAATTAGAAGTTCTCCGAAAATAAATGTGTCTCTTTTAACGTCCGCGATCATTCAGGTAATATTTCTTTTTTTTTTTTTTTTTTTTTTTTTAATCAGAGGAGGGTATAACTAGTCTCCTCCTGGTCTTTGTATTATCATGATGTAAATCTAAGAAGATTTGACTAATCTCAGAGACTTTCTTCCGGAGTACCAGTTTGTCAGTCCTGCAATTCCTAATCCGAGATGGTCTTGGGCTTTTTGTGAAAGTTTATCTCTCTTTCTAATTGGATCACCCAATGCTGGTGTGATTTCGGGATTTAATAAAGGGGCTTTAGCCAGGCGAGAGTTGTCTGGAATGAAGGTCCTGTCAGTTATCTCCTGTTTTGCTTCTTAGTAAGGCCATCCGTTAAGATACGCCCCCAACGTTTAGCAATTTCATCGGGAATAGCAGGACCAAGGACCTCATCTTTCCTCTTTGGATCCCCAAGGGCCTCTAAGATATCATTGGAAAGAGGTACTGTCGCATTAGCCAAGTCGGAGCTAGAATTTTCGGCTGCTTCCATTGGGTCGAACCCCGATAGTGTTGGCTCCGTAGGAGTTGGGTCAGAAGATATTGAAGGGCCGGCTCAGGCAAGGACCTGGATTGTCTTTATTGACATTTTGTGTAGGAGCGGGGAACACTAGGGATGGTAAGCTACCGTCAGAATCGGAGTGCAGTTCCCAGCTTTGAATAGTTGCGGCTGAGTCGCCCCACGGCCGCCTCGCGTCACTTATGTAAGTGTTATCCACGTTATGCAATTCTGTTAGTACAAAACAGGAACGATTGCATTACCTCTCTTACTACTTTCGTAGTAGTGTATTTTCAATGACATCTAGGTCATTTTTGTATTTTTGAGTCATTGGGCGTAATCACGTTACGACACGAGACTGTTAGTTATCACTATCAGCCGTGATCACGTCACGGAGTATAGCGAGTAGTGTACCGCTTGAGCGGAAATAAATATATGGGTTATCAGCTGTGATCGCGTCACGCAGTATGACCACCTTCACTAGGTACCCGTAAAGGGTAAGTATCCGTAATTATCGACTGTGATTACATCACCGATAGTAGGATCTCGCCAGGTTATGTACACAAAAGTACCTGTTTATTCCCAAAATAACATGGAGCAACGGAGAAGAACGTTAGGTTTTCTTATCATCGTATTGCGCTGTACCATGTAGGTACGACAAGCTAGTTTGTAAGAGTATAGTAGACTTTCATATTTATAATTTATAATATACCATAGTAAAGTTACATGTGTTTTCTTATCATCGTATTGCGCTGTACCATGTAGGTACGACAAGCTAGTTTGTAAGAGTATAATAGACTTTCATATTTATAATTTTATAATATACCATAGTAAAGTTACATGTGTTTTCTTATCATCGTATTGCGCTGTACCATGTAGGTACGACAAGCTAGTTTGTAAGACTATAATAGACTTTCATATTTATAATTTATAATATACCATAGTAAAGTTACATGTGTAACCCGACCGTATTACTTGGAACAAAGTGGTAAAAAAGTTCACGACTTACCCTCATCCGAGTGTCTGAAGAATAATTTCGTAATTGATTTTCTAATCGCCTAATTTTCTTACGAATGTGTTTACTTTTGCATTGTTTACGTTTCCCCATATTCACTTTGCTTAATACACACTAAAAAACTGGCAAAGTATATAAGAATTCACAGAAAAATATTTAATTTGATTTAATAGGTGTTGCGATGCCCGCACAAGAAAAGCGAATGACATAAGACGGGAACGCCGCCGCCGGCTGGGGCGTAGGCGGGGGGTAGGTACTAAAACTTTTTTTTCCAGATCTCTAAAATATTGTGCGATGCCTAGTAGAATGAGAAGTGGACTACCAAGTGAATATTAAATCTCGAGGATGCAACGTCGAAGTATAACTGTCGATAGCCTACAGTAGATTATTCTTACGAATAGATTACAAACTCGTCGGAACAATTATATCTTACGCTCGACATTCACGCTCCGCCGCGCGCTGCCTGACTGCCTGAGTCACTCAGGCGACACGACATCGCGTCATCACGTCGCGCTGACTCACACTCGCACCATGGACCTAACTTAGGTGTACGATTTGTAACAACCTTCTGTGGTCTGCGGTAGTGTCATACCGCTACAACAACATGTATAAACATTAGTAAACAAGAATGTGGATTTCGCTGTATTTAGTTTCTACCAGATAGACGTCCCGTCTAAATCCACATTTATGAGTTACGAATGTCAGAAAAATGTGTTAATTGGATATTAAAACAATTTTCTGCTAAATTAAGTTCACACCGTCCCTTCAGTGTTCACTCCGGGAATCAAAATTATGACAAAAAGTTTAGCGATACAAGGGAGATTGAATAACTATCTCAATAGGTTACTGTGTTTGGTTTCTAGACTCAAACGATGCGCTATTGAAGCTGCACCCCCTGTTGCATCCAAATCGTGCACTTTGGATCCTGGAGTTAGTATTCAGATGCCGACCTCGGAGCCTTGCTTACAGATGAGGTTAACTTGATCCGAACATTGGCAGGGCTCTATACCTAGCCTTATTATTCATGTCCTATCTCACATCGTCTTAACTTCTTTTCAGGTCAGCTGTATTCTGTAAAAAGTCAAGAAACCTCACCGACGTCGATCTGCTGGCTGGTGAGCATGGACGCCATGTACAAGAAGCGCTTCGGCACGTCCGGCATCAGCGGGCAGCTCTACGAGACCAAACTCATCAGCTTGATCCTGTTCAGGCTGCTGCGCGACGACGGCGTGGAGCACTGCTGCCTCGCCTCCAACATGGACGAGATCGGCTCCTTCGACGACATCTGCCTCAGAGTGAAGCTCGCGGGATGCGCCCGCCCAATCGTCTTGTTCATCCAGGTGAAGCACAGAGACAACGACGATAAGTTCTTAACGCTGGACAATAAAAACGACGCAGTCAAGTGGTCCGACAGCATCTTGAAGATTAAGAAGAAAATTGCGTCAAGTAAGAGCCAGGACAAGCTGTTCAACGGAGATGTCGACGGAACAGAGTACGTTTTCATACTGTACACCAACGCCAACTGCGACTTCGACTCACACCTCGACTTTGAGAGAAGTTACTCTCGTAATTTAAATAGTTTAATTGCCACTAGCGTCACAACTGGCACTCGGCCCCTTTACACTGAAAAAGACGTCGAAGATTTGGGTGAAAAGATTTTAAACGAAGATATCGCAGTGCTAGCGGAGCGCTTTGCAAAATTTCTGCGCGACAAAACAAATCAGACAATGAATATAATGAACGACGAGTATATACTTCGGTATCATGTCATTTTGGCGAAGAAAGTTGTCAATGTATCCGAAATACAATGTGAAGAACAAACACCCGACGTGAAATGGCGCGTTTTAACATTTGGAGACGACTTCTTCAATACCGAAGACGAATACATTAAGTTGTTCAAAAACCATCTCTATGATCAAATACTAAAGAACCAAGTGAGGATAAGTAGACAAAATAGTCAGATAGAAAAGAGACAAACACCGGTGTCACCGACATCAGACCCGTGGGTGGAACAACTAGTGTCGTTGTTCTTGTCAGAACCATCAGCTGCCACATTAAGTCCTTTGATTGAAGTTCATATAACTTGTAATAAAACAGGCAAGTTAGAATTCATTTCAGAGAGACCAATAGGCGACGTTAGACGATTGGAACAGCTTAATATATCCCGATTGACAATAGAGGAAGCCAGAGAGATGGCAGCAAAAACTAAATTACTGTTTCTACAATTAAAAGTACCAGTTGCTTTTGGTAACGTTGATTTAGCAATGAGCGGTAATCTGAAGAGAAGGCAGAGGAGGCTGAACCACTTAACAGATGTCATTGTGGATTTATGCCGGAGATCTGAACGAATTGAATCTGATTATAAAGTAGTCACGATTGACGACAGTTTGGAATGCGGACTCTTATGTTCCAAGGGAGGCCTCGCCACCGCTGTCGGTAACATTCTAGATTACGACAAGAATACCAAACTACTTAAATTTGCAGATGATCATAATCATCTACAAGACAATGCGAAAGCGCTATTTTTAAAATTGAAACATAAGATAGAGAAATTCCATGAATATAGATTTGACGTAAAAACGATGAAGTTTCCTAAACTTTCCTTCGACTGTACGAATATATCGAGGGAGTTTTTAAATAAACTGATCATCTACGCGAAACAAAGCAATCACTACGAGGTGGAAGAAATATTGAAGAAAGAAATACAAGAGCACCTCGCCGCCAACCCACGCAATTATTCGATTAAGGCTGACAGTGTGTTTCTTTATTACCATAATGCTATACAAAATTGGTGGATGTCACCCAAAACCGGACCTTACCTCACGAAGACAAGTGATATATTTGTGCAGGCGATCAACGACACTGTCATAGAACCACAGATCAGTGCGTTGCACCATATGTTTTACTTGAATAATATAAAATATTTTGAATACACCTTTCGACAAGATGTCCTAAGATCGTTCAAATCGCTGGAAGTTTTGTCTTCAGTCACTATAGTCACAGACATAACAACTCTGACGACTATCAAAGTGATTCAATGCTTAAATAATAATCATTTAAACCACAAGTATGCCGTCTTACACTTTGAATGCATATTGAATTTGCCTACTACAGACTTTTGTGCATTAGAAGCTGAATTGAGAAAAACTGAAAAAGTAGTAATAATGGTATTCGATAATATCCAATGTAATGGAGTTTTACATATTAGATTAAACGAGCTTGTGCGCGCGATAAAAAGAAAACATGTCATTGTGATAACAAATAAAGTTTTCATCGATGTACTGAATAATTATTTTCCGTGCGTCGATTTATTGAACGATGAAACACAGAGTTTGACGGCGTTAACTCCAGAATCACAACGGGATATCATAAGTCATGCTAAAGTTGTGTTCCAAGGACAACAAGTAAGTTTGAATATCCTTGTGGACGATACATCCATAGTGTTTATAAAAGGAGCTGTATTGAATAAAATATTAAACAACGAGACGATAAGTGTCGGCACACCGCTCAGCAACCCAACTTATGAAGAAATCAAACATTTTTACATGGAGAGAAAAGTTAGTCAGGCTTCCGACTACGACGAAACAGACTATGATAGTGTCCGTTTAGTCAAAACGTTTCACGATATCGAAGACGACACGGTTCTCATAACAGCCGCGCCTGGGATGGGCAAGTCGACACTACTCACTCATCTGTCACTCAGAACGAAAGAACGCGATGGTAAGCTTTGGATAGTTAGAATCAACTTGTTGGACTACTCGAAAGAGTTCTACAGATGGCAGGAAGTCGGCCCACCCATCACTACTATGGAAATGTTAAAATTTATGTGCCACGTTATACTAAACAATAATGACATATCGTTTTATTTAAGAGAAGCAAACGGTAAGGTGTACCTGGACAGCTGCGACGAGTGGGCCGCCTTCGAACTGAACATGTTCCTACATTTCTATAATAAGAATAAGTTGATATTTTTATTTGATGGTTTCGATGAAATATGTCCACATTATAAAAAGAACGTTATTAATTTTTTTGAAGTCGTTAGAAACTTTCCTCAGAAGAACAAAGTGTGGGTGACCAGCAGGCCGTACAGCGACATCCTGCCAGAGCTGCAGAGCGCTTTAGGCAAATCTTTTAAATTGGAACACATGAGCGCCAGTGAGCAATCAACATATCTCAAAAATATTTGGCGGACCAAGTTAGTTTTTGAAAAACTTAATGAAGTACAACTTCGAAATGTTATGACGTTTATGACTTACACTTGCGAAATAACATCGACTATGTATGCACCCGATGCAATGCATTTCAGGTTTAGCAGAATCTTTTTCATATTTTATCATTATGTACGCTCGCATTTGTCACATATTGAAGCAAAAAAACATTTTCTATTTTATAGAAACCAATTTAAGCAATATAATAAGAATAATAGTTTTCTTATCACACGATCGAGTCGTCGATCGTCAGGTGCTTTATTTGATGAATTAGTTGCAGAAGATGAGTGCACGAGTGACGCGAGCACAGAAGTGGACACACTACTGGGCACTCCTTTACTTTTGTATTTCATCGCTGAGTACTTCGTGAACATCATAGAATTCAGTAAAATTGACACCACCTGGCAACTAGGCGCTAACATACTAAGTATATATGAAATGTTTATCGAAAGCAAACTGAAAAAGGTACTGTTTCAAGATAAAAATAAAATGGACGTCTACAATCCCGACATAATGATAAAGTTCAAAAAAGAACGCGCTGACTGCGTCACTATGCACAAGAAAATAGCCACATATGTTCTTCTTGGAAGCCCTATATTCAGTGGACTGAACTTGGAGGAACTCAAAGACATGGATCCGCTGGGCGAGGGAGGCCTCGCAGAGTTCGATGAAATACTATATACAATCAAAACCGGCGCAGAGAAGACCGGTCTCATCTCACACGTGACCGCCGACGACGTGCCGGTCTTCATACATCGTACGTTCACAGAATATTTCGCCGCTGAGTTCATATGCGACATACTCAAGAGCAACAAATACGAATTTTACAAAAAACAGCTTCTGTATACAACTACGCGTATATGCCACTTGAATGATGTGTTTGCTTGGATGAGTAAAAGAAAGGAAATAGACAAAGATCTTGCAAATATAATAACAAAAATAGAAAATAAGGGACCAATGCTTATAACTGACTATCGCGTATTTTTAGATTGCTTTTTAAATTGCTCTAATTTGCCCCTCGGGCAATACATCAGAATAATGAATTCGAGCACGGAGGACTACGTAGGAGACTATTTAAATAAATATGACAAAGAGTATGCGTATCATGTTATGAACGCGCTTGGCGGAGAAGCCCAAGAAGAACAATTGAAAAAAATTCAATCGAATATAATTGCTAAGATGAAGCCTCATCTAAGGAAACATTTTGAGCCTCCGGTGAAGGCACGAAGGCACTGGCTGCGGCGTGCTTTTAGTTGCAAAAAGTGAAGCCATTGATGTGTCTCGACTGCAAATAAAAAGTGCGACTGGCAGAACAAGCTAAGATGCATCTAAATTGAGATTAGCTGCCGAACCCGTTTTAGAGGTAAAGGCGTTGGAAAATAAATAAATGAATTGGATTGCTATAACATCATGTATCCTACAGAGAGAGGCATTTAAAAGACTGAACTTTAAAATAAATAATATTCCAAATCATGAAAATGGTAAGGAAAACACGCGGTGGCCTCGTTGACCGGTTGAGTTAAATGAAAATATTTTACAGTAGCTACAATAATATAAACTCATTATCCGTGCGAAAATCCCTCGCCACCCGGTGGTTTTGTCGGACTCGAACCAAGTACCTAATATCGCACGTAGATTCTCGGCGTAGATAAATCAGCTCTTATTTTAAACAATACTATATATAACTCCGGACACGTATCTTGGACCTAAAATGTGCTCAAAATGTGCCCTATACGCGCAGTACACATGTCTTGGGTGTCTTTTGAGGATGGCACGGGGTGCTACTGCGGTGGACGAACTCAAATTCACCAAGTATTGATTATTACAAAGCAATTCTCGGGCGCCAGAGCCTCGTTTGTCTTGCGATTTACCTAAGTCCAAGATACATGTACGGAGTTATATTTATATGTTCAACTCTAATGAATTGTTTCTTTTGAGATTTATCAGAGGCTTTTGAGTATTTACCTACTAAATTGTTACGTAGGTATAACATTACAAAAGTAATTGAAGACGTGAGTGGAAGAAGGAGGTAACTAACAATTTCTCAATATTGAGATAATCGGCTTCAAAGTTTGAACATTTCATTTGCAAATATTATGTTTTCTGATTATTTATGTCATCATATTATGGTGTCAAATTATTGTAATTGCCCATATTTATTATTATGGAAGCATAAAAATAAAACTGAGTGGATGGAAATGTATTTATTTGAAAAAATGTGTATATACATTCTTCATCCACTGACAATGTAATATGATATTATGAATACTAAGCGTGGAAGAAGGGAGTATATAACATTAAATATATAAAAAACTAGCTATTGCCCCTGGCTCCGCCCGCATAGATGTCGTTTATCGCGACTAAACATAGCCTATGATATTTTTTTATACAACTGAGGTCAGAGATAAGCACAGGGTCCTCCTGGTGGTAAGCAGTTACCGTAGCCTATGAGCGAGTGCAACACCAGGGGAGTCACACTCGTGCTGCCGATCCAGTAAGAACAGAGAGATTCTGTGCCGTCAGTGCAAGAGATAAGTGGGACTTTGGTTATCCCACTGACAGCACAACCTCTCCAGTGAGCTCTGGCTACCCTACTCACCGTCGGAAACAACACAATTTTAAGCCACGGTTTTCTGTAGGGCGGAGGTACTTCCTCAGTCGGATTGCTTGATTGGGACGGATACACCGTCGTATTCTATTCTTTTTTATACTACTTAAGTCGCAGACAAGCACACGGCCCTCCTGATGGTAAGAGGTTACCGTGGCCTGTGGGCGAGTGCAACACCAGAGGAGTCACACTCGTGCTGCCGACCCTGTAAGAACAGAGAGATTCAGTGCCGTCAGTGCAGAAGGTAACCTCCTATATTGGTAGCTATGTCCTTTCCTAAGGTCTAATCTATCTCTGTACTAGATTTCATCAAAATCGGTTTAGTGGTTTAGGCGTGAAAGTTTATTAGACATACAGAGTTACTCTTTTTATTTTATTTTTATACTACTTAGGTCGCAGACAAGCAGACGGCCCTCCTGGCCCTTACTTTCGTATTTATAATATTATTATTAGTATTGCTTAGAATGGATATATACATAGTTATTGCAACTTTTTGTCATGGGCAATAATGTTATCAATACTGATATTCTGGTTTCAGAAATTTTATGTTTTAATACTAACTTACGTTTTTACACAAATAAATTTGTGAGCAAGTGCTATATTTTCTTCCAACCTCAATGTCTACTGCTCAACCTTTTAACATATCATCATAATTTTTGACTGCCTCTGTGGTGTAGAGGTAGTGAACGCGGCCGCTATGCAGGAGGCGTGGGTTCGATCCCCGCTCAGTGCAAATATTTGTATGCAAGAATATGAATATTTGCATTGGTCTGGGTGTTTCTATGTATAATATGTATGAAAAAAATGTATCCAAATATGTTTATCCGCATTCTAGAACCCATAACACAAGCTAGTTAAGCTATGCTTACTTTGGGTGTTTTTTTTTATCGTGCGAAAAATTCCCACGGATACCTCCCCGCCGGAGCCGGAGGAGAAGGTTAAGTCGGACTCGAACCGACTAAAACGCACGCCGTCTGTGGGCCTTACTGCTTACTTTGGGTCTAGATGGCGTAGAATGTTCTACAATATTTTTTTTAATTTTTTTATTTCAGTGTTGAAGCCTGGTCACACTCGAGACTTTTTTGTACTTTAGAACAGGCATGACAATCATTCGTCATCATCTGTACATTAGTCCCGGCCGCATCCGAGGCTTTCACCTCAGAGTCCGTGATTCGCTTTCCGGCTTTTACTTTTCCATCTCGCACGGTCTTGGACAGAGTTGGAGAGGAGTCGGCGGGAGTCGGTTTAAAGTGGGAGTAAAGTTTTTTTGGAGTAGAGTTGGAGGGAGTGGGAATGGAGTAGAAGGTGGTCGGTTTGGAGTTGGACTGGAGTCAGATTGGAGCCGGAGTTGAGTTGCTTTCAAACCGGAGTGCAGTCGGTTTACAGCCAGAGTGGAGTCTGTTTGGAATTGGAGGAAATCGGAGTGAAGTCGATTTGAAGTTATAGTAAAGAAGTCGATTCGAGTCGGATTGAAGTCGGTATGGGGTCGAAGTAATTTGCTATGGAGTTGGAGCAGAGTCAGAGTGGAGTCGGCAGGAGTCGGTTTAGAGTTGGAGTCGGAGGGAGTCGAAGTGAAGTTGGTTTGAAGTTGGAGTGTAGTCGGTGCAGATTTGGAGTGAAGTCGGTATGGAGTCGGAGGATCAGAGTGAAGTTGGAGGGAAGTGCGTTTGAAGTTGGACCGAGTCGAGCGGAGTCAGTATGAAGTTGGAGTAAAGAAGTCGTATTGGAGTCGGAGTGAAGTCGGTATGGAGCCGAAGGTTAGAGTGGAGGTTAGTTTCAAATCAGAGTAGCGTTGTTTGGAGTCGGATCTAAGTCGGCATGGGGTCGAAGTGAAGTTGCTATGTAGTTGGAATAGAGTCAGAGTGGAGTTGGAGTGGAGTCGGCAGTCGGTTTAGAGTTATGTTATAGCGAGGTTGGAGTCGAAGGGAGTCGAAATGAAGTTGGTTTGAAGTTGGAGGAAATCAGAGTGAAGTCGGTTTTGAGTCGGAGTCAAATCAAAGTAGAGTCTTTCGCATTTAACGCGCAACACGTGACGCCCCTGGTGTTGCATATGTCCATAGGCCGCAGTAAGTATTTCCCATCAGGCGGGCCGTGTGCTTGTCTGCCATCTAAATTAACGAGGTGAACTAATGAATTCTGACATCATTCTGTATATCTACAGTGTGCCTTTTTATACTGTCATGTATAACGGCAACAAAAAGTTGGTCATTGGTGCTGATCATGTAGTGCTTTTCAAAAAAGTTACTAATTTTTTTGTTACACACAGCCAGTCTAGTAATACACATAGAAGAGCAGGAATGAAAGAGCATGGTCATGAATGAAATAAAGCATCGTGGCAGTACATTTTCTTGCACATAACTCCTTCTTCCATTGAAGAAATACGTTTAATAGACCGATTTTCAATGGAAGAAGGCGTTAAGGCACATACCTCCTTCTTCCATGTAACTTTTGCTTTTTTGTTGCAGTTATGCCCTTCATCTTCTGGTATTTTGGAAACTAAGCTTAAATTGCGGAGTTTTTTGATCTAATATAGTTTATATACACCTATAACCGTCATATAACGCAAAAAATCAAAAATCTCAAAAATGTTAGTTACCCCCTTCATCCACTCACGTCTTTAATTTTTAATACTGTAGAATCTTCCTATTTTTTATCATTGATAAAAACAAGTAGGTAACCTTAACTACAGTAGTTGACAATACGCGTGATTAACATTTATATTTTTAGAAATCATGGTGGGAGTGCCACAAGGTCCAAGTCTCGGTCACACTTGTATTCTATTATGTGAACATAAAATTGGAATAGAAAGGTTTTTGTAAACAACCAGCTCTGCAAAAACATGATATGTTTATTGAATAAATACAAAACGAGTAGTCATTTACCAACGTCCTAGTATAACAAATAACAGAATATCTGATCAACGAGACCCAGGCGTAGGCTTACTTCCTAGGCCCTTCTTTCGGCAACTAGAAACAAACTGGTTTCGTCAGCTACACTCGTCTTTTATCAGGACTAGAAGCTTGATAGAAACTTGAGACTCGCGCATACGCGACTGAATACTAAGAAATTTTCTCAATTTCTTGTACCTACAAACTGAATGTCAAATTGTTGCTCCACCAAGCTGCGGAATCCGCCATATTGCCAGAACGTTTGCCGTTACGTTGATGTCCCTCTTTTTTTATCGTGTAAAATATCTCCACGGATACCTCCCTCCCCCCGCCGGAGCCGGTGGAGGAGAGTATGTTGGACTTGAAACGACTAAAACGCACGGCGTCAGTGGGTCGTCGGATACCGGAGGTGAGATTGTCGTAGCCATATCCCTCGCATCCCGGCCGACCCAGGGCCATATCTCTCGAACTGGCCCTCTTCCGGTGTGTGGACCACGGGGTCCCACCTCGCCCCCGGGTATGGGGAGGCACGCAATGCGCGCCGCCGCCGCGGCCTGCTTCTGCTAGTCACCCATCACCCCCTATTTATGCCCCCTCTACACATAAACAGACGCATCTGCCGATGTTTTCTGCGTACGCTGACGTGTGATTTGCTCGTCTATCGTAGGTATTAAACGTTTGCAGACGCATCTGGTACTAACCCGTTTGTTGTCGATTTGTCAGTTTTTGTGGCACGGATCAAAGGAATTCGGTGCGAGCGAGTGCGGAGTGTCCACACGTCTGACATCTGCGGATGCATCTGCCGATGTCTGCAGATGCATCTGTCTAGGTGTAGAGGGGGCATTAGAGTTGTTGATTGGTTGTTGAGACGCGAGTTGCGGGCTACTCACATGCCGGGTTTCGGATCGCGGAAATTCACGACTCCCGGTTTCCTAGAGTGCGGCTCTCATAAAGCCCTATTAAAGTACGAAGTATTTAATAAGACTAAGCAATAATAATAGTAATGATAGCCTCCGCGGCGTAGCGGTAGTGAACGCGGCCGCTACGCAGGAGCAGGGGCGGATCCAGCTTTCGATTCAGGGGGGGGTCATGGTGTAGCCGAGACATAGTTTTGGAGGGGGGGGGGCGAGGGGGGCTGTGTAGTCTCCCAATAAAATGTTATTGAACAATACAATGAAAATAAATGTGTATGAAATTCATGACGAAATAATGGAGGAGGAATGAGGTGAGAGGAGAAAAGTAAGATACCTTGAATAGAATAGAATAGAATAGAAATAAACTTTATTGTACACCATACAAAAGAAAAGTATACATAAAATATATTGAACGACTGTTGTTAAATACGATCCAGAACCCGGTTAAGCTGCTGGCCCCCAAGTTGAAGGACGCAGCTGGCACTCTGGCTTGAGGGGGCTGGAGGACTCCTGCAGGAGACTCTATGGTGAAAAAAGATGTCAGAGCACCTTCGGTACTAAATCCATATCAAAAGGTGAGAAATCGAGGCTACGAAGTCCCAGCTTTATCGGGACATGGTGGAGTTGAAACCACGACTTGGACAACCAAGCGCAGGGCACGCCGTGATAGTGGTGGTATTTCTTACCACCACTATCACGGTGAACTAGCTAGCCGCAGCTAACTATCACCCATCATGGAGAACTGGCTAGAAAGGCTTCAATGAGGAACTCCCGTAGCGGTTGACGCAGATGATCACCGGATATGGATGTTTCGAAAGTTAGCTGCGGCGAATTCAGAAGGAGCCAACGCCCGGGTGTCATCACTGTGATGCAAGCGAGGACACGGGACTGCATACGCGGACCGAATATCCGGCATGGGAAACGCCGAAGCGGGTCCTTGTGGCGGCCCTCGGGATGGGAGTTCTCTCGCTCAGCACTCTCTCTCGCTTGCTTACAGTGATGGCGTAAAACCGTAAGCTCGCGGCTGCCACCGCCTCCATAGTAATGCTCGAGAAGGAGGCGGGGGAACGGGTCTGGAGAAGATTTAGTTGTTTCCCATTCCGCATAATACACAATGCGCGACGGACTCGGGCGACGTAGGTCACTCAACATCTCCATTATCGTATCAATATCTCCATATCGATCCCCATTAGCACGGGCCTGGAAATGACAGGGGGAACCGCCTGACACTCTAGAAAAAGCAGGCCGCGTTGGCGGCGCGATGCGCGCCTCCCCCTTTCATGATTATCGTACATATTTTCCTGATTGCTTCCGAATCCGAGGTGACCTCGGAGCTCAGGGGCCACCTTCCGTCACTTCCTCCTCCACTTCGCACGACGTTGGGCGTCCATGGTGGTGAGATGAGACCATTTGCACGCATGTCACCCTTCACGACTTCAAGCCAAGACTTCTTGGGCCTATCCTTTCCACCTGGTCCCGGTGGCTGTGCTACTGCCAGCCATTTGCTACCCACGCCACGTAACCTGGCGGTTGCTGCAAGACGTGGTCACACCAGCGAAGGCGGCTCTCTTGCATTTTATGTGTGATGTCGCGGACATGAAGGCTGCCGCGGATCTGAGAGTTCCTCATGCGATCTTTACGTGTGACGCCGCACATCCACCGCAGCATTATGGTACACTACATGTCATCTTCGTGACACGTAGCTCCTGCTTATGTCGCTCCAGCAGCGGCCACGCCTTACAGCCGTGTAAAAAGACAGGCCTAATGATCGTTTTATAGACCTACCCCGTCAACCAGACTGGCATTCTAGGTTCAAATGTGACGCCAATCATTTCCCGCCCCTTGGCCCACATGGCGGCAATTCGTGCCTTGACGTCGCGGTTGATGTGACCAGTCACGTGAAGTACAGATCCCAGGTACTTTTTTTTTTACCGGCGCCTCCTTCTGCGAGCAAATAATGCTCGTGAAGTAGGCGGCGGAGCGGAAGCGAAGGAGAATCGCAGACCTTGCGGCCCGCGAGGAGCGAAGGAGAATCGCAAACCGCGCGGCCCGCGACGAGCGGCGGCAACTCGGGCGTCGGAGGTCGCAGAATGACCTCCGTCCCCCATGAGCGCTGACCTGGGGGTGACGGGTGGAGCCACCTGTCACCTTAGCAGAAGCAGGCCGCGGCGGCGCGCATTGCGTGCCTCCCCGTACCTGGGAGCGAGCTGGGGACTCTATGGTCCCTACACCGGAAGAGGACCAGATCGAGAGATATGGCCCTGGGTCGGCCGGGGTGCGAGGGATATGGCTACGACAATCTCACCTCCGGCAACTGACGGCCCACAGACGGCGTACGTTTTAGTCGGTTCGAGTCCGACATAACCTCCGGCTCAGGCGGGAGAGGTATCCGCGGGGATTTTTCGCGCGATAAAAAAAAGGACCAGGCATATGAGCCAGCTGCGTCATGCGCAGTAGAAGATGGCCACTGGCCACAACCGCTAGGCCCGCGGTAATAGCGGTAGTAAGGCTGCCTCTCGTACCGGCTGACGCAGGTTATTACCGGGCACGGGTGCTTTGGTGACTACCTACGCCGGATCCAGAAAGAAAGGCTTCTTCCAAGTTCATAAAAAGTTTTTGTAAGCAAACAGTAACATAAATACGGGGCCTTTGAAGCTGAGCCCAAGTCAAATTGTTGCCCGAATCGAAAAAGGACCTCATGGCTGTCAGCTCCAGACCTTCGACTGCCGGCCTGGTTAGTCATTCGCGCTTATTTCTTTAACATAGCGGACAGGGTGTCAGGTCCGAAAACTATTCGAGTCCATCGGTTGATCGGCTGCGCTGCACGATAAATTGAAATTTTCAATCGTATCGTGCGAATAATATTCACACTGATGTTTGGTGCCTCATAAAATTATAATACTATTAGGTACAAAGAGACAGTCTTCTTATGCGTGGTATTTTTTGAAATTTATCAGTGACATTGGGATATTTTTAGTAGGTGACCCGCCCAGGGGGGGGTCATGACCCCCACGACCCCCCCCCTGGATCCGCCACTGCGCAGGAGGCGTGGGTTCGATTCCCGCTCAGTGCTAATATTTGTATGCATGAATATAGGTATTTGCATTGGTCTGGTCGTGCCTCGGAGAGCACGTTAAGCCGTCGGTCCCGGTTGCCATACAATCATCTATGGCAGTCGTTAGGGTTAGTTGGAGCCCTAAAAAGTCCAACAACAACGGTCTAGCTGCAATGCTTCAATATCACCTAATGCCACCAGTCAGTGTCAGAGGCGGAGGTCGCTTCACGGAAAAATCTAGCCAAATCCGCGGTTAAGACTGGTAAAGCGGACCCCACTCTGTAGTGCTGGGAAATAACGCTAGCTAGGAGAAAGAAAAGAAGATGTGGGACTAAGTAATAATGAAAAAAAAACTTACAAATCGTTGAAAATAATAATTTATTAATACAAAAGAATTGTCTTACATTATAAATTCTCGCTTAACATAATACATTAGCAACCAGAGCATTGTTCAAGCTGTACTATAATATAGGGACTTGGCAGAACACTGCGCCGGCGTCCCTGCAACACTAAGGGCAGGGTCCACAGGCCGCACTAAAGGCGGCCACCCACTTACAGTTTATCGAACGACAACCGGATGATATCGGTCTGTCAGTTCATCGCAATAGCCCACACACAGTTTCGTATACGATTTTGGACTGACGGATAAATGTGTGTGGCCGCTTGACGATTCCGGTCAGCAAAGACAGTTAAAGGCCGGACAGTCTATGGCCGCCGGCATTTTATACGTAATAACATCAGACTAAAAGAATAAAATAATGTTATTATTTTAGTCCGAGGTAATAAAATTATGATGACATTGATGACATAAGGACTGCAGGCCGCCGGACAGACGAAAACCTGCAGGTGGACTGTAAGTGGGTGGCCGCCTTAACACTATATCGCTGAGAAAGGAATGAGTGCACATTGTAGGTACTAGTGTTAGTGCGGTCTGTGAACCTGTCGGGTGAGATTCACAGCCAGCACTTGTAATGTTCGCATTCAAATGAGACACTAACCTTGCGAAGTGTTTGTGCGGTCTGTGAATCTCACCGTTAGGATCTAGAAAGACGGACTGCATTAAACATCGACTGCAAACGGACTACACGGTTGGTTTCCAGTTTTATTCCGGTGTATTGCTTTTACGGCATATTTGCAGCCGGAGTGCAGTCGGAGTGCAGTCGTAGTGCAGTCGAAATGCAGTCCATCTGTCTCAATCCTAAATATTTCTCTATTCTAGTGTATCGACAGAGTGGTAAGCTGAAATGCCATAAAATATTACATCTATGTGTTGGTGTAATTCTCACTATGCTATTTTTTTCTGAAAAAAATTCAACATCCAGGTTCCTTTCTTAGAATAATATTCACAGAGCTACCTGGACTTGGCCTGGATAGTTGAGCTACCGAGTCCAGGCCCTGGCAGCTTAGATCATCCGAAACCCGCCCAGGATCTGGGTGTGAACTTATTCCAATATGAATTTACACAATTACAGTTCAAAAATATACCCCGGGTATATCTCTGTGAATAATTTTGCCCATCGCCGCAGACCCGCGGTGATGGGGACACACTATCTCTACTGTATATCTTTACAATGTGTGATGTAAGGGCGCGTTTCCAATAATGCGGAGATGAGATAAGCGAGAGATGTGTAAATTTCTCTTTATCTGATCTTCTGGACTGCACCTGTACTTATGATCTAGCAGGGTGCAGTCAACCGAAGGAGTAAATATATAAAAAAATTGAGTCAGTGACTGCACTCCGCTGGTTGACCAATAACAATAAATGACAGCATGAGTGACCACGAGTTAGCAAAGCATTCACTCTTGTGATTACGCCGCTTCGCTCATCTCCACTTGAGTGGAAACACAGTCCTTCAGACTATACACAGATTTGGACCACAAGCGTCCACTGGCGCCATCTGTCGGCTCTGGAATGATAACCGTAACGGATTTCAACAAAATAATTTATAAAATCACACCTATTGTAGGTGTGGGGCCCTACTAGGACCTTAAGGGCCCAGCCAACAGTGGCGAAGGGCCCTTAAACCCGATTCCTGCAGGCTTGCTTTTTAAAGGGAAGCCGTGGTAAAAATGATTCTGAGATTCTGAAATATGAACGCTCAGAGCTCCATACAAAATGGCTACGTTTGAATGAAATGGTAAAGCAAACTATTCAAATCTATTAACACAGAAAAAATCGGGACTCGAACCCGCGATCTTTCCCTTACAGGGGGAATGCTCTGACCACTAAGACACCGAGACTCGCCCGAAGCTGATCTAAATTCTCCTATACATTCGTGTTTGGGGCGACAGTGGCGCCATCTACCGATACTGGTACGAGCTATCGGAACCAATGAATGATGTTACAATCATTTTTAAACATTGATTTTTGATGACTCCGCCCAAACAATATATCACTACATATTATAAAACAAAGTCGCTGTCGCTGTCTGTCCGTCCCTATGTATGCTTAAATCTTCAAAACTACGCAACGGATTTTGAAGCGGTTTTTTAATAGATAGAGTAATTCAAGAAGAAGGTTTATATGTATAATACATGCATAATATTGTAGAGAAACACTGATAAATTTAGAGATATGCAGCGGGAACGGGATCAGTACATTATGGCGGTACGAAGTTCGCCGGGTCAGCTAGTTATATATAAAGTACCTATGGCTAAGGTCGTTCTATAAGAGTTAGTAAGTATTTTACCGGCTTCCCTTTTATACATGTTCACTCTTTACCACTGCTAGCCTCACCTTACCAGTGAGTGACGGACGAGGCTCTGGCGAATGTCTTCCATTCGAGTGTGGAGGTCAGATGGCAGTCGCCTATAACCCACGTCTCAATCCGACAATAAATCTACAGCAATAGGCTCGCCCCCTATTACGTGAGATCGAAAATCTTTGTTGACAAAATTTCTCAATTTTTTTTTCACAAATATTTCACAACATCCCACACAACGCTATCTAGACCCATGGTAAACATAGCTTAACTAGCTTGTGTTATGGAATCTAGAATGCGGATATACATACTTAGATACTTTTTTTTTTTGTAAATACATACATATTTTACATAGAAACACCCAAACCAATGCAAATACCCATATTTCATGAACACAAACATTTGCACTGAGCGGGGATCGAACCCGCGCCTCCTGCGTAGCGGCCGCTTTCACTACCGCTACTCCACAGAGGCTGTCGTTAATGTAGGTGTTAATCTGTTAATACATCTCTGCGTGCCCCTTCAGGGGTTTAAAGGCGTGAATGTATGTATGTATTAGAAAATGCAATGGGGGAGGAGACAATGATATACCTCAGGCCACGTATCTTAGACCTAAATCGTGAGACAAACGAGACAACGCGCGGATTGTATTGTAATAACCTACGCTTGGTGAATGCTCGCTCGTCCACCGCAGTAGCACCCCGTGCTATCCTCAACAGACACACAAGACACGTGTACTGCGCGTACAGACTTATACTATAGTCCCCACTTACAAAGAAAAAAAAATCATCATCCAAATAAGTATATAATAATAACTGATGACAAGGCAGCATGGTGATAGCACCTTAGCCTATTCCGTAATGAACAAAATAAAAATAAAAGGTTAGATGCGCGCGCATCACTGAACTCTATTATTATCTATACCGAGATATCTATGGCGCACATAGTAAAAAGAATTATTTTTACTATTGTGTTAGTACTTTAAGTATTATTTTATTCGCAAGTGTGTTGAAAATAGTCGTATGCCACTCGTGTGTATGGTGATTACCGTCCTCGGCGGTTATCACCAATTATTTTGACAGAGTTTATCGCGATATACCTATTTGTTATTATTTACTTTGAGCCCGACGTTTCGCTCACTATTCAGCAGCTATGGTCGCGGGGTGGGTTCTTTTAGTCACGCCGCGAATATTGCTGCTCAAAAGTAAAAGAAAACCGTAGCAAAGTAGTTTTATTTCAATTTCGCGTAAACTTCATACAGTAACAACGCAAGAAGTGCCTCACAGATGTCGCTCGTGTGCTGCAAGCTAGGCCTAAAGCAAAACTGTCACGACACTGTCATGTACTTAGAGTATACATTGCTATAGAGCGCGCCTTACAAGTATGAACTGCTATCACGGGTATGATTTTTTTAATTTAGCATATAAGTATTATTATTATATCCTGAAAATTTGCACGCCGTATGTGGCGGAATGTGAGGAAACGAAGCATTTTCTAATATCTATTGTACCATATTCTAGCAAATAAACTATTTTGATTTGAAATAAACTATTTTGATTTGATGAACAGTACCGAGGCTCCTGGCTCAACCTCAATCAGTAGCAAAACAATACCCGTCAAAATGACTTCGCAAATAATATTTAATTCGATATGTTAAATCAAAATTGTATACAACATCGTATATTTGTAGTAATAATGACGCAAAAATACCGCAAAATGACCCCATTTTTTTTTGTATTTTGGCTTTAATTTTATCCATGCATATCAAATCGAACAAAAAAAACTTCATAACCACAATCTACATTAATAAGTGCATCTATTTATATTTTCGGTAATGCATGTGACGTCACTATAGGTGCGCTATACCATCGCAAATTATCTGCTAACACTCGGCGCCAAAGACCTGAGTGATAGGCGCGCTCTATATTTATATTGTATAGGTACTCTAAGGTAACTGTATTGTATGACAATAAATACAATTGAATTGTCTGTAATGTGAAAATAACAGCTTTTATAATAAATAGTGCATATAATATACTTAAAACAAAACAAAAAAAGAAACAATTTACATAAATTGTCTGTTTGTACCGGCTAATCTCTAAAATGACTAGGCCGATTTTAATAAGCTCTTCACTAGTACATAGCTGGTGTTATAAAAGCCTTGCAATACGAACATCTATGCCAGTCGTTTAGTGTAGTTGGAGCCCTATTCCAACAACTGGTCTAGCTGTAATGCTTCGATATCGCCTAATATCGCTATCAGGTTGTGAAGGTCAGATGCTAGTCGCTTCACAAAAATATCGAGGTCTAGTCAAATCCGCAGTTAAGACTGGTAAAGCGGACCCCAGACTCTCGAGGTGCAAGCTCCGGATGCGACTGGGAATTAACGCTAGGATGGAGAAGATAAATGCTTTAGAATAACACACAATATGTGACTGGGTACTCGCGTATTTCCTTCAAACCATCTTATAGTACACAAAGGGGGTGAGGAAGGTCTCGTGTGCGATAATTTCTATAGCGCGATGCAGGATACAGTTCCCCTAGAAGTAAACGTGCGTACAAACTATGTAACATGTTTTATAACTTGTGTTTTATAACACTTCCACATTATCTAACATTGTTTTATAACTTTGCAACATTTAACAATACTGTACACATTAGATTTAACAATGTCATATAACAATGTTGTATAACAATTTCGTTGGACGTTGCAGTGCTTTTAAAATAAAAAATAACGTGTTATATAACTCACTAACATGTTTTATAACTTCAGTGTCTACATTACTGAGACATGTTATATAACATTGTTTTATAACATGTTATGCTATATAATTTGTACGCACCTTTACACGTACTGAATGAATGAATGAACGAACGAATGAATGAATGAATATTTTTGTGAGAGGAACTCCCTGCAGATGGCGCTCGTGAGTCACATGCTGTACAGATTAAATACATAAATACTCTTATGAAGCAATAATAAACAAATAGCCTAAAGTATTCAGCGAGTAGCCAATCGCGATGCGATTAATGTTGAACATCTGCACAGTGTTGTAGCACACTAGCGACAGCTGCAGGGTGTCTCCGGGTTCCTAAATCCATACTAATATTATAAATGTGAAAGTAACTCTGTCTGTTACGCTTTCACGCCTAAACCAATGAACCGATTTTGATGAAATTTTGTACAGAGATAGATTGGACCTTGGGAAAGGACACATGCCATGTTTGGTCGCGATAGCCGACATCCACGCGGGCATGGCCGCGGGCGAAAGCTAGTATTATCTATAATTTTTGTAATTTTTACATCAATAATAACGTTATTTAATGCATATTACGCTCTACACTGTTTATTACGTTGCCGTGTAACGTAGTGGATCACCTACCAGTAGTACTAGTGATACAATAATGTATCATTTGTACTACCAGTTGTACTTATCAGTAGTACTACTGAACAGAAGGGGGTCACTAGTACTACTGGTAGTACTAGAGTCACACGTACTACTGGTAGTACCAGTGATACAAAAATGTATCATTTGTACTACCAGTTGTACTTATCAGTAGTACTACTGAACAGAAGGGGGTCACTAGTACTACTGGTAGTACTAGAGTCACACGTACTACTGGTAGTACCAGTGATACATAAATGTATCATTTGTACTACCAGTTGTACTAATCAGTAGTACTACTGAACAGAAGGGGGTCACTAGTACTACTGGTAGTACTAGAGTCACACGTACTACTGGTAGTACCAGTGATACAATAATGTATCATTTGTACTATCAGTTGTACTAATCAGTAGTACACCCGGCGGCGGGCGCCAGTGCCCTAGAAGGTCTTGCGGTGCACGGCGCGGTGGCCCTCCTCGTCCCACTCGCGCTTGGCCACCCACATCTTGCGGAACGTGTCCAGCGACGCCAGGATGGAGCCGCCGATCCACGTCGAGTACAGGCGCTCCTGGGGCGCCGAGATCTGTTGCGGCAAAACATATTGTTTTGTATTGCTGTACCTTTGAGAACTCAATACCAAAACCGACTATGCACAGTAGGTAACACAACCTTATTACAAAAAAAGCTATTGCATAGCATTTTTTATGAACTTATGCAATTATAATAAATAATAATTTGAATTTGAATTTGAGTTTGAATTTCGGATTTCGGATTTCGGATTTCGGATTTCGGATTTCGGATTTCGGATTTCGGACTTCGGACTTCGGACTTCTGACTTCTAGTCCGAGTCCTAGTCCGAGTGTCTGTGATACAGACTCCAAAAAATTAGCAGTTCTTTCCAGAGTAACTGTATACGCTTTTTTAACAAGCTCCCTAAGGAAATTAGGGATTTACCTATAAATAAATTTAAAAATGTAGTTAAGAGGAAATTGTGCCAAAAGGGCTATTATAAAATACAAGAATATTTAGATGATAAACTAGCTTGGAAATGAGCTGTTCACTCATGCATGCTTCTCAAACAAATTATTGTATTTAGACTAAGTAGACTAAGCATTATTTGTAAATAGACCAAAAAAAAAAAAGCCCGCTGAGTTTCTTGCCGGAGTCTTCTCAGGCCAGGGCCGCGTTTCGAACCGGTGGTCCATTTGCTAAGCTAGTCTTTAGTACATAATTATATATTTTTGACGTTTTGTAAGTGCCGTTTTAATGGTCTATACAGAATAAATGATTTTTGACTTTGACTTTGACTTTGACTTTGAGTCCGAGTCCGAGTCTGAATTTGAATTTGAAAACTAACAACTTATGCAATTATAATTACTTACGTTAAGCGAAGCTACTTCGGAGCAGCTCGGCTCTGTTCGTGCGAGCTCGGAGGTGTTACCATTTTTCGTTACGGAATTTCTGGATTCGGTCTCCACGCTCAATACCACCACGCGATAAAAGCTATGCAATAGCTTAAAAGTGTTTTTGGAATGGCTCCTGTTATTTATAACAAGATACCGAGCATTATGAGAGAACCTTTAAGTTTGTTTAAAAAAAAATGTACTCAAATGCTACTGGATAAGTGCTATTACTCGGTATCAGACTTTTTGGCTGACAAGTTGTAATCTAACTAATTTATGCAACGAAAAACTAATATTTTATTCATTGACTTAATCAAAGATGACATTGTAATACATATTTTAATTGGACATTTAAATATGTAATTTAATTGGAAATAATTGTAAAACTGCTTATTTTGCATGATTAACTTGTTCTTTTTTTAATATTTGCATGCCTCATTGGTAGAATGTATAAGGAACTTTTATGTTTAAATCTGTACATCTCATTCAAAGCAAATAAATAAATTATTATTATATTATTATTATTGCATTTCATTAATTTCAATTCAATTCATATTATTGGTGGAGTATATAATCCATATCCATACTAATATTATAAATGCGTAAGTAACTCTGTCTGTCTGTCTGTTTGTCTGTTACGCTTGCACGCCTAAACTACTGAACCGATTTTAATGAAATTCGGTATAGGGGTAGATTAGACCTTGAGAAAGGACATAGACTATGTTTGGTCGCGATAACCGACATCCACGCGGGCGGAGCCGCGGGCAATAGCTAGTCGATAATATAATCGATCGATATCGATCAATATTATCTGTATTCTCATTACTTAGTGGACCGCGTTTGGTAGCAACTCTGGTTGCGCGCGGGCAACACCGTAAGCGTCGCCATAACGGCGGACAGACAGACACACAGTCACGCACTGTACCACAGCTAATAATAGATGGTTCATCCTTGTTTTACAAAAAACGTATGACAATATAAAAATGATGTTCATTTGACAAACAATGTTTGAAAAACAAATCATTTGACAAAATTTCATTTCGCAAACATATTATTTAAAATTCACTTAATACAGGTTTCGGTTTCACATAATCCTCGAAGTTGGGCTCTTTGTAAGGAAACATCCAGATCTGTTCGAGAGGGTTGATGCCAACAGTCGCTTTACCCAAAGAGACCCTACCAAGCTGGTCATAAAAAGATGCCAAACGTCTTTGTGTCATAAAAACGCCTATAACATGTGTATCAAAATATATAACAAAATACCACAGACGCTACGCGAACTGCCGCAACGTCTGTTCATTAAAAAACTAAAAAAATGGCTTGTGCACGAGTGTTTCTATGACATTGGAGAGTTTCTAGATCATTACTAGATATTTGGACATGATTTGATTATAATCATAGTTATAATTTATTTGCAATAGATTTTTAAGGTTCTCCTAAGACTTGTATTAATGAATAGTATATTAAATTTTTATTTTTATTTAATTTTTTTTTTATTTAAGTTGGGTAATAATAATTGTTTAGTATAAAAATTAAAATATTTGCATGTCACATGCCGTGGCTAAACATGTTCGGCTATAACTGATATACTCATTAAGATCTGTATCGTACCATGTTTATGAGCAAATAAATTCTTTCTTTCTTTTCGGAAATGCATTGCTTAGAAAACATTTCAATTGTTATAATTTTGTTTAAAAAATGTTCATTTTGACTAAATAAAGTTCTGCATAGTTTTAAAAAAATCGGAATGAGCAGCTTTCGCAATAATCTATTAATGTGTGTTTTTCTTCTAACATGTTTTTAAAATAATCAATTTGTGAAATGATGTTTTATAAAATGATTTTTTTTTCAAATAAATACTTTGTATAGTGAGTAGTTTATTAAACAATAGTTTGTAAAATGATACATTTATCAAGTATAATTTTGTCAAACGTTTTTCAAATGAAAATTTGTCATTTATTTTTTGTCAAATGATAGGACACCGTAGGAGATACTCATGTCCTTGGGCGCCAGGCGGCGTATCTCTCACTGCGCCAGGCGGCGTATCGCTCCCACTCACCCGTATCTTCATGTCCTTGGGCGCCAGGCGGCGTATCTCTCACTGCGCCAGGCGGCGTATCGCTCACACTCACCCGTATCTTCATGTCCTTGGGCGCCAGGCGGCGTATCTCTCACTGCGCCAGGCGGCGTATCGCTCCCACTCACCCGTATCTTCATGTCCTTGGGCGCCAGGCGGCGTATCTCTCACTGCGCCAGGCGGCGTATCGCTCACACTCACCCGTATCTTCATGTCCTTGGGCGCCAGGCGGCGTATCTCTCACTGCGCCAGGCGGCGTATCGCTCCCACTCACCCGTATCTTCATGTCCTTGGGCGCCAGGCGGCGTATCTCTCACTGCGCCAGGCGGCGTATCGCTCACACTCACCCGTATCTTCATGTCCTTGGGCGCCAGGCGGCGTATCTCTCACTGCGCCAGGCGGCGTATCGCTCCCACTCACCCGTATCTTCATGTCCTTGGGCGCCAGGCGGCGTATCTCTCACTGCGCCAGGCGGCGTATCGCTCACACTCACCCGTATCTTCATGTCCTTGGGCGCCAGGCGGCGTATCTCTCACTGCGCCAGGCGGCGTATCGCTCCCACTCACCCGTATCTTCATGTCCTTGGGCGCCAGGCGGCGTATCGCTCCCACTCACCCGTATCTTCATGTCCTTGGGCGCCAGGCGGCGTATCGCTCCCACTCACCCGTATCTTCATGTCCTTGGGCGCCAGGCGGCGTATCGCTCCCACTCACCCGTATCTTCATGTCCTTGGGCGCCAGGCGGCGTATCTCTCACTGCGCCAGGCGGCGTATCGCTCACACTCACCCGTATCTTCATGTCCTTGGGCGCCAGGCGGCGTATCTCTCACTGCGCCAGGCGGCGTATCGCTCACACTCACCCGTATCTTCATGTCCTTGGGCGCCAGGCGGCGTATCGCTCACTGCGCCAGGCGGCGTATCGCTCACACTCACCCGTATCTTCATGTCCCAGGGCGCCAGGCGGCGTATCGCTCACTGCGCCAGGCGGCGTATCGCTCACACTCACCCGTATCTTCATGTCCCAGGGCGCCAGGCGGCGTATCGCTCACTGCGCCAGGCGGCGTATCGCTCACACTCACCCGTATCTTCATGTCCTTGGGCGCCAGGCGGCGTATCTCTCACTGCGCCAGGCGGCGTATCGCTCACACTCACCCGTATCTTCATGTCCTTGGGCGCCAGGCGGCGTATCTCTCACTGCGCCAGGCGGCGTATCGCTCACACTCACCCGTATCTTCATGTCCTTGGGCGCCAGGCGGCGTATCTCTCACTGCGCCAGGCGGCGTATCGCTCACACTCACCCGTATCTTCATGTCCTTGGGCGCCAGGCGGCGTATCTCTCACTGCGCCAGGCGGCGTATCGCTCACACTCACCCGTATCTTCATGTCCTTGGGCGCCAGGCGGCGTATCGCTCACTGCGCCAGGCGGCGTATCGCTCACACTCACCCGTATCTTCATGTCCTTGGGCGCCAGGCGGCGTATCTCGGCCAGCAGGCGGTCGCCGAAGCCGCGGAACAGCGTGGAGCCGCCCGACAGCACGATGTTCTGGTACAGCACCTTGCGCAGGTCCATGTCCGACTTCTGGATCGCGAACATCAGCACCTCGTGCAGCCCTGGCGGACACACACACACACATACAGACGAGGATCAACTGAGCAACTTCAGGCGATACACTGGAGAGTCTATCGGTGGATATTATGTCGTCAGTAGGAATCCTAGGGCCAATCGATTCTGTTAGTCTGGTAGATGATTGGTAAGATTGGTCAGTCAGTTGGACGGTGGCAGTGCAGGAAGCAGTGTGGGATGTAGAGTGGGAAGTAGTGTGGGAGGCAGTGTGGGAGGCAGTGTGGGAGGTAGTGTGGGATGTAGTGTGGGATGTAGTGTGGGATGTAGTGTGGGAGGCAGAGTGGGAAGTAGTGTGGGAGGCAGTGTGGGAGGTAGTGTGGGATGTAGTGTGGGAGGCAGAGTGGGAAGTAGTGTGGGAGGCAGTGTGGGAGGTAGTGTGGGATGTAGTGTGGGAGGCAGAGTGGGAAGTAGTGTGGGAGGCAGTGTGGGAGGTAGTGTGGGATGTAGTGTGGGAGGCAGAGTGGGAAGTAGTGTGGGAGGCATTGTGGGAGGTAGTGTGGGATGTAGTGTGGGAGGTAGTGTGGGATGTAGTGTGGGAGGTAGTGTGGGATGTAGTGTGGGAGGTAGTGTGGGATGTAGTGTGGGAGGCAGTGTGGGATGTAGTGTGGGATGTAGTGTGGGAGGTAGTGTGGGATGTAGTGTGGGAGGCAGTGTGGGATGTAGTGTGGGATGTAGTGTGGGAGGCAGAGTGGGAAGTAGTGTGGGAGGCAGTGTGGGAGGTAGTGTGGGATGTAGTGTGGGAGGCAGTGTGGGAGGTAGTGTGGGATGTAGTGTGGGATGTAGTGTGGGATGTAGTGTGGGAGGCAGAGTGGGAAGTAGTGTAGGAGGCAGTGTGGGAGGTAGTGTGGGATGTAGTGTGGGAGGTAGTGTGGGATGTAGTGTGGGAGGTAGTGTGGGAGGCAGAGTGGGAAGTAGTGTGGGAGGTACTATGGGAGGCAGTAGGGGTAGTGTGGGAGGTAGTGTAGGAGTGAGTGTGGGCGACAGTAGGAAGGTAGTATGGGCGGAATTTTGGGAGGAGGAGGAATTTTGAGAGGCAGTGTGGGTGGCAGTAGGGGGGTAGTGTGGGAGGTAAGTAGGAGGGGGTAGTGTGGGAGGTAAGTAGGAGGGGTTAGTATGAGGCAGTGAGGACGGCAGTGTAGGAAGGTAGTGCAGGCAGTAATGTGGGAGGCAATGGGGATTAGTGCGGGAGACAGTAGAGGGTAGAGTGGGAGGTAGTGTGGGAGGCAGTAGGGGGTAGAGTGGGAGGTAGTGTGGGAGGTAGTGTGGGATGTACATAGTGTGGGAGGTAGTGTGGGCAGCAGTATGGGCAGTGGTGTGGGAGTCATTAGAAGGTAGAGTATGAGGCAGCAGACGACTCACCCTCGCACTCCTCGCCGATAAGATCTGGCCGGAACAGCACCTCGGGCGCGCGGAACCGCGCCTGCCCGATCTGTGCAACAAACATGGGAACGTACAGGCTCTACCGCCGTGTATGACCATCACTCTCCGCCAGATGCCCGCGGCCCTACCTCGAGCTGCGTCCCGTCGGGTAGCGTGTACTGCGCCCTCTCCGTCTCCAGCGTCTCCTCCTTCAGCGGGTTGGGCGACAGGTAACAGGCGCGCTCCTTGATGGCCTTCACCACCTCCAGCTCCGCGGACGTGCGGAGGTTCACGCCTTCCTTGCGCAGCAGGAGCCTGCAGAGTAGAGATCCGATTCTCAGCACTCCATGGATGGTGCGTGCGGTCGCCGGGTCCATAGCGTGATACAGAGAGGATCCGAACACCGTGACGGCGACTGGGGCGCGCGACCCACATGTAGGTTTAGGGTGGCCACCGCGTGATGCATCAGCGCTCACCTCCACCGTCAGTAGTGTTCTCCCCCCTACCTATCCAAATTTGGTAAGATCCTATCAATGCCGCTTTTGATATTGGAATTCCCCTTGCTCCTACTTCTACGGCGTAGAGTTTAACCACGTAGCCGTTTTTGGTTAACTCGTTAGTCAAGTCAAAGTTTTTTTTTTTTTTTTTTTTTTTTTTTTTTTTTTTTTTTTTTTTTTTTTTGTCTTTATAGCGTGGTCTTTAGGTATATTAGTTTCCCACGGTACTGTGAGTTCTACAAGCACTGCACGCCTATGCGATCGTGAAAAAAGGAATATACAGGGTGTCCCAAAATTCAAGGATAAGCCGGCAACAGGGGGTGGCCCTACTTATGGTTGCTCAGGAAAAAATAAGAAAAAAAATATATCTCTATTTTTTTTTTTTAATTACTCGAACTTTTTTAAAATCCCTCGAAATTCGGTACCCTTAATGATATTTTCAACTACCAGGTCCACAATTTTGCAAATATTTTTGAACTCTTTTCTGTATTAGCAAGCTAAGAAGCATGGCTATCCATCACCACCCTGAAAAATTACAGGATATTTGTAATTATTTTACAAAAATAAGTCAAAATATTTTTTTGTCGTCAAATTTTCATACATTTTTACTTTCGGCCCACTTTATCTTATCTCGGTGAAAAAAAAAAGTATGAACACCACTATGGCATTCTTTTTCAAAAATTGGCGCAACTATCCAAGATTTCAAAATGGTATAATTTGGGTATGATACTATAATGAAATACTAAAAAAAAATTTTTTGTAAATAAGAATCACATTTAATACATTGCTCTTATTGAAAATCACCAGATTTACTTCGTACACAATGCATTCATCCTCAATAAAAAATCATTGACGGGACTTGTGACAAAGTGGTAACCGAGTAGGTTATCACATTACGAAATTAAGCAACATAAGCCAGGGTGGTTTTCGGATGGATGACCATCCTTAAGACATTGAGACACCTCCATACCTCAGAAAGTACGTGAGGCCGTCAATCGTAGTGGCCATACGAGCATCTATGACAGTCGTTACGGGTAGTCGGAGCCCTAAAAGTCCAACAACTGAACGCACTACATAACTTTGATATCGCCAATGGGTTGTGGAGGTCAGGTGGCAGTCGCTTCACGGAAAATTTCGCGGTTCTGCTGTTTCACAGTTAACCATAAAATTCGACTCTGTATTTTGTAAAGGTTCAGAGGATGAAAATCCATACTGTTAAAATATTAAACAAACATAATGGTATAATTTTATAATTATTGCATTATTGTTAATATTTTATTTATTTTACATTTTTAATTGTTTGCCACCGGCATTAATACATTTAATTTTTCGTGCATTTCTTTTGTCAGAATTATAATCCGCATTGATATTTGAATGAAACTAGTCCAGCGTTGCAATTGCTTTCGGAAACCTAATTGTTCTTAAAACAATTCCAATAAAACTCTGAGCCTCGGATTTCCCAGCTAACTGTGAAACAGCAGAAATGCGAAATTTGCCGTGAAGCGACTGCCACCTGACCTCCACAACCCATTGGCGATATCAAAGTTATGTAGTGCGTCCAGTTGTTGGACTTTTAGGGCTCCGACTACCCGTAACAACTGTCATAGATGCTCGTATGGCCACTACGATCGACGGCCTAACGTACTTTCTGAGGAATGGAGGTGTCTCAATGTCTTAAGAATGGTCATCCATCCGAAAACCACCCTGGCTTATGTTGCTTAACCTCGTAATGTGATAACCTACTCAGTTACCACTTTGTCACAAGTCCCGTCAATGATTTTTTATTGAGGATGAATGCATTGTGTACAAAGTAAATCTGGTGACTTTCAATAAGAGCAATGTAATAAATGTGATTCTTATTTACAAAAAAAAATTTTTTTTTTGTATTTCAATATAGTATCATACCCAAATTATACCATTTTGAAATCTTGGATAGTTGCGCCAATTTTTGAAAAAGAATGCCATAGTGGTGTCCGTACTTTTTTTTTTCACCGAGATAAGATAAAGTGGGGCGAAAGTAAAAATGTATGAAAATTTGACGACAAAAAAATATTTTGATTTATTTTTGTAAAATAACTACAAATATCCTATAATTTTTCAGGGTGGTTATGGATAGCCATGCTTTTTAGCTTGCTAATACAGAAAAGAGTTCAAAAATATTTGCAAAATTGTGGACCTGGTAGTTGAAAATATCATTAAGGGTACCGAATTTCGAGGGATTTTAAAAAAGTTCGAGTAATTAAAAAAAAAATAGAGATATATTTTTTTTCTTATTTTTTCCTGAGCAGCCATAAGTAGGGCCACCCTTTGTTACTGGCTTATCCTTGAATTTTGGGACACCCTGTATATGATGTGTCAAACTTTCTCCGAACCCCTCGGAGAACTCTAACTCTGTGTGTGTGCGTGTGTGTCCCCTCACCGCAGGTAGCGCGTGACGTCCCTGCCGGCCACGTCGACGCGCATAATGGAGTGCGGCATGGCGAACCCCTCGTAGATCGGCACGGAGTGCGTCACGCCGTCGCCCGAGTCAAGCACCACGCCCGTCGTGCGTCCCGTGGCGTAGCTGCAGAAGTACAACGAGCTTATTGAGACAGAACCATTTTGTAAACGATTTTTTGGCGGCACATTTGGTATTATATTGTTACAAATTTATATTTAGTCCACCTTGAAACAAAACGGCGGAATCGTAAAAAAGGAAGTTGACAACATAGGCACCGCGACGCCCGAACTTCTTGTCGGCCCCGACATAGTTCTACACGGCCCTAGGTCGTCAGGTTAAGCCCCTAGAACCGGCAGCGAGGTCGGAGTAGTACGTACAGTGATAGCACGGCCTGCATGGAGAGGAAGAGCGCGGGCACGTTGAACGTCTCGAAGAACACCTCGGCCGCCTTCTCGCGGTTGCGGCGCGGGTTGAGCGGCGCCTCCGTCAGCAGCACCGGGTGCTCCTCCGAGAACGTCGACAGCTGGTCCTGGAACACGCAACCACAAACCATAACATTCTGACATGTGTCCGTGACAGACCCACACCAAACCATAGGGGCAATAAGGGGCCACTGCCCCTAAACAGACACCTATGCTTCATCAGGGTCACCGACAGCCCCCTTTGCAGGGGGTGTATTGTCGCCGAGGAAACGGCCGCCCACGTAATACTGGAATGCAAGGCAGTAGCCCTGAAGGCTGTCAAATCCTCAGCAGTGATGTCACTCCGTGAAGCCTATGAAGCTCCCAGTAAGCTTCTGCGCTTCTGGGCGGAGCTAGACTGGCTATTCTAGACAGCACTCCTCATGCACACTGACCTAAAAAGGCTAAGTGCTGAAAACAGAGTCCTCATTCCATTCCATTCAGTACAATCAATATACTTATAATAAAACATTTTTTTTTTAATTAAGGTAACTGTACCAATGCTCGACACTGTACCAATGCTAGACACTTTCGAACAAAACCCAGTATTTTGAGAAAATTATCCATTTGTTTTATAAGACTATTGACTTAAAAGATGCCTAATGGTATCTATAAGATATGTTCAAATATTCGCAACACCATCCGAAGTAAATTTAGAAAGACTGTTGACAGCAAATAATGTGACTCCGTGAACACGGTCGTGTTATTTCTTAAGATTTTTGCCAAGGGTACTGATTTTTATAGGTGTGATTTTTTTGTTTATAAGTTATAATAATAATAATAATATAATAATATCATATAATAATAATAATAATAATAGCCTTTATTTTCGGACAGTATTACATTTACAATATAATTACATTTCTAGCAGTTTTTAATTATCCGTGTGTCTCTTGACAAAGGCCTCCTGGAGGCCTTTGTTATAAGTTATGATTATTACTAATTTTAGTATAAACGTTATAAATATTGAAGTTATTGACATACTTGGACCATTGGGACAATGATGTCTAGCATTGGTGTTTTCGACCAAGTGCATAATAATTTAATTTAAAGTAAAAGTATGATAGATTTTAAAGATTTTATGGGCAAAAGTTAATGTCTAATTGTTGCTGTAACAGTTAAAAAAGAATGTAACGACCATGCTGTAATTAATTTGTTAAATTTTTTAGATTGAAATTTTATTTTTCCTTAAAGTGTCGAGCATTGGTACAGTTACCTTACTGCCTCTTTGTTTGGGCAAGCAACCAGTGTAACATATATTGTGTGCACTCACAGGGTGCTATAGTTCACATAGCCAGCCAAATCAGCCCAGGTAAAAGGGGTAGGCCCAAGAAGTCCTGGCTTGACGTCGTGGAGGGTGACATGTGTGCAAATGATCTCACTACTATGGATGCCCAAGATCGTGCAAAGTGGAGGAGGAAGGGCCGGAAGGCAGACCCTGAGCTCCGAGGTCATCTTGGCCACGGATGCAATCAGGATAATGCGTCTACATGAAGATGATGACGATGACAGTGCATCACACAATAATCTTATGTCTAAAGGAATTCAGTAATTACTTTTGTATTACATATTTGTTACCGAGTACTCAGCTATGAATTATACTACTCATTAAAAAGTGAACTTTCTATTTTTTTATGTATTTAATTCATTTTTAGATTACTTACATAAAAAAGTAGTTATGTAGTGCACATACCTTACTATAAATATAATTCCAAACTCTCTCCATGTCATTCCAGTCTGTGACTATCCCGTGCTCCATCGGGTACTTGATACTGAGTAGCCCACGGTGCTCCTCAGCACGGGGGCCCACGAACAACTCTCCTTCTAGAGCCCCAGCCATCACACGGACATGTTTCGGACGCCCAATACTATGAATAATAAATAGTGTTTTTAAGAAACTTGCCATCTGTGATATAGTAGACTTGTACACTGCTAGAATCTATAAAATTCTTTTTTTTCGTTCGTTGCAGCAGATCGTTTAAAGTGTAAGTAGATTTTCAACTAAATTGGCAATAATATACTTACTAATTTGGGAATCTGCATTTTGGTATTTGGTCGCCAGCGAATCCAGCTTTGATCACTCCGGAGCCCTGCCGAAACCGATGAAACTTTACATTTACACGGAATAATTAGCATTTTTGAGCCAAGTAGGGTATCGTCATACATGGCTAGATGACTCATATTACTATTTCTTGTTTAAAATCGTTTAAATAAACTAGAAATTACATTTAAGTGAGCAATAGACTACTCTATGTATAGTAGTATAATAAACAACAGTAGAAATATATCAAAAATGACTAAAAAATATTGTCTAATTCATTCGGCGAAAAGGGGATACATAAACTTATTCAATGATATTTACGTTATCAATAACGACGGGCTGATTAACTATGACATCGTTCAGCTCCATTTTATCTAAATTTGATTCTAATTAAATACTACAGAATGTAGACTTTATTTTGATTCACAATTTTGTGAATTACAGTAAAAATTCCACATTCACTTCTGAGTTTTCTAAAGTTGATGACTGCAGGTTTTACAGTTTTATTACAATATTCTAGCATTCAAATGAGTTGTCCTTGTCATACTCACTGGCGTTTCGTATTTCGCATCCTATTCTAACAAACTTGACAGCCGAAAATTTTAGCGTCAAGCCTGCGTCAGCTACTGAAACGCGATATGACATCCACTGTCAGATGTTGGTGTTGCGAACTAAAAAAATATGTCACTAAGACCGACTAAGACGAATATTTTATGAATTATTGTTTATATGAGAAAGAACGTCATGAATTAATGAATTTAAAATAATTGACACAAATATGTAGGTATGTATTTTGTTTTGTTTTAAGTTTACCTATTATGTATTAAGTTCCTATCCTAAATTCAAATGAAAGTCTAAGAATGAAAGCATCTTTACAAACCAGCTCCACTCATGTCAAAACTGAAAAGTCAAAAATCATAACAAAAAGCCTCAAAAACACTCAAAAAGCTCACTCGATCGATTTGTTTTAAACAAATGATCCATACAATTACGTTTAAAGTACCTTATACAACAAAGAAGATAATATATTAAATACTAACAAGAATATTACATTCAGGAAACGATGCTTCTATTACCTTTTCTAGTCACCCAACTCTTATTAGTTAATGCCGACATTAATTCACTCAGTGCAGGTCCAGAATACTGCGATATTGAGTCTAAGGGTACTACATGTGGCGCAGAAGACGACGGTAATAATAACAAATATATATTCTACGACGTGAATCCACCGGAAGGTTTCAATTTACGTCGAGATGTTTACATGCGATTCGCTATAATGTTGTCAGAGGCTCACAAGAGCGGTAAAAATAAGTGGAAATTAGTTTTGCCGCCCTGGTACAATCTTTATCATTGGAAGTTGGACCGGGGTACTGCAGAACCGTGGAGTAAGTTCTTTGATTTGAACGCCCTGAAGTCATTCGCTCCAGTTGTAGAAATGTATGAAGTGTTTAGTGCAGAAAATTCGAAGGTCCTGGAAATTGATACGTTGTATATTTTAGAAAATTATGAAGACGCCTTTGAGAATGGGGTTTTTGATGAGAAATGGCAAATTATAGGTAATTGTAAACATAACGAACAATTTTGGGGTTACAATAATGTAACGGTAAAGGAGGTTCTATGTGTGAAATTTCAAGGGAAAAGTTCTAAGCTTTGGGAGTTAATAGCACAGCACCCACATGACAAGAAAATTATGTTTGCTCATGGAGAAATACCATTACATGATACGTATGGCACAATAACTTATTGGGATTGCCGTAAAAGCATGAAATTTAATAAAGCCCTTGTGAAAATTGCTAAGAAATATATGAAGGTACATTTAAACTGTGACACCAAAAAATGTAAAAACTATCTAAGTGTACATTGGAGAAGGCAAGACTTCGCCCGTAGCCGAGGCAATGATGTCCCAACAATATCGGGGACCGTGGAACAGATTCGTAAAGCTCTCGAAAAACTGCCAAATATAAAAAAAATATTCATAGCAACGGACGCATCAATGGCTGAAATAAATAAATTAGAAAAAGAGCTAACAGATAATAGTTACAAAACACATTTCTTCCTACCGAGTCCAGCGGTAATAGATGAATATGGAGATGGAGGGATAGCAATTATTGATCAAATTATATGTTCCCGAGCTGCATACTTTATTGGGACCCATGAGAGTACATTTACGTACAGAATTCAAGAGGAACGCGAGATACTGGGTTTCAAGAGCAGTACCACGTTCAACAGGCTGTGTCCAGGCACAGGTCCTTGTGAGAAGTCTTCAAGATGGTCTATAGTTAATTAAGGTAAAATTAAGGGTATTGGGACAAGGAATTCAGACAAACAATGTTACCGTAAATAATTATCATGATGGAGATGTGTACTTCCTGTTCTGAAGTAGAAACTTAGATTTAAGAGGAATTCATCCACTTAGATACCTGCTTGCTTAACCCTTTCCCCCCGAGATAGTGATTTTTAACGAATTACCGGTTTACAAGTTTATTTTCACAATGAGCTAGGTGAAAGGAAATGCGCAGATTTTTTTAGATTTTTATTATAGGTACCTAGAAGTACTATTTCCTAGACCTAGACTTAAAAGTACCGTCAGAAACTTCGTGAATGAAATGAAATGAAATTGTTTATTGTTTATTTGCTTGAATATAAGTACAATGGGCTGTTACATAATAATTTTCGTGCTCCGTACGTTCAGAGTACCATTAGGCGTGCAAAACTTAAAAAAACTTTAAAAAAAGAAACACTCCACAACTACCAGTTACATGCACAAAGGAAATTTCAATACCATTATAATAGGCCTATTTATAGTAAATATAAAATCCCATCAAAAACAATACTTGTAAAATAATGCCAAGCCTCGCCGGCCTCGGTTCTTCTACCGCAAAAAGTTGTGAGATCCATGTAATACCAAGTCGGTTAATTTATTCAGTCCCTACTTCAGATACCTTCTGTCCTAAGTTATTACGTAATAAGCTTTTAAGTATGTTTTAAATGTAATAAATTGACTGATAACAATATATCAATACCGAAAATCAAAATCCCGAATGTCAAAAACCCGAAGTTCAAAATCCCGAATGTACGAAATACCGAAGTACCATAATACTGAAGTTCAAAACCCGGAAGTTCAGAATCCCGAAAGTTTAAAATCCCGAAGTTCAAAATCCCGAAAATGACATTTTAATTCGTTACTGATGGTAGGCATCCTGGTTTAATTTATATAGTTATTTTTACAACGACGACGGGGGTAGTTTTAAAATGACTTCTTCATTTCTCTTAATCTACTTTAGCTAATTTGTTACGTCGCGTTGTACGTTACTATAATATAAATATATGGCGGAGATTATTCTCATGCCCTTTTAACCTATATGTTTCCATGTCGAAGCGCGCAATGTCCAGCCCGGGCAATCCTTTTTTATAACCACCCATAAATTTAACTTTCGGTATTTTATACTTTCGGTATTCTGAACATTCGGGATTTTGAATTTCGGTCTTTCGTACGTCGGTATTATGAAATTCGGTATTGTAAGCTTCGGGATTTTGATATGTTGTAACCGTCGGCGATGGGTACGGTTAGCAAAATAGTCTTCTACTGTTCCAGTATCTGCAATTGTATCTTGGTCTCTCTTTTTCAATTTACGGTTTGGTTCGGGTAATCACTGGTTAGTTTTGTGTGAAGACGGCAGTTCAGTCTGAACCCTAGTCTCACCTAATGTTGAGTGGACTATCGCAGCACAGAATAAATAAGAAGTCACTGTGTAGGGCATACTTGGTCATGGTTCCATTTTAATTTAGTTTTAAGGTTAAATATAAGTGTAAATGTGCCATAATAAGTAATAACAATACCAAATGTTTTATAAACTTTTATTTTCAATTAAAATGTGTGTTTATTTCACTCGTTTCGCCCAGCTTGTGCCCACGGTTCCGCCCACCTGCCCTCCTGGGGCACCTGGGTGTCGTGAGTAAAGCCTATGCCCTTTTTAGGGTTCCGTAGCCAAATGGCAAAAAACGGAACCCTTATAGATTCGTCATGTCTGTCTGTCTGTCTGTCCGTCCGTATGTCACAGCCACTTTTCTCCGAAACTGTAAGGCATATGCTGTTGAAACTTGGTAAGAAGATGTATTCTGTGAACCGCATTAAGAATTTCACACAAAAATAAAAAAAGCATTAAATTTTGGGGGTCCCCATACTTAGAACTGAAACTCAAAAATTTTTTTTTCATGAAACCCATACGTGTGGGGTATCTATAGATAGGTCTTTAAAAATGCTATTGAGGTTTCTTACATATTTTTTTTCTAAACTGAGTAGTTTGCGCCAGAGACACTTCCAAAGTGGAAAAATGTCCCCCCCCCCCCCCCCCCTCTAACTTCTAAACTAAGAGAATGATAAATCTAAAAAAAATATATGATGTAAATTGCCATGCAAACTACCACTAAAAATTGGTTCGAACGAGATCCAGTCAGTAGTTTTTTTTAATACGTCATAAACCACAATTTTCGCCTTTGCTACTACGGAACCCTTCATGGGCGAGTCCGACTCGAACTTGGCCGATTTTATATAAGCTCTAGTACCTCTCTGTGTGCAAACAGACTCAGGGTCGGACTGGCCATACATTCAATGTGGCATTTGCCGCACGGGCCCCCCGGTCCTGGTTTGAGGGACGGCAAACGTAAGATAGTGGCCCGCACAGGCTAGGTTCCAGCTCTTGTGGATTAAATGTAAAATAAAACTAGATCATATATAATCGTTCATGAAATGAGAGAGAAATGAAATAGAAAATTCAACAAATGGTTTATCTTGAGCTAGCCCATCCCCAGAAACTAGTTTAGGTTTTTTTCTGAGCGGTACGAAAACGGCCTGCTCTGGGATCAGCCTGAAATCTGCGGTTAGAAGATTGACGGCATCCTCTAAAAAAGTTTCACAAAAAATTGGCACAAGAGGGAAATTGGTCTAAAGTGAAGTACCTGGGGTCGTCAGTGGGTTTCTGGTGGAAACCCCGGCGTAGCTATGGGTGGGCAAGGTGGTGCGGTGCACCAGGGCCCCGAAGCTCAGGGCCCCCGAGCCTGAACTACCAAATCTCATATCGAACTACCAAAAAAATCTTACTTTTGGAATATGAAAATGGGTTGTAACACAACTCTAATCTAAAATAGGGGGCCCCTGTGTCTTTTTGCACCGGGGCCCTTGGTCATCTAGCTACGCCACTGGGTGGAAACCACGCTAGTTTCGGAATTGCAATGACTTCGACTTTCCTCTAGACACGGAGGATGCTAACAGAAGCCATGCAGGTATTCTAGTGTTAGGAGTCATGACACGGCGACAGGCCTAAGGTGTTGGATTTATTCAACTGAGATGTTGTCCATTCCGGAGGCTGTTTCTGTGAGGTCCTTAATTCCGAAAAAGGAGTCGCATGAAGTCTCCGGCACCTATTCTATTTCAGTATTTTCCGATAGTATCCCATCTGCCATCAGGTGCCAATTATATCTCTGGACTACTCATCAGCAGATTGGGATGCACTGCGTGAGTATTTTGCGTCCATCCTGTGGGTTGCACGTTGCTTTGAAGGTAAGAACCCATGGGACAGTGTCACTGCTGTTGCCAGTGAGATCAGTCTGGGTATGAAATACTATAACCCATACACTGATGTCACCGGTGTCAGCAGAGCGCGCCCTATGCTCGCGCGCGAGTGCGCAGAGGCTGTTGACCAAAAAGAGTCTGTGTACTGCGCTTGGGTATGGGCGCGCGCCACGCGCGGATCCAACATGGGGCACTTCAAAGCGGTGTACAACAGAGTCACAAAGGTCTGCGAGAGGGCTTACGTCAGAGCGGATGCTCAGCGCATAGCGTGGTTTGGTCAAAAGCTAGTGGTGCATCTCATGGGCAGTCGCTGCCGGGCCGCTCTCTGGCCCATGAGCCTCAAGATAAAACAAATTTGCTGGTTAATCTCTTTGCGGCCAACTTCCGAATCTAGGATTATGGTATGCAGCCACCGACACTGTCCATCAGTGACCACGCAATGCCTGATATCCTTATCAGACAACGCGATGTCCGTGCTGGACTGCAATCACTCGATGACTGGCAAGCCAGCTGACCAGATAGTATTCCAGTGGTGGTTCTTCAAAAATGTGCAGCGGAGTTGTCTCCAATGCTTACGCGGCTGTACCGATTATCTTACATCTCGGGTGAAGTGCCATCGGCTTCGAAAATATGCGAATGTACAGCCGATCACCAAGAAGGGGGATCGCACAGACCCAGCTAACTGTCGGCCGATAGCCGTCGCCTCAGTGCTGTGCAAGGTATTCGAGCACATCATCAACACATCAACAGCTCATGAGTCACCTAGATTATCACTCCATAATCAATGATCGGCAAAACAGTTTTCGGTCAAAGCGGTTTACGGGTGATCTTCTGGCGCACGTTACCCATCTTTGGGGTGAGGCTATGGACAAGTAATGTGAGTCACGAGTCACTGGCAAATCGTCTTGACATTGCCAAAGCTTTGAACAGAGTCTGGTAAAAATCGCTTCTTTCCAAGCTACCAAGCTTTGGTCTGCCTTCTAGACTATGCGACTGGATGGCTTCCTGTAGGAGCGCCGTATACGCGTATTTTATATAATGGTCGAACTTCGGAGTAATTGCAGGTAAATGCTGGCGTATCACAGGGGTCTGTTATATCACCTGTCTTTCTTATGCATTTCAACGACATGCTGTCCACTGGCAGCATTCATTGCTATGCAAACGATAGCACCTTACATGAGAGTTATTAGGTACGGATATCCTGCGACCAAGCAGTCTGATATCGGGGAAAAAGGCAGGTTCTCGTCACTGGGCTTGACTGGATCCTGAACCACATTTCTCAATGGGAATCAGAAACCTGCTCGAGTTCAATATCAAGAAGACGCAGGCATGTGCGTTTACAGCAAAGGTACAGTATCTTCTTTCCTTCCCCTTCTCACTCTTTAGACCATGCCACTACAGGACAATCTCAATTTCCTTAGTATGTTCGCTACAAACTGAATAATTATTAAAAACTGCATTGAGAGTATCATCAAAACAGCCTCGTGTAAACTCGGAGTTCTGAACAAAGTGAAACGTTTTTCAAGCCGGAGCGGTGTTTTCTATACAAGATACAAATTTGCTCCTGCGTGGAATACTGCAAACACCTTTAGGATGGCTCCGTAAAGTACCTACTTACTAGATGCTCTCGACAGGTTGCAGCGATGTGCGGTCCCTATATTGGGAATCCGGAGGTCACTAACATCCTCGAGCCTTTGCAGATGCGTAGAGATGTTGCGTCCTTGGCAATATTTTACCGTCTCTACAATGGTGAATGTTCTAATGAGCTTTTCCAAATTAGTCCCACCCTCTCCTTTCCTATATAAAACAGCACGTGCAGGACTTAGATCTCACCCGCATACGGTGCAGAATATTCCATCTAGAACCCAGCGGCTCGGCGACTCCTTCTGCCACACCAATAAGACCTGGAATTTCTTAGCAGCTCACGTGTTTCCCTCTTCCTACAGTCCCGGGTCCTTTAAGCGGGGCCTAAAAAGCATCGGATTAGGCCGTCAAGCCGAGTGCCACCAGAGTGGGGGACGTATCCGTGGGGATTTTGCGCACGATAAAAAAGAAAAAAAAAAAAAAGGTATGTGTCTCTATAAATAATTGCGACCCTCTTTTCAGAGACTTTACCTTTAGCTTACCATCAGGCGAGGTGAAGTCAAATTGACTTCACCTCCCCTATATAAATCTAGTTTCGGGCCCCAGCTTGTGGTTAGCCGCCCGGGCCCTTTCGGCCCAGTCCGACCCTGAACAGACTTACCTACCTACCTTTGCATTTATTTTTTTTATAAAGGATATTCAATGGCGTCAAGTCGTGACATAGATTATCATTATAGAATAGATATTATTTCAAAGTCAGTTAAATCGGAAGATTAAGCCAGAAATATATTTTTCATCCCACCACTTCGGAAAGCGTTATTTTTACCCGACTACGGCGAAGCCAAAGGAGGGTTATGATTTTGACAGGCTATGCCTATGTATGTTCGTTTGTTTTCTCATAGCTCTTCAACTACTTATTAGAACTGGACAATTGAGGTATCGTTAGAAGCGTCTTGGTCATAGTGTCTTGGTTGTCCGCTGATTATAGGCTATATCACGATTCACGTGTCACTAAATCTAATGTGGCGCCCTCTAGCGGTCATAAAGTACTGCATTAAAAAATAAACTTAAGATAAATAGACCGTATGTTTGGTATCAAATAAAAGGGCCAGGGCCGGATCTAGGGGGGGCAAGGCGGAGCACGCGCCCCGGGCAACATCAGGGGGCGGCAAAATCAAACTTTGCAGACGAAAGGTACCTTATGGTAAGCGGCAAGCTGCGCCTCTGGGCCCCGCTGTTGACTCGGTGTCTCCACCAGTGCTAATTGGAGGCGATGATAGCTCCCTGTTCCCAGCGCAGTGGATGGAACACGTTACACCGCAGATGACTGCGCCTCGGTCGCATAATGGCGCTTAGCGTGGATGACGACGACGTGTCCGAGGTCTTTTGGGTAGAACTAGAGCTGGCGGTGCAATGCTCAAAACCAAGAAGTAAGAAAACAGCTTCGAGGCCCGTCGGCATTCCAGGACGAGAGTGAGTCCTTGCTCTAGTCGAAGATGCTATCGAGCCCCGACTGACAGAGCTTCTCAGCGCATGTTTGTAGCAGTCAGTTTCCGCATTTGTGGAAGATGCGGAAACTGGTCCTCTTGGAGGTGTGCAAACTCTGTGAAAGTGTTATAGCAAAGTGCCTCATCGGGCACCTCTCCAGAGTCCAGAGTAGGGTCGGAGCTGACGGATTGCCAATAAGAGTTCAGCCAGAGGCGCTTCACCCTAGATGCCAATGATGGCACATGAGCGCATTAGGGCTTTGGTCTTCACCAACTTTCGTTCCTGGGCAACCGCATCTAAGGATGCGAGGTAATGTTACCAGTGTCCTTGTCCATCGCTAACGCGTTTAACACCTTGCCCTGGACTTGTATTAGGTAGGCGCTCGTGTTTCATGAAGTGCCTTTCTATCTTCGCCGCATAGTCGTGGCGTATCTGACGGAGAGAGCCATCATCTACCCAACGGTCGGTGTCAAATATCATGCGGTATTCCGTAGGAATCGGTCTTGGGGTAACGCCTGTCGCTCATGAAATGGGCCGTGATATTACAGCTCCACCAGGACATTATGGTGGAGTGGACAGAAAGACTTGGGTGACCGAGCGCCAAAATCCCCATCAGGGAGGACTGGCTAGAGAGGTGACACGGGAGCCTGCCGCACCGGCGTGCAGGTGATCGCCGGGAGAGGGAGTTTCGTGGACCACCTGTTTCGGATATCTAACCCCCCCCCCCCTCCCCGCTATCCGAGGGATTTAGGAACGACAAAAAGTAGACGGGGGCGGCATTTTCAGTTTTTGCCCCGCCTAAAAAAATTTAAGATCCGGGGCTGTCTGTGAGCACACATTATACGCGACCGAAGCTCGGTTCGATTGCCGAGGAAGATCCGGGGACGGGGAGCAGCGGTGATCCGCCCCCGCCCTGCGACACTGAATACACGTACAAAGTTGCGGAACTGAATTTCTGCCGCGTAAGTTCGGCACTTATAGTGTGTCATGTTATATCAACCAAATACGTCGGAACGTAAAATCAGCCGCCGAACTTCGGTCGCATAACTTCGGCATAGTGTGTTTAGACACGAAAACGACTGTTAGACCGGGAGATGCTGACAGAAAAGTTCAAGTCATTTGTTACAAGTATGGCGACCCTTAGAGGGTCGAGTTGGGTGATTTGAGAACCGAAAATAGTAATTTCAGAGCTGGCCCGCGGGGCGTAATTACAGGCTGATTAAAACAATTTGTTACAGCATGGCATAATTTTTTTATACAAGCAGAAAGTGCAAAATTGTAACACGAACGCGAGGCCATTCTTATTTTATAACAAGATTTAAATACGTAAATTAATTAATGCATTTTTTATTAAGATGGCGGGCCATAAAACCCGCAAAAAAGGATGGCATTACGCTGGCGCCAAGTTTATTTTTCATGAACTATAAAAAAACGCAAGAGTTTTTGTGTAACAAATCGTTTGAACACCGTACTTTTTCCGACAAATTTAATTAATCATCCTGTAATTAAACGCCCCGCGGGCCAACTCTGAAATTACTATTTTTGCTCGCCATACTTGTAAAGGTGCGTACAGATCATGTAACATGTGTTAGCATTTATTAAAATACATTGTTTATTTTTTAAACATAAAGTAGCTATACTGACTAGCAACATGCATTTAGCAGTCATCTATTTTTATCGATTTAATGTGATCCTCAAAATATTACAAATAACAGTTAAAATAAATCTAGATATTATTAATGTATATAAATATATTTTATGAACTTACTATCCGGTCAAATACATTGATTAAATTAGCCATTTAGATATTTACGCCAACAACTGTCATGGCGCACTTCCGCCCGAGTTGATTTTTGACCGGCTAGTAAGGATGAGATCATTATCGTGTCGACCGTCGAACAGTGTACTGTGTTTTATTGTGAAGCTATAAGCTGTGAAATATTGGAAAATATATGTATCGCCGAGTATCATGGATTTCATTAACTGACCCCTTTTATACATGTTGTATAACTTGTGTTATATAACACGTCCACATTATCTAACATTGTTTTATAACTTTACAACATTGTACTAACTTCAGTGTCTACATGGTCTACATTACTGAAACATGTTATGCTATATAATTTGTACGCACCTTAACACATGACTGTTCGAGGTCGTAAGATCGGCAGTGTTCACAGGGTAGTTGCGCACAAAAACAATATCTATTCTATTTAGTGTCTTATATTTTCATAATATAAAGGAACAACTAAATGTAGTCAGGATTATATTAATAGTTATTATCACAATCAAAAATATACGGGCAGCCATTAAGAAAGTTATTCAGAGAAGGAAGTGAAAGGAATGTTGCCAACATTAACAGTTATAGTCATTACAGTGTTGCCATAGTAGGCCATAGTCAAACATAAAAACATTTTAACACTTCCCCTCTAGGGCATACTAGGGAAATAGGATTTACATAGAATACAAAACAAAAATTACTACACAAATGACTCTACGTAAATACACTCCACAAATTATAATACTATAATAAATTCATGGATCTCACAAAAGTAGTATGTTTTATTTTTCCTAAAGGTTTTGTTAGCACATCAGCTATCATTTTATCTGTAGGTAAGTACCTCACATCAATTACATGCTCTGATATTAGATCTTTAACATAATGATATCTTAAATCAATGTGTTTGGTTCTCTTATGACAATATTCTTTTGCTTGTAAAAGTTTTTGAGCACTCTGGTTGTCATTATAAACAATACAATCAATCTGTCTTTGTAAAAGCTCTGATAACAAATTTTTAATAAAAACTACATCCTTACAAACATCACAGATAGAAATATACTCTGCTTCAGTAGAGCTTAAAGATGTACATCTCTGTTTACGACTTTCCCAGTTAACTGTACTATTACCTAGCTTTACAACATAACCAGTATAGGATTTTCTGTCTATTACATTATTGGCCCAGTCTGCGTCAGTATAAGCAAACAAAGACCAATTAACACTTTCATAAAAATATAAACAGTGATTAATTGTACCTGCTAAATAACGCAATATTCGTTTAGCTGCAAGCCAATGAGACCTATCGAAGCTGTTATTAAACTGGCTGAGCTGACTACACGCGTGTGATATATCTGGCCGTGTACAAACAGACAGATACATCAAACAACCTAGTAGTTGTCGATAGTTATAAACTTCATCCTGTAAACAGTCACTATTTTTAGCCTTAACTAATTTACAGTTAACCTCCATGGGTGTGGAAACAGTCTTACAATTTTCCATACCAAAACGTACAAGCAGTTTTCTTATGTACTCAGATTGATCTAGTTTCAAAATACCTTTTGATCTATCTCTACTAACATTTACACCTAGACAACTCTTTAGAGTACCCAAGTTTTTTACATTAAACTCACTCTCCAAAATCTTTAATAATTTAGATACAAGTGAGCTGTTAGGACTGCAAAACACATACAAATCGTCTACGAATAAAGCCAATATAACTAAGTCATTACCAGTACGCTTAGTGTATACACATGGTTCACATTTAAGACTGAACAAAGTCATTTTTACATAATAGACTGTGTATTTTACAATTCCACATTCTGCTTACCTGTTTGAGGCCATATAAGCTTTTCTTTAATAAACAGACCTTATTTTTATCGTCATCCTCATAAAAACCTTTAGGTTTTTCCATGTAAATAGTTTCATTAAGATCTCCATTTAAAAATGCTGTCTCTACATCATAATGATACATATCTAAGTTTAACTCATTTGTAATACAGAATAAAATTCGCATAGTTGAGTGTCGAACAACTGGAGAAAAAGTTTCCTTATAGTCTACACCCTCACGCTGAGTAAAACCTCTGGCAACTAACCTCGCCTTAAAACGATCAAAATGACCAGACGCATCATACTTCAATTTATAAACCCATTTACATTTAATTACCTCTCGATCAATGGGCCTGTCAACTAATTCCCAAACCTTATTATTAACGAGAGAGTCGTACTCACTTTTCATAGCCTTTTTGCCACTGCTGGCTATATGAACTATTGATGGCTTCGTCGTAAGTACGTGGTTCGTCCATCGAGGGGGAGTGGCCCTTAGCGAGTAAAGTGATATCATGTGACAAGTCATAATCACAATATCTCGCAGGCGGTACATTACGTGAAGCGCGAATAGGGCGACCAGAAGATGCAGTGGCGGCCACAGGACGAACCTCCACATCTCCACCCAACGCAGACGGCGAGCTCACTGAATCGTCAGTAGAGCTGCAGCTGTCATCAGTTCCGGTGCAGTACGCCTGGGACTCTTCACCTGATAAAGACATCGAACCATTTGAAACATTTGTATTCAAATTTGAATTATCATGAGTACTATTCATTTCAATAATATTATTTCGATGATTCAATTCATTATTATCATTATTTAAATTACTCATATCATTATTAAAATTTAAATTATTATCACAGTTTGTTTCCCGATCACAGTGAAAATAATTAAAAACAAAATTGCTCTCTGAACACTCCTCAATAGGCTTGATAGACGGACAATAAAATCTATTTTCAATAAATGCTACATTACGGGATTTAATAACATTAGTGGGATTACAAGGATCAGCCAAACGATATCCTTTAGAATCTTGGCAGTAACCCACAAAAATATATTCCTTACACTTAGCATCAAGTTTGTCTCGCTTATGAGCAGGTACTAAAGAAAACGCTGAACAGCCAAACACTCTGAGGTGACTAAGGTCAATTTTTGAACCAGTCCAGACCTCTTCAGGTATAAGCCCTGCTAAAGCAGATGTAGGAGACCTATTTTTTAAATAAATCGCTGTCATAACAGCTTCTCCCCAAAATCGCTTGCAGAGGCCAGAATGCTGCAACATACAACGTACCTTCTCAAATAAAGTTCTATTCAAACGTTCAGCGATACCATTCTGAGCAGGCGAGTAAGGAATTGTAGTTTGGTGAACAATGCCCTGACACTTCAAATATTGAGAAAATCTAGAGCTGCAATATTCACCCCCGTTGTCTGAACGTAAGCATTTAATAGGCAAACCAGTTTGTTTTTCAACAATAGCTTTAAACTGAATAAAACAATCTATTACCTGGGATTTATTCTTCATTAGGTATCCAAAGCTCTTCCTGGTAAAATCATCAGTAAATGTGACAAGGTATCTCGCTCCACCAAAGCTTGTCTCCGGCAATGGTCCACACACATCACTGTGTACAAGTTCCAAACGCTGTGTTGTGTGACTGGAGCTCGTCCTAGGAAAAGGCTCGGCCGTAAACTTCCCCTTAAGACAAGCGTCACAGGTCTTCAAATTGTGTTCCTGAAAAACAACACCACATGCATGTTCCCTTATACTAGACATACCTCTTTTATGTAAATGACCCAACCGCTGATGCCATAAATCCACTGACAGCGGGACAGAGACAGCAACTGCAGCACTCGATGACTCTTACCTATTTTGCAGGAGCAGAGAGTGCATGCTTCTATGCGAGTACCCATCAAGTACACTGACACACCCATCGAGCTTATATATACCATTTATACACTTAGCTATAGCTATATAGTTGCCAGGTATTTCACTCATAGATTCTCTATCAAAAATAAAACAGCCCTCTTTGTTAAAATAAAGTGAATAACCATCCTGACATAGTTTTGAAACAGAAATTAGGTTATTAGATAAATTGGGAACTAACATGACATCTTCAAAGGACATGTCCATTTACCTTAAGGTTCAACTCCCCAACCTTAAAGCTTGACATCACTTCTTTGTTGGCTACACCTATAGACTGTAAACTGGTACGCTTCACATTTGATAACATTTCTTCATTGTTGACCAAGTGAGATGAAGCACCGCTGTCCACGTAGATGTCCTGCATTCGACGAGATAAGAAAGCAGACACAGCCGGCTCCTTCTCCTTTTTCTTTAATCTCTTGTCCCTTTTCAGTTTAAAACACTTCGGTTTTATATGCCCAATCTTCTGGCAGTAAGTGCATTTCAACGTTGTCCTATGGGTAACAAAAGCTGAACTGGAGCTGCCGTTCTCCACTCTCCTCTGTGCTTCTTGTAGAAGACGGGCTCTTACCAGCTCACTGTCCAATTTCTTTGTAGAAATATAATAAGTTTCCAGGTTTGAAACTAAGGTGTCAAAGTCAGAAGAAAGTCCACTCAAAAGAAGTTCGGCTATTTCTTCATCAGCCACAACTTTGCCTATATCAGCCAGCTGATGTACAAGCGACATAACATGCTCGATGTAAATAGTCATATCATTAAATTGTGCATATTCCCCTCTGTGTAGCTGTCTAAGCAAAAGCACTTTTCGATACAGACCTTTGTCCTCGAAGATGTCTGCGAGCTTCTTCCAAGCTTGTTTCGCAGTCGTAGCGTCGCGTACATATTGAAAAAGCGAAGGCTTTAGGCTTAAGCAAACTCGAGCTAAAGCGCGTTGATCACGCGCAGAATCAGCACCGGTCAAGGGAGCGTCGGAATCCCTGTCAATAGTGTCCCATAACCCTTCCGTAATCAAAATCATTTCTATACAAAACTTCCACGTTATATAGTTGGTTCCATCAAGCTTTTCAATATTGCCGGCGGCTCCCACGACCATAGCCGGGGCCGAACCAAGCACATTGTCATTCGCCATAATGTAAGAATTAGAGTTTCAGCGCGTTCCAAAATATTGATTTTTGAATAATGCCAAAGAAAGGTCTTGAATATAGGTCCAATCCACACAGATGAAATCGGATTACCTTTCTTTCCTTGTGTGATCACGCTGGGCACTATAACCTGTTCGAGGTCGTAAGATCGGCAGTGTTCACAGGGTAGTTGCGCACAAAAACAATATCTATTCTATTTAGTGTCTTATATTTTCATAATATAAAGGAACAACTAAATGTAGTCAGGATTATATTAATAGTTATTATCACAATCAAAAATATACGGGCAGCCATTAAGAAAGTTATTCAGAGAAGGAAGTGAAAGGAATGTTGCCAACATTAATAGTTATAGTCATTACAGTGTTGCCATAGTAGGCCATAGTCAAACATAAAAACAATTTAACAATGACTTGAACTTTTCTGTCATCATCTCCCAGTCTATGTCTATAGATGTTCGTATGACAACGGAGAGCAACGGCCTAATGTGCTCTCCGAGGCACGGTAACAGCCAGTCACCCAGACCAATGCAAATACATAAATATTCATGCATACAAATATTTGCACTGAGCGGGAATCGATCCCACGCTCTCTGTAGCAGTAGAAGGAACTACCGGTGCACCACAAACGCTGTCAAGATAAGAGAAAAGGTGTTAGGTATGAAGCTCGCATATAGGTTTATACTACTTTTATTATTTTATAATTATATTTTTTTAAATTTCATGATTGCTGTAGTGTTCACATGTAGGTATGTCTGTGTAGAATAACACCCGTATTCACAAACAACACTGTGAGGTCTCATAGTGTGCTCGAGCGCTTATGGCTGGTAAAATAAAATTAATTCACAAACATCACGGAGCAGTATCTAACGCAGTGCGTTCCCTCAACGAAGTATTACTTAAGTGTTCTTCTTCCTCCTAGCGTTAATTCCCAGTCGCATCCGAAGCTTTCAGCTCGGAGTCTGGGGTCCGCTTTTACCAGTCATAGCTACAGATTTGGCTAGACCTCGATATTTTCCGTGAAGCGATTGCCATCTGACCTCCACGACCCAATGTTAACATTAGGCGATATCGAAGCTTTGCAGCTAGACCGTTGTTTTTTTTTGGACTTTTTAGGGCACCAACTACCCGTAACGACTGCCATAGATGTTCTTATGGCAACCGGAACCGACGGCTTAACGTGCTCTCCGAGGCACGACCAGACCAATGCAAATACCCATATTTAATGCACACAAATATTTGCACTGAGCGGGGATCGAACCCGCGCCCTCTGCATAGCGGCTAGCGGCCGCGTTCACTACCGCTACGCCATGGAGACTGTCATTACTTAAGTGTTATCAATGAGTGAGCCGTTCTTTGCACAGTTTTGGTCGTACGCATAGCGAAGTATTGTTTGTGAATACGGGTGTAAAAATTACGTAGTATTTGTAGTACCTACTCTCTATAACTCTTTCTTCGGTATGACTTTTACGGGAGCGCCCGCCCTCCTACTCCTACCTATACCTACTTAAGAGGGAAACCTGCGCCAGAGTCTAGATACTCTTTCAATCAGCAGTATTTATATACATTTAATAACGTGAGAAAGTAAGTTTCAACTAACTTCTCTCAGCAAATCAGAGTTATAATGTACACTTTAAGCTTGTGCTTGATCATTGATTATTATACCTATTGTACATTGTACAGTGGCACTCGGCAGTTCGTAACTAACACCGCACGCAATGCATTATTTATTATACATAATATTATCAATTTATAAACAGCTCTAAAGCGATATGAATTATTTTCGTGAGAGATCGTATGGAATGGAAGCATTTTAATTTGTGACACTGGAAACACCGCTCATAAAACTGTCAGTTTTTCAGAAACTGGCAATTTATTCAGTCAATATTTCTGAACTGTAGTAAGAGTTTCGCGGAATTTAAATCGATTTATATTTTAAAATTTAATATATGGAGTGGAGTCAGAACGGTACGTATTTATTTTGATTAGCTCCATTATAATAAGAACGTCTAAGTTACGTATTAATTTTATTGTATCTTTGATATGATTATCTTCTGAAGCTAACCTCCAAATCTGTTTGTTTTGCTGTTTTACATTTTACATACACAGAAGTCCTTGTATTGAACATTTTACTGAGACAGTGTAATTATAGTCTATATTGTGTTATCGTCCAGCCAGATTCGTCCATTTTGTGAGGATAAACACAAGTAAATAATAAATAATTTAGGTAAAAAAAGTAAAGATTATTGAACGATGTTTATTTTTTATAAAAGATTCCCTTAAAAAAATGTTGACTATTGGAATTAGTAGAAATTTCGTACATATTTATTGGCATTTTTTTTAAATCAGTAAAAGCAATATTGTTATAATTCGAATTTACCAATTTAGGTGCAAACATTTTCATTATTTTAACCCAAGGATGTTTAATTTCGATTATTTCAAAGACAAGAATGTCAATGAGACTTCTATAGCTTTGAAGCACCATAATGAAAAGAGTCTTGTTGTTACAGACCTATGACCTATTTAGTGTGCCACTTTTGCCTATGAGAGTCCCTCCAATCCAATTTAGTTCTTACTGCAGCCTGTGAGTACCAACACACTTAATTTTCTTTGGAACTGTCATGTCTTGTTCAGTTTCTTGGGTAACTCCAGTAATTATTACTTTTTTAACACACTTGCTTATAAACAGGCTTTTATTTTACCGCAATTGAGTACGGAATGACACCTATTATAAAACTGTGACTTTTTCATTGTTATTATTCACAAGTGAGTTATAGACTTCTTTTTTTTAATTTCATTGATTAAGTTGCTTTGTTCTTAAAAAAGTTTTGATACAAAAAAGATAGTGTCCAATATTACAAACAAATTAATATACCTATTGCTTGCTTATTTCATGCAACTTCGTACTTTAAAAGATAATTTTAACTTGTAGTATGTGTTTAATAAACAAAACTTTCACTAAAATGTATTTTTTTTTCTCTGTGAGTATTTACAGAGAAAAAAAATCATAATTCAAATAAGTAAGTAGATGACAAGGCAGCATGGTGATAGGACCTTAGTCTGTTCCGAAAGGAACAAATAAAAAAAATGTTAGATGCGCGCGCATATTTATTACAAGTATGACAAGAAATAGATTTTTACTATTGTGTTTTGATTGTGTTATGTAGTATTTTTAGTATTATTTTATTCGCAAGTGTGTTGAAAATAATCGTATGCCACTCGCGTGTATGGTGATTACCGTCCTCGGCTCTCTTAAGACCCTCGCCTTACGGCTCGGGTCTCAATATCGCCTCAGCGGTAATCACCAACTTTACACGCTTGTACCTTAATGTACTATTATTTACTTTCTACTTTACATTGTAATATTTTGCTATACTTTTAAAAAGTGGTAGATAGATGTATTGAATTCTGTTTCTTATTAGAAACAGCCAACTGGACGTTGACATATGAGAACTCGAGCAAAACCCATACGACATGATGATGATGATGATGATGATGACTCTTTAACCTACTTTTCCGCTTTGTAGATAGCAATGGTAGTTGTAAGAAATAAAAATAAAAATTATAGGTATGGGATCCAAGGGAGCAGGGCAAATTTTTTTTTTTTCAATGAGTAGGGAAGGTTCTCTTCTCCCCGATGCCCGATTCCCTTGATTATATAAATAAAGTGGCTATATCATAAATCATTAGCTTCTATATAGTTCTACTAGCCTTCCACCAGCGGCTCCGGCCGCGTGCATCTCGGTTAACGCGACTTTTGCTCATATCTTCGGTTCTACTTAACCGATTCTGATCAAACAAACGTAAGATATTAAGTCTGACCAAGCCCTTTCTAACAAAAAAAACCGCATCAAAATCCATCTAGTAGTTTTGCGTCCATCACGGACAAACAGACAAACACAAATAGACAGGAAATTCAAAAAAAATATTTTCGTGTTCAGTATCGTTAACATAACATAACCCAAGTATTTTTTTTTAAATATCTCCAATGTACAGACACGACCACTTTACAATTATATAATAGTATAGATAATATAAGGTATATTATTTTCCCTGTTTGATCAGATTGCGCTGACTATAATACTAGTTGTATGTTGCAATTATAACTGGGTGTGACCAGCTTTAAAATCCTTTTAAAATGGCAGAGCCAAGCAGGGTGTGGCAAGTGCCCCACATGCCTTCTCTGGGTATGGTATGGTATAATGGGCTGGTATCTGCACTCCATGTCATGGCCCTCTAGGTACACCCATACCTGTATAATATAGGCAGCTCTAACATATTTAACATAAATTTCCATACTAAAAAAAGAATGTGTAGTTTAATGTATTTTTTTATTTACAGAATCATTTGAGTCATGGGTGAGTACACAGTTTTTTTATACCACTCAGGTAGCAGACAAGCACACGGCCCACCTGATGGAAAGTGGTTACTGTGGCCTATGGACGTATGCAACACCAGGGGCGTCACACTCGTGCTGCCATCCCTGAAGAAACCTTCTAATGCCCTTCTTGAAGCACCCCATATTGTAGTTGTTTGTTTGATATTTCATACATTTAATGGCTTAGCTTGTACTCGTAAGTATGGTTGTTAAGTAAGGAATAAATAAATAAATTAGCCTCCAAAGTCTGAGGCATTCTAGAACACATTATAGTGGGTTCAATTCCCGCTCAATTCAAATATTTGTATGCATAAATATGTGTATTTGCGTTGGTCTGGGTGTTGCTGTGCCTCTAAAAACACCTAAAATCCCATAAAAATCCTTTTTATTTGGATTAAATAGGCTGCTGTCCGACCCTCCAACTCTATGAGGAAAGTCTGCCCCAGACGCTCCTCTGTGAATCACCAGGAGTACCAGCTTGCTCTTGAGGTGGGCTAAATCCCTATTTTTTTTTCGTTCGAAAAATCCCCACGGATACCTCTCCACCGCAACCGGTGGAGGAGGTTATGTCGGACTTGAACCGACTAAAACGCACGCCGTCTGTGGGCCGTCGATTGCCGGAGGTGAGGTAGTCGTAGACATATCCCTCGCACTCCGGTAGAAGGCTTGATTCCTTGAACAGCCAGGGAGGTCCCATACACCCCGTATTAGGCGGCCTCTAAACGGTCAATTATATTGTGCAATATTGCAAATTGTACAATATAATTGACCGTTTAGGGTTAATATTGAAGATTGCGCAATGATTGATTGAAAGTTTGAGCGAGTTTAATTTTTATTGCACAATATTTTTCCATTGCATCGTGTAGGGTCAGTATTGCGCAATATTTTTCATTTTCGTGAGTATATTTCTACCTTTTCTTTTACCAATCTTTCGACCAGCAACGTTTTCGCGTTCGTTTCCGTTTCACCACAAGCAACAACACTACAGCTGCAGCTAAATTTCGTTCGGACATACTGATTCGCTCGGTGCACACGGGATCAATACTATTCTCGGACTGAACACGAAAACATTATTTCGTATTATTGTGCAATAAAATTGCTCGTTTGGATTTAGAGCGCCTTTCAATCTTATTGTACAATTAAAAGTATTGTACAATGTTATTGTAGGTCTAGGCGCCGCCTTAGTCTGCATTTGCAGTATGTTATACCCCGGTTCCTGGTAGAGTAGAATTTGGGCCACCCCATCTCCTCCCATGCGGTGTCGTACAAGGCGACTAAGGGATAGGGCTGTTTAACATCAGACAGATATATACAGCCCAGGCTCAGCCTCAGATATACAGCTTGAGTCAACAACAGTGCCCGGAATACGGCTATAGGCTCACCCCCTATTACGTGGGACCTAATACAATGATTGGTGAAATGTGGGTGTTAATTCACCTCAGCCTAACCCTCCGGGGATAAAGGCGTGATTGTGTGTATGTATGTTATACCATTGCAGACCACAGCTGGTGATGAGACCGCGCAGAAGGACACAAAACAGAAGACCATGCCGAAGGTCAAGTCAGTGCGCAAGAAGAGGCGCTTCGACAAGTTCTGTAAGTTGCCTTCTTATTACTACTTCTGTGTATACAATTTTATTTTTATATATATGACACGTCAATTCATCGCCAGGCCTGATGGTAAACTGAAGGCAAAGTCTCTGAAAAGAGGGTCACCATTATAGACACGTACCATGTTACAATGGTGGCACTCAGCTTCACGGCCTCATCAGATGCTTTTTCACGCCCCGCTTAAAGGACCCGGGACTGTAGGAGGAGGGAAGGGGTAAGGAATTCCAAGTCTTAATGGTGCGGCAGAAGAAGGAGTCGCCGAACCGCTTGGTTCTTGATGGAAAAATTCAATTTAACAAATATCTTGAACGGGACTTGAATCCACGACAGTTCCAATCTAGGGGGAATAATCTAACCTACATAGCTGCCTGGAAAGTCGAATCCTCTTATACCTACATGTAGACCGCCTCTATGGCGCGGTAGTGCATTCGACTGGTAGGCAAGGCGCCTCCCGGGGGCGAGTTGGGGACCCCGTGGTCCCCACACCGGATGAGGGCCAGATCGAGAGATATGGCCCTGGGTCGGCCGGGTGCGAGGGATATGGCTACGACAACCTCACCTCCGGCAACTGACAGCCCACAGGCGGCGTGCGTTTTAGTCGGTTCGAGTCCGACATAACCTCCTCCTCCGGCTCCGGCGGGGGAGGTATCCGTGGGGATTTTTCGCACGATAAAAAAAAAGGTAGGCAGGGCGCGTTTTTTATACCACTTAGGTGGCAGACAAGCACACGGCCCACCTGATGGAAAGTGGTTACCGTGGCCTAAGGACGTATGCAACACCAGGGGCGTCACACTCGTGCTGCCGACCCTGAAGAAACCTTCTAAGGCACTTCTTAAAGAACCCCATATTGTAGTCGCTTGGTAAAACCACCGCGGGGAGTTCATTCCACAGCTTGGGTTATAGGTACACCTCGCTACTGCACAGCCCCTGATAGTGTCCGTACGTCACAGTCTTCCACAGATAATAGGGACTATTATCTGTCCCCTAATAACAGATACCTTTTAAAAGCGACTTGTTTTAAGTTGATAAGACTAGCTAACAATGGCTGCCTCAGAGTGTTTAATAATATATAATAGTAAACATCTTTTACTAATCCGCAATAAAGAGCTTCTCTGTGCTACTATCTCGAAGGAAGTTCTGGACATACACTGTATTGTATACCTAATAAAAGATAATAAAAAAATGCGAAAAGTGCGCACTGTGCGGTATGAAAGGAACTTCATCCCTCGCACACTCAAGCTGTGGAATGAACTCCCCGCGATGGTTTTCCCAAGCGACTACAATATGGGGTTCATCAAGAAGGGCATTAGAAGGTTTCTTCAGGGTCGGCAGCACGAGTGTGACTCCTCTGGTGTTGCATACGTCCATAGGCCACGGTAACCACTTTCCATCAGGTGGGCCGTGTGCTTGTCTGCTACCTAAGTGGTATAAAAAAAAAATCCTCCATTTAAAACCCCTTATTCGGAACCTGACCCGTAAACTTGACCCGGTCACGGGTTAGGTTAGAAACTTGAAGAATTTCTCCCGAACGTAACCCTCTTCCTAACCTGACCCGGGTGTGTCGTTCCTATCATAACCCAAATTGCGTTTTTGGTAAATCTTTCGCGTAATTAGACTTGGATAGATTAGGTTAGAAGGCTAAGGGCCGGCGCCCACTGCCGGCATGGCACGGCATGGAATTTATTACTAATCAAGTTATTTTGAACCTTATCTCATATGCTTTATATTATAATTCATTATACTTTACGTAAAAACGAATAAAGTAAAACGAATTATAAAGCGTATGAGATAAGGTTCAAAATAACTTGATTAGTAATAAATTCCATGCCGGGCCATGCCGGCAGTGGGCGCCGGCCCTAATGCGGGAGCGGAGCGGAGCGGAGCGCAGCGGAGCTCCCGCAATTAGACTTCGTGGTTATTTTTTTTTTATATAATGTTTACCATAAACGCAATTCGGGTTATGATAGAAACGACAAGTCGGGTCAAGTTAAGAAGAGGGTTACGTTCGGAACAAATATTAAATGTTTTTTTTTCAAATTTGTAACCTAACCCGCGACCGGGTCAGGGTTCTCGGGTCAGGTTCGGAATAAACGTTTAAAACTTAAATACGAACGCGCCCTTAGACACTTATGTTCACCTACCCTCACAATCTCAACAATCACATCGCATTCGCAATAATTTTTCAAACTTAATTTTAGTACATAACCTACAATATTGAAACTGCACGCTCCATACCTCATATTAAAAAAAAATATTTTAAAAAGTTTATTTCGTACGTTAGTGCAGAAATTGCAGTTTTAGCTAGTTTTTAGTGTTCGAATGTGCGACGTAAGTGACATGGTCTGCAAATTGAGTGACGGTACGTACCTAATCTTACCTATGACGCCGCAGGAACATGGTCAGCGAGATGTATTTTCCGTTAAGCGACTGCCATCTGACCTCCACGACCTTTTAGCTATAATATCTATACTATTTTACAATAAAATAACAAATGCACAAACTTTTTTTTAAATTTTCGAAAAAAAAAAAAATTTTATAGAACGATTTAGAAAAAAATATTGGTACCATAGATTTTTTGCGTGGAAGGACGTGCAACTGCACTCCCTTGCATCTCCCTCCCGGTGGCTATGGATCTTACGACAAAATGTTAGTGTCCCGTGACTTATTCGGTATGCATTACTAGGCTAAAATAGGTGGATATACAAGGCCTTACCGAGACCTAGGGACCCGTACTATTCGTACACCTACTGGGCAAAACGACTACGCGTACGATTTTTCTCGTGGTTGGGTGGTCAGATGACAGTAGATTCCATAAAAGCTGTATTAGGTATATAAATCAAATTTAAAAAAAAGAGGAGTAGTGAGCTCTAGGCTGGTGAAAGGTGAAAGTCTCAGATGGAACCGAGCACATCGCTAAGATGATGACTGGGCTAAAATGATAAGACTTCAGCATAAAACAAAAAAGCGTGAGTCGGCTTTAATATGTGTGATGACCTAGATATAGAGAGGGAGCGTAGGGCATTGTCAGTGCGTGGTAATATGCTGGCACATAGGTTTGCTCGGTGTACAGCAGAGGTTAAGATCACGCTCTTTAAAGCATATTGCCAGGTATTTTACGCCGGCAGCTTGTGGGCCAGCTTTACATAAAAATCCTACAGTGCCCTACGTGTTCAATACAATAACGTCTTCAGGGCTATGTTCCAGCTTCCAAGCTGCTGTAGCGCTTCAGGTATGTTTGCCGATGCCAGCGTAGACGACTTTTACGCAGTAATGCGAAAGAAGGTTGCCTCGCTGGTATATAGGGTGCGGCGGAGCTCGAACGGAGTCCTGAGGATGGTTGATGAACGCCTTGATTCGGTCCTGGTTGGTAGGTTCACCGAGCTACATGTTAAAAAGGTTCGGTGAGCCTATCAACGGGGTGTTACTTTTGATTTATTTAATTATTACTAACCTAGTCTATAAATCATATTGTCACTCACTAACACTATGGATGTCTCGTCTGAAAATAAATGATTTTTATTTTATTTTATTTATTATTTATTTATTCACGGGAGGTGTCGAGTTGGAATCCTGGTCAGACTGTAGCTGCACTAGCAGGAGTTATTTGTAATCCTCGGGTGCACCGGGGAAAACGCGAAGATGTGATGATATCTACATATACATTACATATATTCCTCATTATTAACTCTAAAAATCCTATTAATTACATTTTTAAATACATGTATACCTATAAAACATGTATTTAAAAATATAATAAATAGCGCCCCACCGGCATCGGGTACAGGGACCAAGCTTCCGGTGGTTAGGGCTCCAGGGAGAGGAACCTCCTCACAATACGTGCCGTATCGAGGAGTACCGCCTTCTGCATCAAGCCCTTGATCCAGCTACCTAACGAGAGCCTCTTAAGGTGTTGGTCGAGGCTCTTGGCAATCAGCCCGTGAGCCAACACGACTATCGGAACATAAATCGCTGAGTCCACACCAGAGTCCACACTTTATCTACACTAATCTACACTAATATTATAAAGAGGAAAGATTTGTACCTATTTTTGTATGTTTGTATGTTTGTAATGAATAGGCTCCGGAACTACTGTACCGATTTCAATAATTCTTTCACCTATAGAAAGCTACACTATCTGGGAGTAACATAGGCTATATAACATCACGCTACTACTAAAGGGAGCGGAGCAGTGAGCATAAATGTCAATAAATCGGGCAGATTTCCATACATTAAAGTTGGACCGGAATCCGAATTCCACGCGGGCGGAGCCGCGGGCAACAGCTAGTAATATAATATTATTATTATTATTATGTTGACTGTGTGTACATTGTTTGTCAGATGGCGAGCCCCCGGCAAAGCGGCCGGCGCCTTCCATAAGACTTGGAGCTGGCTTCAAATGGAATCTACAGGTGAGAGACCGGTAGACAGTACACTACTGCGTTTGTACGCCATATGGCATAGCGTAGCGAACATTATATTTAACACTGTCAACTGTAACCTATATTAACAAATGAATAAATGATTTGATTGATTTGACCGGTAGACCAGGCAGCACCAACGGCGTAGGCGTGGAAATATCTGATCATTCAGTTAATAAGTAATTAAACTTGAAGACATTTTGCAAATCTTATCCCCCTTATAACATCTTTGGACCTACTTACTACCTAACAGCTGGAAAAAATTGAGTATTGACATGTTTAAAAAGAATTTAAAAGGACATGCTATATGATAAATGTTATTATAATATTGACGATTTTTTGAATGATACAATCTAATTAAACACTGACATCTTAATTTTAAAATTGTACCTATTGCATGTGTTGATAATTATTGATAAATAATAAAATAAATAAATGTAAAATTTGTACGCCAGAATATGAGATCTACACATTATGTACCTAAACACCATTTTGTACCATATTCAACGAATAAAGACTTTGACTTTGACTTTAAACTTATAACATCAGGTAGCTGTCAGTGCAAATCCCATCAAAATCGGCCCAGCTAATTCGTAAGTTAGCCAGAACAAACAGACAAAACCAGAAGTTATAAATATCGTACAATATATTATTACTACGACTCGCGACTGGTCACATATTATATTGTTCGAATACAGAGGCCGCTTGTGACGTCACCGTCATATAACGTTTTTAATATCTGATTTGGGTTTTAAATTTTTATTGAATAAGCAATAATAGCCTCCGTGGCGTAGCGGTAGTGAACGCGGCCGCTACGCAGGAGGCGCGGGTTCGATCCCCGCTCAGTGCAAATATTTGTGTGAATGAAATATGAGTATTTGCATTGGTCTGGTCGTGCCTCGGAGAGCACGTTAAGCCGTCGGTCCCGGTTGCCATGAGAACATCTATGGCAGTCGTTACGGGTAGTTGGAGCCCTCAAAAATCCAAAAACAACGGTCTAACTGCAAAACTTCGATATCGCCTAATGTTAACATTGGGTTGTGGAGGTCAGATGACAATCGCTTCACGGAAAATATCGAGGTCTAGTCAAATACGTGGTTAAGACTGGTAAAAGCGGACCCCTGACTTCGAGCTGAAAAAGCTTCGGATGCGACTGGGAAATAACGCTAAGAGGAAGAAGAAGCAATAATAGCCTGCGACATTATACATGTTTATCAAACGTATATAACGTGTAAGTTTGGCGTGACGCACATATGCATCATCGCCCTGACTGAGTACTTTCTTGACTGATTTGGGTTCTAGATTTTTTTATTGAATAAGCAATAAGCTGCGACATTATAATGTCTATCAAATGTAGTCAACGTTTAAGTTTGCCGTGACGCACATATGCGTCATCGCCCTGACCGAGTACGCTCTTGACGCACATATGCGTCATCGCCCTGACCGAGTACTTTCGTGACGCATATGTGCGTCATGGGCCACGAACCTCAAACCTCCCCCCTAGGCGTTGGCGAACGCGGCGGACGCGGTGGAGTCGGGTGGCAAGTCGCCCGTGTCGGCGCTCAACGAGCTCGGCGTGAAGGTGCACTACACCGTGCTGCGCCAGGGCGGGCCCGCGCACTGCCCCAGCTTCACTGTAGCCGTCACGGTAAGTACTGTCACTTTCACTGTAGCCGGTACGGTGAGTACTGTTACTTTCACTGTAGACGTCACGGTGAGTACTGTCATTTTCACTGTAGTCGGCACGGTGAGTACTGTTACTTTCACTGTAGCCGTCACGGTGAGTACTGTCATTTTCACTGTAGTCGGCACGGTGAGTACTGTCACTTTCACTGTAGTCGGCACGGTGAGTACTGTCACTTTCACTGTAGCCGGCACGGTGAGTACCGCTGGCATTACTGTACCCGTCATTCATAGGTACTGCTAGCATCACTGTAGCCGTCATTGTATGTACTGCTAGCTTCACTGTAGCCATCACTGTGAGTGTCGTTGTGACTTCATTGTGGCCACAAGTTCACTGTATTTTTAATTTCACTCTTGTGGTTATTTTACTGTGGAAGTAACTTCACTATGTAATTTTAACGTGGCTGTAATTTTACTGCAGTGGTAAATTCACTGTAGCGGTTTCGCTAATTTCACTGTAGTGGTAAGTTCACTTTGATTTCATTGATAAATAGAGCTGTAGTGATAATTTCACTTCACTGTGCCCATAATTTCACCCTCATTCCTTACGAGTGTTGTTAGCATTAAGGTCCAACCCCACCAAACGGACGGCATCGGCCCGGATTTTACAATCTTTAAACAAAATTAAATCTTATTATCACAGTGTTTGAAGTTTATATTACCAAGTCACGCACAACAGCTTGACAGCGACGTGCGGCGGCATGACGCACGTCAAGCTGTCATGCGTGACTTGGTAATATAAACTTCGCAGGAGGCGCGGGTTCGATCCCCGCTCAGTGCAAATATTTGTGTTCATGAAATATGGGTATTTGCATTGGTCTGGTCGTGCCTCGGTACAACGGTCTAGCTGCAAAGCTTCGATATCGCCTAATGTTACCATTGGGCTGTGGAGGTCAGATGGCAATCGCTTCACGAAAAAATATCGAGGTCTAGCCAAATCTGTAGTAAAGACGGTAAAGCGGACCCCAGACTCCGAGCTGAAAAGCTTCGGATGCGACTGGGAATTAACGCTAGGATGAGAGATAAGATTTATTTCGTTTAAAGATTGTAAAATCCGGGCCAATGCCGTCCGTTTGGTGGGGTTGGACCTTTAGCCGGTACAGCTGACGACACTAGTGCTGCTGCAGGTGGCAGACATGAACTTCGAGGGTTGGGGCCACAGCAAGCGCGAGGCGCGGGCGTCGGCGGCGCGCGCCTGCCTGGCGGCGCTGCTGGCGCGCGCCGGCCGGGTGCTGCCCGCGCCCGCCGCGCAGGACTTCACCAGCGACGAGCCGGCGCACTACCCGGGTACGTACCCACTGCCTCCCCAACCAGTGTTGGCATTCATCGATTATATTTTTAATCAATTAATTAATTTGATTAATTTTAATCAGATTAAATTAATCATGATTAGTTTAATCATGATTAGTTTAATCATGATTAAAAAATATATCTTAATCATGATTTAATTTAATAATTAATCATCAATTCATTCAGTCGAATCGATGGTGCTTCTACTCTCAAATTCTATTTTCCCAGTAACTTTATTAATATTATTAATTCTACGTAACGAAAGTATACGAATACGATGTGACGTGACGTCATGCAAAAAGTGTCGTTACAACTTTTGCTCTTAATTTTTTCCGTTTAGCCCCCTTTCAAGGACTTCCTTTCGTTTAATTTACCATGTTTAGAGAGATTTGATCCTTATGATTGACACTATCAATTGATGCCATAAAAATACAGGATGTTACTTTTTCGGATTTTAGTCGGTTCGATTACCGGGTGTGGCAAGCGAATTTAAAAAAATCGTTGAATGCAGTTTTGTTTCTTTTCAAAAATAAAATGATGTCTCCTTTAAACAAAATGAGCTAACTTAAGGATTTAAGGTACTTTCCCTCCATCCCTCCAACTTTATAGTACGCTAGCTTTTGCCCGCGGCTCCGCCCTCGTGGATGTTGGTTATCGCGACCAAACATAGCCTATGTCCTTTCTCAAGGTCTAATCTACCCCTATACCAAATTTCATCAAAATCGGTTCAGTGGTTTTGGCGTGAAAGCGTAACAGACAGACAGACAGACAGAGTTACTTTCGCATTTATAATATTAGTATGGATTAGTGTCTCTAGTTTGTAATATGCTTCGGTTACGAACATATCCATACTCCATACTAATATCATAAATGCGAAAGTAACTCTGTCTGTCTGTTACGCTTTCACGCCTAAATTACTGAACCGATTTCGATGAAATTTGGTATAGGGGTAGATTAGACCTTGAGAAAGGACATAGACTACGTTTAGTCGCGATAACTGACATCTACGCGGATGGAGCCGCGGGCAAAAGCTAGCTTAATATATGTAATATGTATTGAGATACATTGTGTTTTCATGCGATGGCCAAGTCAATTTATTAATATTTAAAACATAAAAATTCTTTACGTAATTTACGTCATTTACGTCCCTGAAGTAGGGACTGACGCCCAGTTTCCGAAAAGCTGATCAACTTCAAATTAACTAATCGGCTATTAAATTTTTTGTCAAGTAGCAATTGGGTTGCTAGAATCATGGTTAAATAGTTTAGTTTGATCATTGTGTCGGTTAAAATAGCTGATTAACCAACACGATGATCTAATTATACTATTCAACCATGCTCCTAGCAACCCAATCGCTACTTGACAAAAAAATTAACAGCCGATTAGTTAATTTGACGTTGATCAGCCTTTCGGAAACTGAGCGTGAATGAATTAACCGACTTGATATTACATGGATCTCAAAACTTTTTGCGGTAGGAACCGAAGGCAAGGCTTGGCATTTTTTAGCAAGTATTGTTTTTAATTGATGAGATAGATTTATACATCAGAATAACATAGGCTATATATGTATCAGCGATGAACGGGATCAGAATTCCACGCGGGTGGAGCCGTAGGCAACAGCTAGTAGTTCTACAACCTAATACGTGTGTACTGTTACAGTGTCAGAGTTCCAGTGCCTGGAGACGAAGATGTCTTCCCCCCCCTCACAGCTGGGCCTGCCCGACTCCAACGGGACCACTAATGGGACCAGCAATGGGACCGCCAACGGTACCGGTAAGTGGTCCTCGTAACTCATAACTCATTTATTCCTAAGTATAATCATTACACAGCCTCCGTGGCGTAGCGGTAGTGAGCGCGGCCGCTACGCAGGAGGCGCGGGTTCGATCCCCGCTCAGTGCTAATATTTGTGTGCATGAAATATGAGTATTTGCATTGGTCTGGTCGTGCCTCGGAGAGCACGTTAAGCCGTCGGTACCGGTTGCCATGAGAAAATCTATGGCAGTCGTTACGGGTAGTTGGAGCCCTCAAAAGTCCAAAAACAACGGTCTAGCTGCAAAGCTTCGATATCACCTAATGTTACCATTGGGTTGTGGAGGTCAGATGACAATCGCTTCACGGAAAATATCGAGGTCTAGCCAAATCCGTAGTTAAGACTGGTAAAAAACGGACCCCAGACTCCGAGCTGAAAGCTTCGGATGCGACTGGGAATTAACGCTAGGAGGAAGAAGATAATCATTACACGTCATTATTATCATTCACAGTCGTTACAGCAAGTTTGTTAGTTAGCATTCGATCCCAGGTCTTACAATGGCACACACCAATGACTTTTAGATGCTCGACGCGCAGCCAGACTTAATGATGTAACTGTTTCTGTGGCCAATAAATAAACACCACAACATTCCGGCAGCGGTCGGGCCGCGTCCCCCGACGCCCCCACCATCGCCCAGTACGGCGCTGTTCGGCTCGTCGGTGGTGCCGCCCGCCAACAAGAGCCCCATCAACGTGCTGTACGAGAACTACTCGGGGCTGCTGTTCCACTGCACCTACGGGGACGGCTCGCCGCTCGACGCCAACCAGGGTGAGGGGGACATACACACACACACACACACACACACACACACACACACACACACACTATACAACAAGAGCCCCATCAACGTGCTGTACGAGAACTACTCGGGGCTGCTGTTCCACTGCACCTACGGGGACGGCTCGCCGCTCGACGCCAACCAGGGTGAGGGGGACATACACACACACACACACACACACGCACACACACACACACACACACACACACACACACACACACACACACACACACACAATACATAATAATTTCATAAATACGAAAGTAACTTTTGAAGCGTCGGTAGCTTACGAACGAACGTTCGCGCCTTACGTCGTATGCCACGCGTGAGTATGATGATTACCGTCCTCGGCTCTCTCAATGGCGCCTCGGCGGTAATCACCAACTTTACTCATTTGTACCATAATGTACTATTATTCATGCTTCGTCGTCTACTCGTTTCTAAGGTTACCATTTTTTTGTCGTCGGACTATGAAGTCTATCCTTAGAGTATACATTGCTATAGAGCGCGCCTTACAAGTATGAACGCTATCACGGGTATGAACAGTACCGAGGCTCCTGGCTCAACCTCAATCAGTAGCAAAACAATACCCGTCAAAATAACTTCGCAAATAATATTTAATTCGATATGTTAAATCAAAATTTTATACAACATCGTATATTTGTAGCTATAATGACGCAAAAATACCGCAAAATGTCGCCATTTTTTTTTTGTATTTTGGCTTTAATTTTATCCATGCATATCAAATCGAACAAAAAACTTCATAACAACAAACTACATTAATAAGTGCATCTATTGATATTTTCGGTAATGCATGTGACGTCACTATAGGTGCGCTATACCATCGCAAAGTATCTGCTAACACTCGGCGCCAAAGACCTGAGTGATAGGCGCGCTCTATATTTATATTGTATACTCTAATGGTCTTATTACAAAACACGGACTAAGTCTAGTTTAAACCTGAGTCCAGACCTAACTTTAGACCATGGTTTAAATTTCTCCTTACGAATACTGAATAATTCGTAGACTACTTAGTACCATAATTTGAAGGAAGGAAGGAACATACTTAACATCATCATGTCCGTTTTTTGGCCCACCCTCGTTATGTAACGAACGGTCACCCATCCAAAACCTGACCCAGCCAATGTTGCTTAACCTCGTAACGAAAAGAACGGTCACCCATCCAAAACCCGACCCAGCCAATGTTGCAACCCAGAATTTATGTGATGCTAACCGGCTAACCTCAAAATGGCAAGTTTTACATAATATATTATTAATATTGTGATTTACACTTTAGACCAACGTTAAACTAGGGGTCACGCAGGTTTATCTTTAGACCAGAGATAGTCCTTGGTTCAGTACTAAAACGCTTTTTTTTTATCCAATTTTCCTTAAACCATGGTCTAAATACGAAGAAGTTGGTCCGTGTTTTTAACCGACTTCAAAAAGGAGGAGGTTCAAATCAAATCAAATCAAAATAGTTTATTTGCTAGAATATGGTACAACAGATATTAGAAAATGCTTCGTTTCCTCACATTCTGCCACATACGGCGTGCAAATTTTCAGGATATAATAATAATACTTATATGCAAAATTAATTAAATTAAAAGATATTATTAAATGTTATTGTATCGTCGAAGAAGTCATTAATATTGTAATACATTTTGTTTAATAACATGTCAAATAATTGTTTCTTAAATAATGTCATACGTAGGTTAGTCAATTCTCAATTTGATGTTTTTTTTTTATTTTTATTTTTATGTATGTACACCGATTACTCCTAGCTTTATGGTGCGATTTCCGTGATTCTTTTTTTATTCGATGCGAAATAGTTGTCATTTGGTCCCATAGAAATTTAACATAGTTTGGCCCAGTAGTTTTCATTTTATGATGTTTTTTGTGTTTTCTTAGTTGTGTAAGAAGACTGTAAGAGTCTGTCCCTCTATTGGTGATTAATGTAATTGTTATGTGGTGTTACAATGGTGTGTTTGTGTGACAGCGCCGCTCCAGCTGAGCCACAGCATGCGCTTCAAGGTGGTGTGCCACATCAAGGAGCACAAGTACGAGGGATACGGTGAGTCACCTGTGCACATCATTACCTATAGCGTCTTGTTGCTGAGCCACAGCATGCGCTTCAAGGTGGTGTGCCACATCAAGGAGCACAAGTACGAGGGATACGGTGAGTCACCTGTGCACATCATTACCTATAGCGTCTTGTTGCTGAGCCACAGCATGCGCTTCAAGGTGGTGTGCCACATCAAGGAGCACAAGTACGAGGGATACGGTGAGTCACCTGTGCACATCATTACCTATAGCGTCTTGTTGCTGAGCCACAGCATGCGCTTCAAGGTGGTGTGCCACATCAAGGAGCACAAGTACGAGGGATACGGTGAGTCACCTGTGCACATCATTACCTATAGCGTCTTGTTGCTGAGCCACAGCATGCGCTTCAAGGTGGTGTGCCACATCAAGGAGCACAAGTACGAGGGATACGGTGAGTCACCTGTGCACATCATTACCTATAGCGTCTTGTTGCTGAGCCACAGCATGCGCTTCAAGGTGGTGTGCCACATCAAGGAGCACAAGTACGAGGGATACGGTGAGTCACCTGTGCACATCATTACCTATAGCGTCTTGTTGCTGAGCCACAGCATGCGCTTCAAGGTGGTGTGCCACATCAAGGAGCACAAGTACGAGGGATACGGTGAGTCACCTGTGCACATCATTACCTATAGCGTCTTGTTGCTGAGCCACAGCATGCGCTTCAAGGTGGTGTGCCACATCAAGGAGCACAAGTACGAGGGATACGGTGAGTCACCTGTGCACATCATTACCTATAGCGTCTTGTTGCTGAGCCACAGCATGCGCTTCAAGGTGGTGTGCCACATCAAGGAGCACAAGTACGAGGGATACGGTGAGTCACCTGTGCACATCATTACCTATAGCGTCTTGTTGCTGAGCCACAGCATGCGCTTCAAGGTGGTGTGCCACATCAAGGAGCACAAGTACGAGGGATACGGTGAGTCACCTGTGCACATCATTACCTATAGCGTCTTGTTGCTGAGCCACAGCATGCGCTTCAAGGTGGTGTGCCACATCAAGGAGCACAAGTACGAGGGATACGGTGAGTCACCTGTGCACATCATTACCTATAGCGTCTTGTTGCTGAGCCACAGCATGCGCTTCAAGGTGGTGTGCCACATCAAGGAGCACAAGTACGAGGGATACGGTGAGTCACCTGTGCACATCATTACCTATAGCGTCTTGTTGCTGAGCCACAGCATGCGCTTCAAGGTGGTGTGCCACATCAAGGAGCACAAGTACGAGGGATACGGTGAGTCACCTGTGCACATCATTACCTATAGCGTCTTGTTGCTGAGCCACAGCATGCGCTTCAAGGTGGTGTGCCACATCAAGGAGCACAAGTACGAGGGATACGGTGAGTCACCTGTGCACATCATTACCTATAGCGTCTTGTTGCTGAGCCACAGCATGCGCTTCAAGGTGGTGTGCCACATCAAGGAGCACAAGTACGAGGGATACGGTGAGTCACCTGTGCACATCATTACCTATAGCGTCTTGTTGCTGAGCCACAGCATGCGCTTCAAGGTGGTGTGCCACATCAAGGAGCACAAGTACGAGGGATACGGTGAGTCACCTGTGCACATCATTACCTATAGCGTCTTGTTGCTGAGCCACAGCATGCGCTTCAAGGTGGTGTGCCACATCAAGGAGCACAAGTACGAGGGATACGGTGAGTCACCTGTGCACATCATTACCTATAGCGTATAGTTGCTGGCAATGAGCAGTTGTAGGTATAATAATCAGTTGGTTTTTAAATCATCAAGAGATGGCGCTAGCATAGCTTTTGGTAATTTTAATGTACTCTGTGGTTTATTTGTGCGATGTTGCCAAAGTTTAATTTCATTTACCCATATTACAATAGATAAAATATGATAAAACGCTTAATTCTTTTCGCGTCACTGTCTGTAATTTAAAATAATATTATATTTAAAATAATTTTATCAAAAAAAATAATGTCAAAACATTTATGTAAAGTAAATTATTACAAAACCGAAGAACCATAATTTTCCATAAATTAGGGAACACTAGATGTGAGACCACACTCTACTTACCAAAAGTGCCGGCTACGCCATCTAGCTTGTCTTTAGGAATGCTATAAATACCTACTGGAAAACTGCTCATTGGGTGCCTGTGTTTGCCGTGGTACCATTAGACAGTGCCATTGATGGTACTGTGGCCATTTTTATTTGCCGTGGTACCATTGATAGTACTACGGAATTCATTGTTTTGCCGTGGTACCACCACTGATGGTACTACGGATATTTTGTGTGCTGTGGTACCATTACGAAAAATTCATTGCATTTATTTTAAGACCGAAAATTCAATGAAATGTGACTAGTTTTTATATGCCTACTTCTCCAACTTAACGCATGGGTTGAATTAAAGAATATGATATACTAGCTGTTGCCCGCGGCTTCGCCCGCGTGGAATTCTGATTCCGTTCATCGCTGATATATAGCCTATATGTTAATTCAGGGTATAACCTATATACATACCAAATTTCAACCAAATCGGTCCAGCCGCTTATGCGTGAAAGAGTAACAAACATCAACACATCCATTCTCACAAACTTTCACATTTATAATATTAGTAGGATTTATTATTATTATTGTCTGGGACCTTGTTTCTTCTAGCCCTTACTGTTAGCCCTGTCTATACCCACAGGTTCTAGCAAGAAGTTGGCCAAGCTGGCGGCGGCGCGCTCCGCCCTCGCGTCTCTCGATTCCCCCCGCGGGGGAGGGACCGCGGGGGCGGCGGGGGGAGCCACCCCCGCGGCCGGGGCGTCCCTCCCGCAGGCACTAGCAGACCACATCGGCAAGTGAGTACACTCCACATATACTCCTCCATTCAGTTAGCTGCTTAAAGGCGGCCACCCACTAACAGTTCATCCAACGATTCATCCTTGTTTGACCAAAAAACGTATGACAAAACATCATTTGACAAAACTAATCATTTAACATAATACACGTTTCGCAAATGTATTACTTAGAAAACATTTCGATTGCTAAAATTTCATTTTAAAAATGTTCATTTGACTAAATAAAGTTCTGCATGGTTATAAAAAAAAAAATAACCACGAAGGCAAATGCCAGGAGTTTCACCTCGGAGTCCGGGTCCGCTTTGTCAGTCTTAACTGCGGATTTGGCTAGACCTCGATATTTTCCGTGAAGAGATTGTCATCTGACCTCCACAACCCAATGTTAACATTAGGAGATATCGAAGCTTTGCAGTTAGACCGTAACGACTGCCATAGATATTCGTATGGCAACCGGGACCGACGGCTTAACGTGCTCTCCGAGGCACGACCAGACTAATGCAAATACCCATATTCATGCATACAAATATTAGCACTGAGCGGGATCGAACCCGCGCCTCCTGCGTAGCGGCCGCGGAGCTAATAAACATGAACGCTAAATAGTCTAGAAGCAAAATGTCTGGATCGTAAAACGTCTTAATTTACTACGTGTTCCCTCTCAGACTGGTGAACGAGAAGTTCAACGAGCTGATGAAGAACGACCTGGTGCACTCCAAGCGGAAAGTGCTGGCCGGCATCGTCATCACCATCAACAGCCGCCTCGAGGACGCCAGGGTACTACACATAACATAACATATAACATAAACTCACGCCTATATCCCCGAAGGGGTAGGCAGAGGTGCTAGCACCCACATTTCGCCGTTTATGTTTAGGTCCCAATGTAATAGGTGGCGAGCCTATCGCCATTAACCGGGCACTTATAAACCTGCGATAAATACACACATAACTTCGAATAGCATCGAAAAGTCATTGGTGTGTGCCATGGTAATACCTGGGATCGAACCCGAGACCTCGTCTCAGCAGTCCATTACCCATACCACTAGGGTACCGCGGCTACCGTACATACAGAAAGAAGAAAGAAAGAAAGAAAGAAAAGTATTTTTATTTTGGTTACTGCAGCACACAAAATAAATTATAAAATTGGCAACACTGCCCAGCATTAGCCTACTTATAAATCTGTGTTGTACATAACATTATGGTGTGACCATAGACTTAGATTAAGAGTGTGTGACTCTTATTTGTCTGTGCTCTGTAGTCTATGATTGAGACCAAAAAAAAAAAAAAAAACACCTACACACCTATAGATAACACCTTTAAAAACAAACAAAATAACTGAATGAAATTTTGAAGCATTTACTATACTAACTGTTCAAATAGATTAAGAAAGGGAAAAAGAATCGACCTCGGATGGGACTCGAACCCGCGATCTTTCCCTTACAGGGGGATTCAAAATTTCATTCAGTTGTTTGGGCGGAGACATCAAAAACCAATGTTTAAAAATGATTGTAACATCATTCATTGATTCCGATAAGTTCGTATGAATGTTATGTTTGACATTGGAATAATTTAAACTTTTTTTTGACATGATAATATGGACTATAGCTATGTTGACAAGAATTAAATTTGACAATTATTAATTTTAAAAATTGACATTTATTGGACCACAGTGATATTATTATTGCTTTTTATTTTTGGTTTGTATGCATGATTCTTCTAATAATTATATTATATCTACTGTGTCACAAATTCATTGATTATTGACTGTATGAATATTTACATACCACACAAAAGTGGTAGAATGTATAAGGAAACATTATTTTTAATTATAAGACCACACTTGCTGTATGTACCTGCATTCTGTGAATAAATAAATGAATATGAATATGAATATGAATATGCCTTCTGGCCTAATCTAAACTGGCCAAAATGTTTTTATCCGAAACGACTGAGTTGTACTTGTACCCCTCAGGTACTAGCGGTCACTACGGGTACCAAGTGTGTGTCAGGAGAACACATGTCCGTCACCGGGCGCTCCGTCAACGACTGCCACGCCGAGGTACGTGGCGCCCTCTACATGTAACTACGTGTCCTCAGCGCCATCTAGTGTAGTTGAGCAGAACTTACTGATCCTACATCGCGCTATTACAGTTTAAGTCTGTAAATATAAAAAACAGGATAGACGGATAAGGCAGATACAGAAAGAGTTTTGTATCTGCCTTGTCGGAACATAGTATCTTGTTAATGATAGAAATAAATTTGTATGGGACCAAATGACAACTATTTCGCATCGAATAAAAAACAAATCGCGGAAATCGCACCATAAAGCTAGGAGTAATCGGTGTACATACATAAAAAAAAAACCATCGAATTGAGAAACTCCTCCTTTTTTGAAGTCGGTTAAAAAGCGAATACAGCTCTGGCAGGACTAAGACAAATGTATAGAAAAATTTGGATCAGCTTCGGGCGAGGCTCGGTGATCAGTGTTCACAGCATTCCCCCTGTAAGAGAAGGATGGCGGGTTCGAGTCCCGCCTAAGCTGCAATTGCGGTTTATGACGTATTAAAAAAAAACTACTTACTGGATCTCGTTCAAACCAATTTTTGGTGGCAGTTTACATGGCAATGTACATCATATATTTTTTTTAGGTTCATCATTCTCTTATTTTAGAAGTTAGAGGGGGGGGGGGGGGGGGGACACATTTTTCCACTTTGGAAGTGTCTCTCGCGCAAACTATTCAGTTTAGAAAAAAATATGTTAGAAACCTCAATAGCATTTTTAAAGACCTATCTATGGATACGTTAGGGTTTGATGAAAAAAAAAAATTTGAGTTTCAGTTCTAAGCATGGGGACCCCCAAAATTTAATGCTTTTTTTCTATTTTTGTATAAAATTCTTAATGCGGTTCACAGAATACCACTTCTTACCAAGTTTCAACAGCATAGGCCTTATAGTTTCGGAGAAAAGTGGCTATGACATACGGACGGACAGACATGACGAGGGTTTCGTTTTTTGCCATTTGGCTACGGAACCCTAAAAATTGGAGACATATTATATTATTTTGAAGTTTAGAAAATAGTTTTTTTTTTTCATTGCATTTTATTAATACTGCTGTAAGAGCCTTCATTTGTAAGGCGCACTGTACCCATATAGTTTGATAACGCTTAGTTTTAGAATGCGATACAGGATCAGTACTGTGACAGTGTTAGCTCAACTCCGCTAGATGGCGCCAGACGCCTCACTTAGCGACCACCCTCTAACCTCCCTTCCCCTCCAGGTAGCGGCGCGGCGTTGCCTGCAGAGGCACCTGTACGCGCAACTACTCATGTACGCCAGCCGACCCGGTAAGTAGCCTTCTTACTTCACTTTCAGGTCGTAAAGGTGGCCACCCACTTACAGTCCGCCTGCAGTTTTTCGTCTGTCCGGCGGCCTGCAGTCCTTATGTCATCAATGTCATCATAATTTTATTACCTCAGACTAAAATAATAACATTATTTGTCTATAGTCTGATGTTATTACGTATAAAATGCCGACGGTCACAGACTGTCCGGCCTTTAACTGTCTTTGCTGACCGGAATCGTCAAGCGGCCACACACATTTATCCGTCAATCCAAAATCGTATACGAAACTGTAAGTGTGTGAGTTATTGCGATGAACTGACAGACCGATATCATTCGGTTGTCGTTCGATAAACTGTAAAGGTCCAACCCCACCAAACGGACGGCATCGGCCCGGATTTACAATCTTTAAACAAAATTAAATCTTATTATCACAGTGTTTGAAGTGTATATTACCAAGTCACGCACAACAGCTTGACAGCGACGTGCGCCGGCATGACGCACGTCAACCTGTCATGCGTGACTCGGTAATATAAACTTTAAATACTGTGATATAAGATTTATTTTGTTTAAAGATTGTAAAATTCGTTCCAATGCCGTCCGTTTGGTGGGGTTGGACCTTAAGTAAGTGGGTGGCCGCCTTAACATACGTTTGGTTCCCGGCAGAGTAGAATATGGGCCATCCCATCTACCTTTTGTTCTTTTTACATACAATCACGCCTTTATCCCCGGAGGGTTAGGCAGAGATGAATTAACACTCACATTTCACCAATCATTGTATTAGGACCCACGTAATAGGGGGTGAGCCTATTGCCGTATTCCGGGCATTATTGTTGACTCGTGCCATGTATCCGAGGCTGAGTCTGGGCTGTATATAATTATAGGGGTTCTTCAAGAAGGGCATTAGAAGGTTTCTTCAGAGTCGGCAGCGCGAGTGTGACGCCCCTGGTGTTGCATACGTCCATAGGCTACGGTAGCCACTTTCCATCAGGTGGGCCGTGTGCTTGTCTACCACCTAAGTGGTATAAAAAAAAAATCTGTGTGATGTTAAACAGCCCTATCCCGTAGTCACCTTGTATAACATCGCATGGAAAGAGATGGGGTGGCCCAAACTCTGCTCTGCCGGGAACCACGCGTCTCCGTTGTTAAGTTGATAAATAGTGTGTTGTGATCTTTCTACCCCCCTAGACAAATGGCAATTCGTTGCTCGACGTATGATGGAATAGAATGACAAATGTATAGGATTTGACGTTTTTGACATTCGTTGACACCTGTCATATACGTCAAATCCCATACATTTGGCTAAAATGCCAAATGTAATTCCATCATACGCCGAGCAACGATTTCCACTTGTCTAGAGGGGCTGGTATTAGTCCGGTCACGCCCAGAGCATCGCCCTCTTCTTACAATAGTGACATTGGTCCTATGTGCCCAGACCCTCTTGCGCCCATCGCGGAGAGCGACCTGGAGCCGGCTCCTGGAGGCGGCTACCAGCTCAAGAGTTCGCGCCAGCTGCACCTGTACATCAGCACGGCGCCCTGCGGGGACGGCAGGATCTTCAGCCCGCACGAGCAGCACGACCACGAGCCCGACAAGCATCCCAACAGGTACGGCACGGTCCCGACAGGTACGGGCACGGTCTAGACATCAGGCGAACTGGAACATGTCCTGTTACTTCCTCCTAGCGTTAATTCCCAGTCGCATCCGAAGCTTACAGCTCGGAGTCTGGGGTCCGCTTTTACCAGTCTTAACCACGGATTTGGCTAGATCTCGATATTTTCCGTGAAGCGATTGTCATCTGACTGGAGGTCAGACCAATGTTAACATTAGGCGATATCGAAGCTTTGCAGTTAGACCGTTGTTTTTTTTTTTTGGATTTTTGAGGGCTCCAACTACCCGTAACGACTGCCATAGATGTTCTTATGGCAACCGGGACCGACGGCTTAACGTGCTCTCCGAGGCACGACCAGACCAATGCAAATACTCATATTTCATTCACACAAATATTAGCACTGAGCGGGGATCGAACCCGCGCCTCCTGCGTAGCGGCCGCGTTCACTACCGCTACGCCACGGAGGATGCCCTGTTAATCACTAGCTAATTGATCATAGGTGACAGCGACTGTAGTAGACCTTTTACTATTTAGTCGCCATTTTGTGTGATTACTATATTCTGCAGGATTCTATGTGCTTCTTATTCGAACTTTACGTTTATATTCAACTAGCTGACCCGGCGAACTTCGTACCGCCATATTTTCCGCTCGCGTGGTATCCCTACTAATATTATAAATGCGAAAGTAACTCTGTCTGTCTGTCTGTCTGTCTCGCTTTTACGACTAAACCGCTGAACCGATTTTGATGAAATTTGGTATAGGGGTAGATTAGACCTTGAGAAAGGACATAGGCTATGTTTGGTCGCGATAACCGAAAACCTTCCTCTTGAATCACTATCTATTAAAAAAAAAGCTTCAGAATCCGTTGCGTAGCTTTAAAGATTTAAGTATACATAGTGACGGACAGACAGCGACAGCGACTTTGTTTTATAATATGTAGTGAAGTGATGATAGAGATGTCACAGACACTAACTTGTATGAAGGTAATGACTATCGAACAAACTTGATGATCTTCTTCCTCCGAAACGGCTTGACCGATTTTGATGAAATTTTTTGTGCTTATCCGGTATCTATGAGAATCGGCCAACATCTATTTTTCATCCCCCTAAGTGATAAGGGTGCAGCGGGAACGGGATTTGAATACCACGCGGGCCGAAAATATGGCGGTACGAAGTTCGCCGGGGCAGCTAGTAGTAGAATAAGAAAACTTGCATCATTGAATTGCATGAAAAAATTCTAGTCCCACCCAAAGTCGATTCTCTTTACCCTTTCTATGGGTCCAACCCCACCAAACGGACGGCAGCGGCCCGGATTTTACAATCTTTAAACAAAATTAAATCTTATTATCACAGTGTTTGAAGTTTATATTACCAAGTCACGCACAACAGCTTGACAGCGACGTGCGGCGGCATGACGCACGTCAAGCTGTCATGCGTGACTCGGTAATATAAACTTTAAAGGCTGTGATATAAGATTTATTCTGTTTAAAGATTGTAAAATCCGTTCCGATGCCGTCCGTTTGGTGGGGTTGGACCTTAAATCAATGAGAAGAAATTCTAGTGCTCTTGCAAATGTCCATAGGATTTGGTAACCACTTTGAAGAAGGAAATTCCTATCAAACCGTATTATAACACTTCTGTACGTTGCAGACTGGCCCGAGGACAGCTGAGGACTAAGATAGAGTCCGGTGAGGGCACCATCCCGGTCAAGAACTGCAACAACGTGGTGCAGACCTGGGACGGAGTCATGCAGGTGAGGGGTCCTACCTACTTCTCGTTAAGAACACTTGTGTGTTAAGTACCATTTAGATGGGTTGAGTTTCTGGCACGTTCCAGTCCGAACAATCGTACGCGACTATCACTATATTGCCAGGGGCCCTAGACAAAGTGACATTCTATTGATGGAATCGCGCTGAAGCGAACCATTTTTAAGGTTTAAACAATGGATTTCGGGACATTGCGGTGGTTATAGGAACAATGATAAGTTAAATAATGTATTTCGAGTTAAAAAGATTCAAATTTCATAAAAAAATATAGTTATATTAATAACTAGCGGTTGCCCGCGGCTCCGCCCGCGTGGAATTCGGATTCCGGTCCAACTTTAATGTATGGAAATCTGCTCGATTTATTGACATTTATGCTCACTGCTCCGCTCCCTTTAGTAGTAGCGTGATGTTATATAGCCTATGTTACTCCCAGATAGTGTAGCTTTCTATAGGTGAAAGAATTATTGAAATCGGTACAGTAGTTCCGGAGCCTATTCATTACAAACATACAAAAATAGGTACAAATCTTTCCTCTTTATAATATATTAGTGTAGATTTATGTCAATTTCACACTACAATTAGCGATTCCACTGGCGTTTTCGCCAATAGAATGTCACTTTGTCTAAGGCCCCTGAGCGTTTGGTACCAGAGGTGCCTCATGGAAAATGCACTTTAGACAGACAACATCCTGCCCGCTGAGAGCCTACCACCCGGGTATGAACTGGAGTGGACCACCTAGGCCTCGATTCTGCTAAAGCAAAACCACTGTCGTGCCACAGTCTCTGCAAAAATTGGCATTAAATTTTAGACTTTATTGCTATAGAATTAAAGTCCACAATAGGCTATTTGACTAATGTTCAAAAACCACTTTAAATGATTGCTTATTACAGTATAAACATATCACATTAATATTTCTGTAAAAAAACAATGCATTATGTTAAAAAATCAATGATAAAGTTAAAATTTTGAAAAGTGCGCGAAAAACGCTATATTTAATCAAAATGGCGATGCGTGTGAGTATTGACGTCACTGTAAGTTGCTGTTATCATCAGCTCGCATAAAATTTGTATCCATTTCGAACTTAATCACAAAATATGTCCATAAAACTCGCGATAATCAAGGAAAAAGCAAATAATATCACCGAAACAAACAATAATAGCTCATACAACTGGAGATATTTTTGTAGGAATGACGTCACCCAGAGCTCTGACCAATCACGAGCGTTTTTGCCATAGACAATAAATCAACAAAATATAACATTTTTGTAATGAGCAGTTTTCCAGTAGGTATAATAATCAGTTGGTTTTTAAATCATCAAGAGATGGCGCTAGCATAGCTTTTGGTAATTTTAATGTACTCTGTGGTTTATTTGTGCGATGTTGCCAAAGTTTAATTTCGTTTACCCATATTACAATAGATAAAATATGATAAAACGCTTAATTCTTTTCGCGTCACTGTCTGTAATTTAAAATAATTTTATCAAAAAAAAATGTCAAAACATTTATGTAAAGTAAATCATTACAAAACCGAAGAATATTTTTTCCATAAATTAGGGAACATTAGATGTGAGACCACACTCTACTTACCAAAAGTGCCGGCTGCGCCATCTAGCTTGTCTTTAGGAACGCTATAATGGATGACCATAATTTGTAGTATATTTTTAATGTTGTCAAATAGCCTATTAAACGATAATATTTTCATTACACTCTTTCATTCACTCTACAAAAAGCAATTTTAAACTTTAACTGCATTACTTTAAAGGCTAAAATCAAATGGAATTTTCTCGCAGTCACTGTGGTGTGACAGCGGTTGTGCTGAAGCAGAATCAAGGGCCTGGAAGTCCCTAAATAGGTTGAAGTCTCAGGTCGGCTGCTGTAGGGCAAACCGGGTAAAATGGGGTTATCTGGACGCGGCGGGTGGTGGACCTAAATGAAGCGACGGAAGGTGCAGCAAATGTCTGCATCTGATTTTTATTTTATATTGCTGCCATTGACACGAAGAAGAAGACAATAGTTGTTGCACGCTATGATGGCTAATTTGAGACGACTGGTTGTGCTCGTTATCTCTTTTTTGGTGTGTGAAGTTTATTTGTGTGTATATACGTCACGTTGTCGAATGGTTTGTGCTCAGATGGATTGTTTGACATGATGCCCACAGCTACATTCTATCATCGCACCTCTCACCACAGGCGGGGAATTCATCCTCACACATTGCGACCGGAAATGGTGCGCACTGTGCGGTATGAAAGGAACTTCATCCCTCGCACACTCAAGCTGTGGAATGAGCTCCCCGCGATGGTTTCCCCAAGCGACTACAATATGGGGTTCTTCAAGAAGGGCATTAGAAGGTTTCTTCAGGGTCGGCAGCACGAGTGTGACGCCCCTGGTGTTACATACGTCCATAGGCCACGGTAACCAGTTTCCATCAGGTGGGCCGTGTGCTTGTCTGCCACCTAAGTGGTATAAAAAAAACACAGACATACATCACTGTCGATTTGTTCTCACGTCACCAATTTAACAGCATGCGAAATTTAAGTCTCACCGCTTTCTGTCGAGCTGTCAAAGCTGTCAAGTTCGTTGGAACGTTGGAAATGTTCTTACAGCATGTGCCTACAGGTCTGGTAATACTACTGTTTGCCTACAGGGCGAGCGCCTACTGACGATGTCGTGCTCGGACAAGGTGGCGCGGTGGTGCGTGGCGGGGCTGCAGGGCGCGCTCCTGTCGCGCCTGCTCGCGCCCGTCTACCTGCACTCGCTCGTACTGGGCTCGCTGCTGCACCCGCACCATATGTACAGGTTAGTGGAACGGGACCCAATGTACTCCCTTGCGGTACTCCACATTTTACTTTGCGTTCTTTTGATGCGAATAACACTAATAGTGTGTACTTTTTGGTATGTTTCGTGTGTTTTCTTTCGCTAATAGCTTTTAATGCAGTTATTATAGGTATTTAACACCCTATGTCTGATCATTCGTCGGGTTTCTCTACTAAAATATCATGGTTGACACAGTCAAATGTCTATGTCAAATCTAATGTTTGCCTCCACATTTTACATATGATTATTCAACATTTTCTCTCGCATAGGCAGATAAGATACCGGGAATGTGATACTACACATGTTTGCCCGACTACGGTGAAGCAAAAATGAGGTTTATTTCGCACTATTGATAGAGAAGTACGTATTCTTAACCTAATTTTGCCATAGCTTGGCATAAATTTGCAGGTTCTCATTGATAGCGATAGGAAAAATAAAAACAACTCGCTTCATAAAATTATTTTATCTTAAAATTAATCACAAACCTAATTAAAAAGCTAGTCTACTCTATGGAATAAGGTGCCGTACGGTGGGTCAGCAGGTAGTAGGTCCCTCGGGCGCTAGAAATACAATAGTTTGCTTAAATATGACTTCATAATGTTCAATACAAAACCAATTTCCCTCCCAATGAACAGCTCACCACCGATAATACTAAAGGTATTGAGTTTATACATATGTACAGGTGCCTTACCATAAACTCTTAAAGCAGATCAATATTTGAACTGCTGTCATTCTACCAACCTATATATTTATATGACATTACAAAGTGACATTTGCAGTTGGTAGAATGACAACAGTTCAATTATTGACCTGTTTTAAGAGTTCATGGTATGGGCCCAGGTCTGGATTTCTTCTGTGCAATTCTCTAGCACAACGTAGCGACAGTCTTGATATAGATTGTCATTGGTCTATCTCCTGTGACGTCACTCAATCCGACCAATGGCAATCTCTATCAAGATTGTCGCAACGTTGTGCTCGATGCTGTGTGCTTACAGAATTGCACAGCAGAAGGTATAAATACATACGTCGGGAGAAATGTATGTTTAACTCACCCGCGAGCAAAAATGTAATCTAAAACGCCTTAAAATAATTAACAATATTTACAATCCCCTCATTCAAAACCTATTTATTACTCCCTATAGTTAATTTATCACCCTTTGCTCCCATCCCTAGTAATTTCTTAAAAAAGGCAGCCAGTCCCTTCTCCGTCCCAAGCTCTAGAGAGTACGCTATCGGCTTGAAGGGCGGAGGGTTAGCTCCAACGTACTCATTGCGTTCCTTAGTCATCTGGTTCACCTCCCCATTGGCGCTTTTCACCAGGGTATTTATTTCTCTGACTACGGTAATGACTGGTACAACCTTTCTACTCAGGAATCTAAATGCTTTAGATATAAAATTCTCATTTGCGACGTTATTGTCTGATTTGAAGATGTTCAGGAAACGTTTCTGTCTGCTTTTCGGTTTATTGTTTTGGGTAACTTTGCTACTCAGGAATTTAAATGCTTTAGATACAAAATTCTCATTCGTGTTTTGTTTCTCTGATTTGAAGAGGTTCAAGAAACGTTTCTGTCTGCTTTTAGGTTTATTACTCTGAGTAACTTTGCTACTCAGGAATTTAAATGCTTTAACTATGAAATTATCATTCGTGTCCTTTTTCTCTGATTTGAAGATGTTCAGGAAACGTTTCTGTCTATTTCTCGGTTCGTTGCTTTGTATTGTTGACCTCTGTGATGTTTTAATCAGTGTTATTTCGTTATCGATCTGTAATAGCGTCTTAAGTATGTTTTCTCTGACTTGGTTATCGTTATTTATTGTTATAACTTCGTTAACCATGCTAGCATTATCTTTAGCTGTGTTATTCGTTATTTTTTCATGGGTTATATCTCTTTTATCGTCATTTAAAGCTATATGTCCAAGTGCTTGTACGATTGGTAAGTGTTGACTACCTTTCTTCACTATGTCATTAGTATGAGTTACAGTTTCTCGGTCGTCTCGTTGTACTCCTTCATTACGTGCTAGCAAATAATCTTTAACATTATTAATTTCTATATTGTGATATTTTTTAATCATTTTTGGTGTTTTTATATTTGATTTATCAGGATTTTCTTTGTGTTTCTGTGTGAGTACATATCTGTTATTCTTAGTATCTATGATATATTCACTTGTATCTGGTTCTATCCGCTCTGTAGCAGTTTTGACAAGACTTATCTCGCTCGAAGTGGAATATTCTGAATATTTGTTAACATTTTTATTCGATGTTAAGTAGTATGTGTAGAAGCCATTTGTCTGCTCGGTACCGTCACCTGTAAGCGTGAAATATTTAACTAAACAGTGCTTTAAGCGTTCTATAATAAGGTGCAGAATTGTGTGCACATATAATATACAGACAGTGCTTATTTTTACAACATAACTGAAATACAAAACTAGTGTTTTAGAAAAATAGTGCTTATGCCGTATCAATAAGGTGCTAATTGGATGATATTTTATTTGTAAGATTAGCTGTTTATGAACATGTGCAGGTGCATTGTAACCTTTCGTTTCGTTTGATCTCCAAGAACCCCCTTGCTTTCTATAACCAGTGCAGTATTTTTCAGTTTTAGCTAGGTTGACAACGCGTAAGTGACACTTCAATTAAATTTTTAAAGCATTTCTACATATGCTAACTATTAAAAATCCATGATGATAGAAAAAAGCGAATACAGCTCAGGCGGGACTCGTACCCGCGATCTTTCCCTTACAGGGGGAGTGCTCTGACCACTGATTGGCTGGATGAGCTTCGAGCGCGACAGCTCAGTGCAGCGTTTTTTTTATAAGACACGTCAATTTGACTTCTCCTCGCCTGATGGTAAGCTGAAGGCATAGTCTCTAAGACGGTCACCATTACAGACACGTACCATGTTACAATGGTGGCACTCAGCTTGACGGCCTCATCAGATGCTTTTTCACGCCCCGCTTAAAGGACCCGGGACTGTAGGAGGAGGGAGAGCATTCCCCCTGTGAGGGAAAGAACGCAAGTTCGAGTCCCGCCCGAGCTGTATTTGCTTTTTTCTATATTATTCGATGCGTAAGTGACACGTTTTATATGGTGGATAGTGCAACCAGTCCCCATCTTTAGTCCATCTACCCTCAAAACAGGCTTACTTCAGGTCGACCCCGAACCCCATATGTGTCGTAGGTCCCCCAGCGCATTTGCCCCGGGAGAACTCTGTCCACGAACCACACGCGACTGCCACGAAGGCATCCGGCCTCAGGAGCGACTCCGTGTAGAACATGTAGGAACGCCAGTGGCTGCAGAAGACTGGAATAGACCGCCGTGATAGCATACGTACCCTTAGGGATACTTTTACAGATAGCCTCCGTGGCGTAGCGGTAGTGAACGCAGCCGCTACGCAGGAGGCGCGGGTTCGATCCCCGCTCAGTGCTAATATTTGTGTGCATGAAATATGAGCATTTGCATTGGTCCGATCGTGCCTCGGGGAATACGTTAAGCCGTCGTCGGTCCCGGTTGCCATAAGAACATCTATGGCAGTCGTTACGGGGTAGTTGGAGCCCTAAAAAGTCCATAAACAACGGTCTAGCTGCAAAGCTTCAATATCGCCTAATGTTACCATTGGGTTGTGGAGGTCAGATGGCAATCGCTTCACGGATAATATCGAGGTCTAGCCAAATCCGTAATTAAGACTGGTAAAGCGGACCCCAGACTCCGAGCTGAAAAGCTTCGGATGCGACTGGTAATTAACGCTAGGAGGAAGAAGGGATTCTTTTATAGGAAGGCAGTAGACCAAGAGAATAGAACGTTGTTTGAGGCCCAAATTAATCTAATCTGTAAGCCGGTACAGCTACTGATGGACTGACGAAGATCTGGCGCAGGTTGACTCATGGTCAGACGGCAGAGGACCAGGTGGACCCTGGGCTCCAAAATGCAAGCTTTGGATGCAACCGGAACTGCGTTCCCATGATGAGATTAGCTTGAGAAGTCCTCGTGACTCGGGGTGGCTGTTACCAGAACTGATAACACTTTTCTAAACATCTGTTTCCCTGTATAGCGACCGGCAAAGTTCTTGACAACGTATTCAGCTGTGCAATACGGGTTTTTTTAGGTCTTTTTGGTGTTAAGCGCTGGGCGCGCCAATCAACCATTCGTAGATTACATTAAACCATGAGCGCACAGCGTCCAAACCAATTACTGGTTGATCAGTAATTTGTTGGTGTTTTGGCACATACACAAACTTTCTACGTTTTGTTCAAGAAGGTGGCCGGTTGTGTGATGGAGAATACTTACACTTGTTGAGTAGCAGCCTCTTGGGTAGAACCACCTCAAGCTCGCAGCCAGGCTGGGGTGACAGTCCCCCGTTGGGGTAGAAGTCCACGTGTCCCACCGGCTCCTTCACTCCTGTGGGCAGATGTCCTTCAGTTAGCAGTGACCTACCTGACTCTCTAACCATTTTGCCGTACTATACAAATAGATTTTTTTTGCCAATACAGGTGTTTCCAACTTTCTACATCCCCAGCTCCTTTAAGTGGGCGTGGAAAAAGGTACCCATTTCACTTACGGGTTTTACTGACCCTGCATTTCTTTGCCCCATTGCCCTGTCCCCTTCTCTTTCTTCTCTGTGGGTGGCAATGCGATACCTCTCACCGTATTCTTCTAATGCCTAAAGTACCAATGATAATATCGACTTGGGGGATAGGGAGATTCGGTCGGTTCGGAATTAGGTCAATGTTTCATTTTACAAGGATACGAAATCCGCGTCAATGTGATAAGTCTCAACTCACCGAAAATGCCTGCGTCGGTGTGTATGACGTCGACGAACTGCGCGTCTGAAGGGTCCAGCCTCTGCGCCAGCGGCAGCCCCGCGAACAGTGGCAACGCCGGGTCCAGCCCTGTGATCCGCGCCACTCGACCTGGCACACACATACATATTATCATTATATTGGCACATGTTTTGAAAACCAGGAATCCTGGTTTTACGACTAGCCATGGAATTTAGATGTACCTGACTGGAGGGCACTCCCGGCGACTCCTGCCGCCTGCGCGCCCAGACTATGCCCCACTAACTGGGTGTTGTTCAGGTTCAGGCCTCTGTAACACAAAGTATTAAGAGCATCAGTCTTTAAACGTTCATACCAGCCTACCGGTTCCCAAGGCTTTTGGCCTGCAATGCAATTCACAACGACGAGCACAACGTTGCGACAATCTTGATAGAGATGATCGTTGGTCGGATCGAGTGACGTCACTGGAGATCGACCAATGACTATCTATATCAAGACTGTCGCCACGTTGTGCTCGTCGTTGTGCGCTTACAGAATCGCATTGCTTTCACTTTTTCAGTACATGATTAATAGGTACAATCGATCAATTTATTAGCCTATCGCAGTCCACTGCTGGACATAGGCTTCTCCCAACGCTCTTCCCACGCTGGCCAGACGGGTTGATACAGGGTTTTATTTCGAGTGTTCCTTCGCTTCGCTTCGTGATATCGTCTGCGTATTACTCCGTCAGTCGCCTCTCACGACTGAGATGTGATACTTGTAATCTTTCTTCAAAAAAAATCTGATGAGGCCGTCAAGCTGAGTGCCACCATTGTAACATGGCACGTGTCTATAACGGTAACCCTCTTTTCCGAGACTTTGCCTTCAGCTTAACATCAGGCGAGGTTAATTGACGTGTCCTATATAAAAAAAAAGCACATACGTACCTGGAGACCAGGTAGTCGATGAACCTGGCAGCGAACTGGCCCACGTACCAGGTGTTCTGCGCCGCCGTCACGTACCAGGGGCCCGCCTCCAGGCGCCGCGCGTCCACCATGACCAGGTTGGCCACGCCGCGCTGCATGTACGCTGGAACACACCACGCAGTATAGCCTACTAGCCACTACCACCTGCTACTCACAGGCACCTAAAAAACCCTCGGCACCTAGCATTATGCTTTTCTGTCAATTCGCTAATCTGTCATTTTGCGTTTCTGTCATTCATTATACGCCTAAACCGAACCTTCTCCCGATATAAAAAGTGATCTATGTGCTATTTCTACATACATACAAACATACAATCATGCCTTTATCCCTGAAGGGTTAGAAAAAGGTGAATTAATACCTACATTTCGCCAATCATTGTATTAGGTCCCACGTAATAGGGGTTGAGCTATTTTAGTCCATCCAAAATATGTGCCAAATTGAATTGATTTTGATGCATTTATTATGCTGATTGTCGAAATCAATTTATAAAGAGAAAAGAAAGGTGGAATGCTCTAACTGCTAAGCCACCGAGACCGTACGAAGTCATCTCAAATTCCTCTATAATTTCCGTCTTAGGGGCGACGGTGGAGACATCTACCGATACTCTTACTAGCTATATGTATATCGGAACCAATGAATGATCTTACAATCATTTTTAAACATTGATTTTTGATGACTCCGCCCTAACAATTGAATTAATTTTGTTTTTAAACTTTTCTCTTGTAAATTGATTATGTGCCAAATTTCATCCAGCCCCCCTAGACCAGTGGCAGAATCTTACAGGGTCGGCAGCACGAGTGTGACTCCCCTGGTGTTGCACTCGCCCATAGGCCACGGTAACCTCTTACCATCGGGAGTGTCTGCGACCTAAGTAGTATAAAAAAAGTGACAATTCGCTGGCCCGCGTATTGTAGAATAGAATGACGAATGTATGGGACTTGACGTATATGACATAAGTTAACGCCTGTCATATACGTCAAATCCCATACATTCGTCATTCTATCCTACGGCGGCTAATGAATTGCCAGTTATCTAGGAGGGCAGATCCCCAACTTCACCTCCGGCAACCGACGGCCTAAAGACCGCGTGCGTTTTAGTCGGTTCGAGTCCGACATAACCTCCTCCTACGGCTCCGGCGGGGGAGGTATCCGTGGGGATATTTCGCACGTCAAGCACCCACTCATGTACACACACATATAATCTTAGCAATGTTCTCGGTTACATCTGAAGCTTTCACCTCAGAGCCCGGGGTCCCTTACGCCTTTACTCCCTTTGCTTCGACATAATGAGCCATTTACAGAAGCTGCTGCAAAGCCTCTTCGGTCAGTCAGCACGTTTACCATGCCACAAGCGAAGTCCAGTTGACAGCTTCCGTGGTGTAGCAGTAGTGAACGCGGCCGCTACGCAGCAGGCGCGGGTTCCATCTCCACTCATTGCAAATATTTGTATGCATGAATATGGGTATTTGCATTGGTCTAGTCGTGGCTCGGAGAGCACGTTAAGCCATCGTCGGTCCCGGTTGCCATACGAACATCTATGCAGTCGTTACGGGTAGTTGGAACCCTAAGAAGTCCAACAACAACGGTCTAGCTGCAATGCTTCGATATCGCTTAATATCACCATTGGGTTGTGGACGTCAGATGGCAATCGCTTCACGGAAAATATCGAGGTCCAGCCAAATCCGCAGTTGACTGGTAAAGCGGACCCCATACTCCGAGATGAAAGCTTCGAATACGACTGGGAACTAACGCTAGGATGAAGAAGAAGGTGAGGTCCACTTGACCCTGGAGTACTCCTCAAGCTGTGTGTACCGTACCTTCCCGCACCATGAGGCCGCTGCCGTCGCTGGGTTGCTCCATGAAGGCGTGGAAGTACAGCACAGTGGGCGCGTGGAAGTCCAAGTTGGACGCGAATAACAGCTCATCATCTCCCAGCTTCAGCTCCTGGTGCGCCGTGGGGTTGTGTCTGTGGAACAGGTCAAGTTAGATCTTGCATTCTTGTCAATTTATGTAGTCGGTTCTCCCTGACTTCGCCCGCGATTTACTTCGAAGTGCGCGTTCTACCCATAAGTGTTCACGCCTGACATAAACTGAGGAGCAATCCGCGAAGCTGTGAATGTTCTAATTAAGAAACGTCATCATTACAAGTCAAATTGACAACCTTTATAATTGAAATCAGGGCCCATACCATGAACTCTTAAAACAGGTCAACAATTGAACTGCTGTCATTCTACCAACTGCAAATGTCACTTTGTAATCTACATCTACACTAATATTATAAAGAGGAAAGATTTGTACCTATTTTTGTATGTTTGTATGTTTGTAATGAATAGGCTCCGGAACTACTGTACCGATTTCAATAATTCTTTCACCTATAGAAAGCTACACTATCTGGGAGTAACATAGGCTATATAACATCACGCTACTACTAAAGGGAGCGGAGCAGTGAGCATAAATGTCAATAAATCGGGCAGATTTCCATACATTAAAGTTGGACCGGAATCCGAATTCCACGCGGGCGGAACCGCGGGCAACAGCTAGTGTCATATAAATATATAGGATTACAAAGTGACATTTGCAGTTGGTAGAATGACAGCAGTTCAATTATTGACCTGTTTTAAGAGTTTATGGTAAGGCCGCAGATCACTTCACTTTTACTATTGTAACTGAAGCAATTAAACGTCTGATCAGCTGACCAAATATTTTATTTAATTTATTTATCTCAAGTTTTCTCCCAACCGGGAACTGATTCTCGTTGAAACAGGTGTATACTGGTCGTTTATTAGTTTCCAAATGGGAATCGCAGGCAGTACCGTGCAATAGCCTTTGGATAGGCAGTTTTTGATATTAACGCGTTCATCCAAAAATAAAAACAAATTCTTCAACTTCAGCTGTGCCTGCGACTTTGCAATTACCCTTGTAGACTGAGATATGCATTGGACCATCAGCCTCTTAGGAGTTACAAATAAATTAATGCCATTAATTTTTTCAAATCAAATGAGCAGTTTTCCAGTAGGTATAATAATCAGTTGGTTTTTAAATCATTAGGAGATGGCGCTAGCATAGCTTTTGGTAATTTTAATGTACTCTACAGTTTGTTTTTAGGATGAAGAATGTTTGTAGTATTTTTTCATGACATTTGCGATGTTGCCAAAGTTTAATTTCATTTACCCATATTATAATAGATAAAATATAATTAAACGCTTAATTCTTCTCGCGTCACTGTCTGTAATTTAAAATAATAATATTATATTTAAAATAATTGTATCAGAAAAAATTACAGAATATTTATGTAAAGTAAATCATTACAAAACCGAAGAACATTTTTTTCCATAAATTAGGGAACACTAGATGTGACACCACACTCTTCTTACCTCTTCTTACCAAAAGTGCCGGCTGCGCCATCTAGGGCGTCTTTGGGAACCCTATAAATACCTATACCTACTGGAAAACTGCTCATTGATACTTTTCCCTGTTCTTTTGGTTCACCCAGCGCTCGTATAGTGGCTGTCTCTACCTATCCTCGTTTAAGGGTAGTAAGACGTGGTTATATATTATGTGTGTGTGTGTGTGTGTGTGTGTGTGTGTGTGTGTGTGTATGCCGTACTTGGTGAAGAGTTGGAAGCTAACGTCGCTGCCGTCCTTGATGTATGGGCAGTGCGCCTTGTCCAGCGGCGCCAGCTGCAACAGCGCGTCCTCGTACTGCACCCCGGGGGGACCTGCGACACACCTGGCCATTAGTGGGCATACATACATACATACATACAATCATACCTTTATCCCCGGAGGGTTAGGGAGAGGTGAATTAACATAACACACACATTTCACCAATAATTGTATTAGGTCCCACGTAATACGGGGTGAGCCTATTGCCGTTTTCCTGGCACTATTGTTGACTCGAGCCATGTATCTGAGGCTGAGTCTGGGCTGTATATATCGGTACGACAGCGTATGGGAGGAGATGGGTGGACCAAATTCTACTCTGCCGGGAACCACGCGGCCACCACGTTAGTGGGCATAGCTGGTGCATACGCCGCTGTAAAGTTGTCGATAAAGGATCGAGGGAGGTAGTTCCGTCCCAATCGAGCAGTCCAACTGCGGAAGTACCTCCGCCCTACAGAATACCGCGGGTAAATAACTTCGTGTTGTGTTCCCGGCGGTGAGTAGGGTAGCCAGAGCTCACTGGAGAGGTTTTGTGCTGTCAGTGGGAAGACCAAAGGCTTGCCTACTTATCTTCTGCGCTGACAGCACAGAATCTCTCTGTTCTTATAGGGTCGGCAGCACGAGTGTGACTCCCTTGGTGTTGCACTCGTCCGTAGGCCACGGTAGGTAACCACTTACCATCAGGTAGGCCGTGTGCTTGTCTGCGACCTAAGTAGTATTAAAAAAAAGCACTTCCCTCCTACCCCATGGCCCCTTGATTTTGGTAACCACGCTGTCCCCATCGTGCCCTCTTAAAGGGGAGAGGGAGGGGTATCGCGGGTGACCGGCGGCTCCACCAGACACACCCAGGTCTACCCTCATAGAGGACGGAGGTAGTCGAGTGACCTCCGACATCTGAGGGGTCTTCTAGTCCGCGAGTAGACTTAAGGTCCAACCCCACCAAACGGACGGCATCGGCCCGGATTTTACAATCTTTAAACAAAATTAAATCTTATTATCACAGTGTTTGAAGTTTATACTACCAAGTCACGCACAACAGCTTGACAGCGACGTGCGGCGGCATGACGCACGTCAAGCTGTCATGCGTGACTTGGTAATATAAACTTTAAATGCTGTGATATAAGATTGATTTCGTTCGTTTGGCTTCTCAATTCCAGTCAGCTTTAGAATCGGGATCGCTTCCAAATTTTATGACTACCGGTGTCACCCATCTGCTCTTTAAATCTGGTAGTGCCGTGGACCCCAGGAACTATAGGCCGATTACTTGTCTGCCTACAGTTTACAAACTTCTTACATCCGTCCTGAGAGTCAAAATTACTAACCACATCACTGGAAACTCTATCCTATCCTACTCTCAGAACGGATGTAGAAGTGGGGCTCGCGGTACTAAAGAGCACCTTATTATTGACGCGGCCATCAATCAGCAGGTTCGTCGTAATCGAAAGGATATGGCGACATGCTGGATAGATTATAAGAAGGCCTACGACTCTGTGCCACATACATGGCTCTTGAGGGTGCTTGAGTTGTATAAAGTTGATACAACTCTGCACCTTCTTGAAGGCATGTATGGGGCAATGGAGAACGGCTCTTCGCTATCCAGGGTGTCGACATATTCGGGATGACGGCGAGCTTATAAAGATTGAGCGGGGTATATTCCAGGGTGACAGTTTGAGTCCCTTGTGGTTCTGTTTGGCTCTGAATCCTCTAAGTACTTTATTGGAGGATTCAGGGCTAGGCTATTGTTTGCGGAGAGGTGGTCAGGTTATATCCCACCTCCTTTACATGGATGACCTCAAATTGTATGCCCCCAATAGCCTCCGACTGATGGAATTATTAAAAGTAACGGAAAATTTTAGTAATTCCATCAGGATGGAGTTTGGGGTGGATAAATGTGCGGTCATGCAGGTAAAACGAGGTGGGATTGTGGAATCTGAAGGGATAGAACTCTCAGATTCCACAAAACTTAGATCCCTTTCTGCAAACGATACCTACAAGTATCTGGGTATGTCACAGGCTTTAGGTATTAATGAGGCGGGTATGAAACAATCGTTACGGGAGCGCTTTTTCTGCCGCCTGAAAAAAGTACTGAACAGTCTTTTATCGGGCGGTAACAAGGTGCGTGCCTATAACGATTGGGTCATACCAGTCCTAACTTACTCCTTTGGCATACTCAGATGGACTCAAACTGAGTTGGATGCCCTGGATAGAAGAGTTCGTACACTGCTTACTGCATATCGAATGCACCATCCACGTTCCTCAGTAATGAGGTTGTATATCCCGCGGAAGTGTGGAGGTCGTGGTTTTCTAAATGTTAAGAATCTACACAACCGCGAGATATACAACCTTAGAGAATATTTTCTCAAGGTGGATGTGGATGTGCATCGGGATGTAGTGGCAGTGGACAATGGTCTTACCCCGCTCGCTCTTGCAAAAGAGAACTGGCGCAAACCTGCAATACTCAGCATTGATGATCGCAAGGAGGTATGGAGGAGCAAAGAGCTGCATGGACGATTTTATCGGGCCTTATATGGGCCCGATATAGATTTAAAAGCATCTGTTTCCTGGTTACGTTTCGGTGATCTCTTCGGAGAAACCGAAGGTTTTGTCTGTGCAATTACTGATGAGGTTGTAATGACGAACAACTATCGGAGATATATCCTGAAGGATGGTACGGTTGACATCTGTCGGGCATGTCACCGTCCCGGAGAATCCCTCAGGCATATAATTTCTGGTTGTTCTCGTCTAGCCAACGGTGAGTATTTGCATAGGCACAACCTAGTAGCCAGGATTATCCATCAGCAACTTGCTCTTAAATACAAACTTGTAGATTCAGAAGTGCCGTATTACAGGTATGTGCCCGACCCAGTTCTTGACGATGGTCGCGTCACATTGTACTGGGATCGATCTATCATCACTGACAGGACTATTTTAGCCAATAAGCCTGATATTGTGGTGATAGATCGATCAGAGCGCCGCGCAATAATTGTCGATATCACCATCCCGCATGACGAGAATCTCGTGAAAGCCGAAAAAGATAAACAAATAAAATATTTGGATTTGGCTCGCGAGGTTGTCGACATGTGGGCTGTGGATTCGGCGATTGTTGTTCCGATAGTCGTATCGGCTCACGGGTTGATTGCCAAGAGCCTCGACCAACATCTTAAGAGGCTCGCGTTAGATAGTTGGATCAAGGGCCTGATGCAGAAGGCGGTACTCCTCGACACGGCACGTATTGTGAGGAGGTTCCTCTCCCTGGAGCCCTAACCACCGGCAGCTTGGTCCCTGTACCCGATGCCGGTGGGCACTATTTTTTATATTTTTAAATATATGCTTTTTCTTTTAGATGTATTTAAAAATGTAATTTATAGGTTTAAAAAAAATAAATAAAGAGAAAATAATAATAATAATCTTTATTGACATTTAAAACTGTTGTACAAGTTATTAAGGATTCGCTGACTCCTGCGCTAGTTGAAACTGTGTTGCAGGAGACAGAGTCTTCCCCTCAAATTGATTGATCACAATTACAATTTTTACGTCAGTGAAGAGACAGAAAAAAAGAAAAGAAAAAGAAGCATTAAACTTGGGACTATTTTATCAGTACATGCATATGGATGTGTGTGTGTGTGTGTGTGTGTGTGTGTGTGTGTGTGTGTGTGTGTGTGTGTGTGTGTGTGTGTGTGTTTGTGTGTGTGTGTGTGTGTGAGAGAGAGAAAATGCTTGAGCGTGCGTGTAAAAAAAAGGGGGGGAAGGGTATTATTGATGTGAACATGGTTATATATTTATATATTAATGTTAGAAGGAGTCACATGTACGAAATTTTTACGAGGTCCTCTGTAGCGTCATAATCAAATTCTTTTATCCATGTAGTTACAGCTTTTTTCATTGCATTATTATTTAGTTTCATTATTTTCTTAATTTTATTACATTTATTGTACGTGTGTGGCGCTAAACAATTATAATGTCTCTGCGCAAATGTTGTCCTAACCAGGGGAATCGGGTGGCGTTCAACTCGTCTTTTATGTACCTGAGTGTTTTGGAAAGTTTTCCTATGGTATCTTCGTATTATTTGGTAGATAAATAGTTTCCTCACAGTTAGTACATCTGCCAGTTGATATAGGGTAGTTGTGGGTAATCTATATGGTAGGTATAGGAGGACTTTTAGTATTGCCCGCTGGGCCCGTTCAACATCTTCCATTAAGCTCTTTGCCGCACCTCCCCAGGCACATATACAGTATCTAATGATGGACTCGCACAATGCTTTATAGGTTTGTATAAGAAGTTGAGGGTCAGCTACCATTCGCAGACTCTTAAAAATGTATATCAATCTTCTTATCCTCGTCATTGTAGACTCAAGATGAATGTGCCAACTCAAGTGATGGTCCAGTGTGACACCCAGATACTTAATAGACTCCACTCGCATAAGCGCTGCGCAATCGCAGTTTATGTTACTCTCTTCCCTATTACAAGGGAATGTATGTATTTGAAGTAAGGAGTCTACATCTGGTTGACCAACATCTGTAATGCTGAAACAAACATACTTAGTCTTAGACGTATTTAGTGAAAGGAGACTGTTCTCCAGCCAAGCTGTTACCTTAGCTAGTCCCCTCGCAGCTGTTTTAAAGACGGTATTCCATGTGCAATCATGAAATAGCAGCACTGTGTCATCAGCAAACATTAATAAGTCCATTCCTTTCAAGGTAGCGACACTGCACAAGTCATTAATATAAATGAGGAATAATGATGGACCAAGCGTGCTACCCTGAGGAATACCATATTTGCATTTAGAGTCATCGCTCTCACAGTCTGCCACTCGAACACGTTGAGATCTATTTGTCAGATAATTCTGGAACCAGTCAAGTGCTATCCCCCTTATACCGACATTTTCCAGACGTGTTAACAAAATTGGAATCGAAACAGTGTCATGGACCCGGTAATGGGTCGATCCACTGGGACCACGGGTAAACACTGATTATAGGGGTATCTATAGATAGGTCTTTAAAAATGCTATTGAGGTTTCTAACATATTTTTTTTCTAAACTGAATAGTTTGCGCGAGAGACACTTCCAAAGTGGAAAAATGTGTCCCCCCCCCCCTCTAACTTCTAAAATAAGAGAATGATAAATCTGAAAAAAAAAAATATATGATATACATTGCCATGTAAACTACCACCAAAAATTGGTTCGAACGAGATCCAGTCAGTAGTTTTTTTTTAATACGTCATAAACCGCAATTTTCGCCTTTGCTACTACGGAACCCTTAATGGGCGAGTCCGACTCGCACTTGGCCGATTTTTTTAAGTTATAGTTTTCGCGGCGCACGCGATGTGATGAATTTTTTCGGTCATTTTTTTACATCTTGGGTTTCATTATTGAAGTTTTAGTAAGGATCCATATATTTTTGAAAATAAATAGCCTACGTTACTCCTAGATATTGTAGCTTTCTATAGGTGAAAGAATTATTGAAATCGGTCCAGTAGTTTCGGAGCCTATTCGTCACAAACAAACAAACAAAATCTTTCCCCTTTATAATGTCTATTCAGTGACTATGGCAATCTTAAATCTGGACTATTTGCTAATAAAGTATTTTAAATTAAGACATTTTACGATCCAGACGTTTTGCTTCTAGAGTATTTAGCGTTTATGTTTATTAGCTAACTATGGCGTTCAAAAATCAAGACATTAGAGCGACATAGACGTTTTACAAAGTAGACATTATGCTAGTGACTCTAATATGGGTTACTAGCATAATGTTTTTTTCGCGTAATGACAATTCAGTTAAGTTGACATGATAGTGTAGATAAATAAAGATAGAATCTGTTAAAAAACAGTTTTATATCTCACGTAAGCTTCTCACAACATGAAGCTTTTATAGCAATGCCCTCGCTATCGAGACCGCCTCACGTGACGCAAGTCCCCGGTGACATACACTTGTGCGCACAATATCCGTGTAATGAACATAAACGTTGTTACGATTGCGGTGAGCCGCACGCACCACGCGCTCGCGGCAGACGATACTGTGTGTATATCCTGATAGCTCGTGTGCTCACACCACAAGTTAACATCTTTTTCACCATTGACACTCGAAAAAGGGCCCGTGATTCATCAAAAACAGTGAATAAAACGCTCTTTGTTTCACCGAGTGAATAAAAAAATTTGAATTTGGAACATGCGCGAATGTACGGATTCTAGTGAAACATGCAAAGAGGTTGCACACTCTCACTATAAAAACGTACTAAAAGCCACCTAAATGTAATCACTGGCTGGATGGAATGTGGCTCAGTTTAAATTAAGAAAAAATAATGCCGCCATTTTCTGTGTAACTTTCCTTGTAAAAGTTTATGTTTGTCTCATAATCATAAAATGACTTCATCTAGTGATGAAAATGAAACTCATATTCTCGAAAAAGCGCTAAAGCGGTAGCTATTACTGATAATTTGCTGCTTCTTTTGTGTACTATCCATAACAAAATGTACCTAATTCATAATCACAAAGTAATCGTTTTCTCGTAGTCAATGGTGAAAAGTTGAGTACCTAACACGTGAAAAAAGAATTCATCTCGGCTCTTGTATCCCTCGATCCACTCAGGTTTCTCTCTAGAACCCCTCGCTACGCTCGGGATTCTACCGGAGAAACCTTCACTCCTCTCGGGATACAACTTGGTGCCTCGAAAAGAATTCACCTTTTTTTCACTTGTTGGGTAATCTACTATTGTTATGTCGGAAACGCACACTTATCGAGAAAGGAATTATTAAAAAATAAAAGCGATAAATTTGAATGAATAAAAACTTTTGCCAACACATATTTTAGCATCAAAAATCTACCGTATAGTTTTTGTTGGAATTTTATGTACCCTATGACACTCGGGAGATGAATACCTTTCATTTGAGACCCTATTCATCAAAATCCGTCCAGGCGTTAGGCCTGTAGAGGGGAACAAAGAAAACTACATACATACATACATACATACGCGCGAAACACATTACCCTCTCGCTGGCGCAGTCGGGTAAAAAGAGAATCAACCTCGGGCGGGACCGCTCTGACCGCTAAGCCACCGAAGCCCGCACGAAGCAGATCTAAATTCGACAAAAATAATAAATGGACGACTGATAATGAGTTACTTTAAATACTGAGTGGGCGAATAAAATACTGAGTGCCCCGTGAATTCCGTGATACAGAAAGTGTGTTCCTAAATTGTGAATTATGAGGATTCGAGTATAGCGCGCCCCAACTTGGATAGGTTAGGTTAGAAGGCCAACGCGGGAGCTGAGCTCCCGCTTTAGCCTTCGTGGTTATGTTTTATAACCATCCATAAATAGTGGCTCACTTAGTATTTTTGTACGCCACATTCAGTAATTTTGACACCCATAAATTGAATAAAATGATTCTTCACTATAGCAGCCAACCTATTATTTTTACGTGCTTTTCGGATTAATTTGTGGCCGCGTTAAATACAACCCTTTTTTAACCTATTTATTCCCATGCAAAGCCGGGACTCACGCTTCAAATTCACGATATTACATTATATTAATTGCATAGAGTATGGTATCATTATGCAAGGCATTACGAGACAGGAAAAGTGGAAAAACTGGCTCCAAATGAGCCTAAGTAGCAGGAAACCCAGATTATTGACTCGACGTAGGTTTATATAATAGGTAGTCAATTTCGTTAGCGACAGATTTTTTAGGGATCCCAACTACCCGTAACGACTGCCATAGATGTTCGTATGACAACCGGGACCGACGGCTTAACGCGCTCTCCGAGGCACGACCAGACCAATGCAAATACTCAATTATGCATACAAATATTTGTACTGAGCGGGGATCGAACCCGCGCCTCCTGCGCAGCGGCCGCGTTCACTACCACCACGCCGCGGAGGCTCCAACACATTACACATCCGATTCCATTAACATGCAACATGTGCCCAATAGATCGAACCGATTGATTTGTGTACCAATTACCGTCATGAGGCATTCCTCTGTGTTATGTGTTCGCCACGGTTGGGCACGCCGGTATTCAGCGCGTTGTTTCATAAAGATATAATTTATATAATCGGGTTAGCGATCGGATCGTTGGCCAATCTTCGTAAGGAAAAACCTTACTTTGACTGCCTCTGTGGCGTAGCGGTAGTGAACGCGGCCGCTACGCAGGAGGCGCGGGTTCGATCCCCGCTCAGTGCCAATATTTGTATGCATGAATATAAATATTTGCATTTCAGTCTGGGTGTTTCTATGTATAATATGTATGTATTTGCAAAAAGAAAAGTATCTAAGTATGTATATCCGCGTTCTAGATTCCATAACACAAGCTAATTAAGCTTACCATGGGTCCAGATAGCGTTGTGTAGAATGTTGTGGAATATTTATTATTATTATTATGTCTGTATGTTTTAACCGTGAGACAAATGAGGTTTAGCGCGCGTATTGTATTGTAATAATTAATCTATGCTTGGTGAGTTTGAGCTCGTCCACCGCAGTAGCGCCCCGTGCTATCCTCAACAGACACACAAGAAATGTGTACTGCGCGTATAGAGCACATTTTAGGTCCAAAATCCGTCCTGAGCAATACTATTAATATAATGTTGACATCCTCCGTGGCGTAGCGGTAGTGAACGCGGCCGCTACGCAGGAGGCGCGGGTTCGATCCCCGCTCAGCGCAAATATTTGTGTGAATGAAATATGAGTATTTGCATTGGTCTGGTCGTGCCTCGGAGAGCACGTTAAGCCTTCGGTCCCGGTTGCCATAAGAACATCTATGGCAGTCGTTACGGGTAGTTGGAGCCCTCAAAAATCCAAAAAACAACGGTCTAACTGCAAAACTTCGTTATCGCCTAATGTTAACATTGGGTTGTGGAGGTCAGATGACAATCGCTTCACGGAAAATATCGAGGTCTAGCCAAATCCGTGGTTAAGACTGGTAAAAAGCGGACCCCAGACTTCGAGCTGAAAGCTTAGGATGCGACTGGGAAATAACGCTAAGAGGAAGAAGAATGTGCGCTGTGTATATTAACGTCTATACATCCCCGAGCAGGTAGAACACGACGATATACAAGTCCCAATCGAGCAGTCCGACTGGGGAAGTACCTCCGCCCTACAGAATACCGCGGGTATAATAACCTCATGTTGTGTTCGTCGGTGAGTAGGGTAGCCAGAGCTCACTGGAGAGGTTTTGTGCTGTCAGTCGGAAGACCAAAGGATTGTCCTGCTTGTCTTCTGCGCTGTTCTTACAGGTCGGCAGCACGAGTGTGACTCCCCTGGTGTTGCACACGTCCATAGGCCGCGGTAACCACGCCCCATCAGTTGGGCCGTGTGCTTGTCTGCCACTTCAGTAGCATAAAAAAGTAGGTACACGTATAGTCGAGCCTTTCACAAAAAGTTGCAAAAAGCTGTGCTGTGCATCAAATAATAATGTTATTTTGGTCATATCTCTGGTTCAACTCAATCAATAACAATCAAAACGAACCACATCAAAATCCGTTAAGTACTTTTTGCGTTCATCGCCAACAAACAGACAAGAATTAAAAAAATATGATTTTGTGTTCAGAATCATTAATTTTAGCATAACCCAGGTATTTATTTATCTCCAATGCAGCAGCAGACGTAATTGATGTACGATTTTCTATTAGCACTTAGTTTAATTGCAAAAATAATGATATTAATGTACTTACGTATAACTGAGAGAAAACACACAAAAGGCACCGTGGGCAGCATGCTGACACTTAATGATGTAGGTACGCACTTACTATAAATCAAAATTATACCTAATTACAGTTAAAATGAACTAAATTAAACATCAAAATGAACTAAATTAAACAATAAAATGAACTAATTATAACAAAAACAAACTCAAAACGAAACAATTCTTAATTCAAACGCCTCAAAATTATGTTAATTTTTAAAATGTTAGTTTAAATTTGAGTTGTGTATATTCAGTTGCACTTGCATTGGGTGTGAGTTCAACAAGTGCGTGGTTCAGTGCGAGTGCTTGCATCGACCTACGCTCTCCGCCCGGGCTTACCCGAAGAGGGGGTATCACACGCTGATATAACTCGGAACATATAATATCTTGGTCCTAAAATGTGCTTTAAACGCGCAGTACACGTTTCTTGTGTGTCTGTTGAGGATAGCACGGGGTGCTACTGCGGTGGACGAGCGAGCATTCACCAAGCATAGATTATTAAGTTTGATTTACATCAGACTAGCGAATGCTTATTCTATCCTCTCTACGTCAAATTCTATTAGTATAAACAGTGACAGAACATACGTACGTTGTTCTTTCTTATGTAAACGATAAAAATAAGGTTTCATTTGCACTAAAATATTAAGCTTATAATCTATAATCACCGCGTGGTTCCCGGCAGGGTAAAATTGGGACCCCATGTGTCTAAACACACTATGCCGAAGTTACGCGACCGAAGTTCGGCACAATTACGCCTGCAATGCTATTTGAATTACTGACGACACACTATGCCGAAATTGCGTCGCGTCATAGCGTACAGCGTAACTTCGGTCGGGCGTAAGTTCAGCGGCGCAACTTATTCTGAGAGCACACATTATACGCGACCGAAGTTCGGTTCGATTACCGACGAAGATTCGGGGGCGGGAAGCAGCGGGGAGCCGGCGCCCCGCGTGTCTGTACAGTTGAAATAATTTAAAGAGATACGATTAGACGTTTATAGTCTAGGGTTGGAGCGTCTCAAATCAATTGTCAGAATAATCGATTCTGGTACAGTATAATTAAAATCAGTTAACAATTCAGCTTTTTTCGGGCATCATTGCCTAAATCCGGAGACGGAAATTCTTTTATGTAGCATTCAATTTGAAGTATCATAAACGCAATGTACTATAGCATCTGCCAAGATGACATTACTAACCGTAGACCTAAGAAAATTATGCAGAAGCGACATGATTTTGACCATTCATTATTTATTGAAGATATATGTACTTGTATACAAAAAATAAAGAAACTCATAGATATAAGTCAATATTTTACTGTTTGATGTAAGTAACAGTACGATATTACATCGGATTAATAATAATTGATAATAATCACCAAATTAAAATTTTTAGAATCCAACTTCTACCGATTTTTTTTGATAATTTAGCAGAAGAAATTAAATTTCCTTCTTTTTTTAATAAATTATCTTCTTTTTTAAAATTAAATTAAAATTTACATTATTTACAATTTCACGAGATTAAAATAAAATAAAATCAGCCGCCGAACTTCGGTCGCGTAACTTCGGCACTTATCGTGTGTCATATCAGCCGAATACGTCGGAACGTAAATTCAGCCGCCGAACTTCGGTCGCGTAACTTCGGCATAGTGTGTTTAGACACCATCTCCTCTAATTCGGTGTCGTACAAGGCGTCTAAGGAATAGGGCTGTTTTACATCACACAGATATATACAGCCCAGACTCAGCCTATACAGACAGCCTCCGTGGCGTAGCGGTAGTGAACGCAGCCGCTACGCATGAGGCGCGGGTCCGATCCTCGCTCAGTGTAAATATTTGTGTGCATGAAATATGGGTATTTCCATTGGTCTGGTCGTGCCTCGGAGAGCACGTTAAGCCGTTGGTCCCGGTTGCCATAAGAACATCTATGGCACTCGTTACGGGTAGTTGGAGCCCTAAAAAGTCCCAAAAACAACGGTCTAGCTGCAAAACTTCGATATCGCCTAATGTTACCATTGGGTTGTGGAGATCAGATGGCAATCGCTTCACGGAAAATATCGAGGTCTAGCCAAATCCGTAGTTAAGACGGTAAAGCGGACCCCAGACTCCGAGCTGAAAAAAGCTTCGGATGCGACTGGGAATTAACGCTAGCATGAAGAAGATTAAGGAAAGAATGCCCTTAGAATGCTCTTGTACTAGTTCAAGCTTCTAATTAACCTTTACAAAGCAATCCACATGTGCCAGGGCTTCGTTGGTCTCGCGATATACATACATACAATCACGCCTTTATCCTTGGAGGGTTAGGCAGAGGTGAATTAACACCCACATTTCACCAATCATTATATTATTAGATCCCACGTAATAGGGGGTGAGCCTATTGCCGTTTCCCGAGCCACGTATCTGAGGCTGAGTCTGTGCTATATATATCTGTGTGATGTTAAACAGCCCTATCCCTCAGTCGCCTTGTACGACACCGCATGGGAGGAGATGGGGTGGTCTAAATTCTACTCTGCCGGGAACCACGCGGCGGTTATTAGTCCTAGATATGTGTCCCGCGGTATACCTTACTGTCTCAGCAGCGCAGCGGTAACGAGTGCAATTGTATCACGCGTTGTGTACTGAATTCGATTTCTAGGTCACCTAGTCAGGTTTTTGTTTGGAAGTGCAGTTCTGTGCTGTCATACAATATATTGCATGCAATTGCATCTATGCTCCAATCGGTTAGGTAACGAAAGGTAATCTTAAGTATAGAGGCTTTTTATAGAAACACATTAACTAGGCTAATTAACTAACTAGTGGTTCGGTTTTGGTTTTTAGTCTTTAAAATGAGGTTCTAAACAGAAAAATATTTATAAACTGAGTTTTTAAATAAACATATTAAATACACACATCAAGAGGCATCGTAAATTTTGTCTTCGACATCATTGCAGCTAGCTAGACCGTTGTTGTTGGACTATTTAGGGCTCCAACTACCCGTAACGACTGCCATAGATGTTCGTATGGCAACCGGGACCGACGACTTAACGTGTTCTCCGAAGCACAACCAGACAAATGCAAATACCCATATTCATGCATACAAATATTTGCATTAAGCGGGGATCGAACCTGCTCATACCGCTCACGCTCACTACTGCTACGCCACGGAGGCTGTCAAGCTGTCAACCACGGAGGTTGTTTGCCACCTAAGTAATATAAAAGTTGCCAAGCTTTATGAGAGCTTCAACGTAAAGCGCATGTAATAACAGATCATAAAGCTGTTACATAAGAGAGGTAGGCAGCGGTGCGTGCGGTAATAAATGACGCGAACGGCGCGCGTCCTGCGATAAATGCGGACACGCGCAATTCTACGGACGTCTTGTTGTGAAGCGCTTTTTAATAGTACTTAGCAGACAAGCACACGGCCCGCCTGATGGTAATTTCTCCCTTCACCATTGCCCCACAGGATGTGCGAGACTATGGACATTACGAAAAATACCCTAATTTTAATACGAGTGTGGAAGTTACCAACTTATACCACTTAGGTGGCAGACAAGCACACGGCCCACCTGATGGAAAGTGGTTACCGTGGCCTATGGACGTATGCAACACCAGGGGCGTCACACTCACACCAACTTAACCAAAAGGTAGGACACGACGGTATTCCTGTCCCAATCGAGCAGTCCGACTGGGGAAGTACCTCCGCCCTACAGAATACCGCGGGTAAATAACTTCGTGTTGTGTTCCCGGCGGTGAGTAGGGTAGCCAGAGCTCACTGGAGAGGTTTTGTGCTGTCAGTGGGAACACCAAAGGCTTGTCCTACTTATCTTATGCGTTGACGGAACAGAAACTCTGTTCTTTCAGGGTTGGCAGCACGAGTGTAACTCACCTGGTGTGCACTACTTCCATAGTAACCACTTTCTATCAGCTGGACCGTGTGCTTATCTGCGACCTAAGTGTTATAAAAAACTAAAACCCGACTACTTAAAGATCACGCTCTGAAAGGTATTAAACAAGAAAATATCTAGGATAGCCGTGGTCGTATGCCACTTTTCCTTAGAATAGCATGTATGTATCGTTTTATTATAGTAAGTGGCATACGACCACGGCTATCCTAGATATTTTCTTGTTTAATACTTTTCAGAGCGTGATTTTTAAGTAGTCGGGTTTTAGTTTTAAACTTATTTTTTTATTTTTTTTATTTTGGGGCACCCAACAACTATAATTTATGCATATTTGAAATGTGCTAATTGAGCTCTTTAATTTGATACCATACACGGCATATTTATCTCAAATTATTTTTTCAACACAGTACTTTATGGCCGCTAGAGGGCGCCACATTGGATTTAGTGACACGTCATATAGCCTATAACCATCGGACGATCAAGGCGATTCTAACGATATGCTATATGTCCAGTTCTAATAAGTAGTTGAGCAGCTATGAGGGAACAAACGAACATACATACATAGCCTGTCAAAATCATAACCCTCCTTTGGCTTCGCCGTAGTCGGGTAAAAAGAAAATAACACCCAGGGCTCGAACCTGCGACCTCGGTTACCGCTAACCCTTCACAATTAAGAAATAATTAACGCAATTCGCGGATTGCGTAGTACTCAAACCACTTTCAGTTTCGATACCGTCCGGAGTGCGGCCAGATGAGGCGTCACGTTACTTGCCGCGACAGGTCAGACGGGTGCTCCACATATGCTCCACGTATGTAGGATGTAGGTGATCATGTTAACAAGGGCCTAATTGAGCCTGCGCGCGCTACTTACGACTGCTATATAATAACAATACAAGTGGTTTGTTCATAATTGGAGCATCTGTACAAATATATAGTGTTGAATGATGTTTAAATAACAGCTTTTTAATAAATTCATAGGATGAGTATAAACATTGATGGCGTATGATATGGTAGGTAGGTACTTATTTATACAAAAAAGAAGATTTTGATGTGATTTTCAGTGTCAGGCCCGTGATAAAGTCCCGTTGCATCTATTTGAACCCCAAATTTATTAGTTTTTACCCGACTGCCGAAAAAAAGGAGGGTAATGTTTTTCGAGACTATGTATGTATTTTCTTTTTCATGCTCTGCAGCCTGAACGGCTTGACGGATTTTGGCATGCGAGGTGTCATTTGAGTAGCGATGGTTCGCTGCGCAGATTCGTGGGCCGCCGGTGACTCCTTCTGCGAGCAAGTAATGCTCGTGAAGGAGGCGGCGGAGCGGGAGCGCGAGGAGCGAAGGAGAATCGCAAACCGCGCGGCCCGCAACGAGCAGCGGCAACTCGGGCGTCGGAGGTCGCAGAATGACCTCCGTCCCCCATGAGCGCGGGCCTGGGGGTGACGGGTAGAGCCGCCTGTCACCCTAGCAGAAGCAGGCCGCGGCGGTGGCACGCATTGCGTGCCCCCCCATACCCGGGGGCGGGTTGGGGACTCTGTGGGCCCCACACCGGAAGAGGGCAGATCGAGAGATATGGTCCTGGGTCGACCGGGGTGCGAGGGATATGGCTACGACAATGATGGGACCGCGATGCACAGCTAGTCTTCTATAATATAAAAATGAATCGCTGAATGTGTTGCTAAGCGCAAATCTCGAGAACAGCTGAATCGTATCCGCTAATTATTTTTTTAGAATTTTCCTTGAAATACGAGGATGGTTCTTACGAAGAGAAAAACTTAAAAAATTGTCTGAAAAAGTGTAAAAACAACACTTTTCTATACTCCCATACTAACGATTCGTATTAATACTTAAAATTCAAGTGTTAGTGGAGAGGTTCCGGGAAGACAAAACAATTGAGTGACGTCAGAGTGGGTGCACACGATGCGTTGCGGCGCCGCATCGCAGAAATTTCGACCAATCGGCGGCCACACAAGCGGTGCGGGGCCGCTCGTATAGCCGCCGATTGGCCGAAATTTCTGCAGTGCGGCGCCGCAACGCACCGTGTGCCCCCGCACTTAGCATCGTAAGAATTTTGACATCTATTGACATGGCGGTGTGAAGTTCGCGGGTTCAGCTAGTATTAGTATAGATGTATCCATTTGTCCCCAGAGCGATCTGCGGCCGCATAGAGGCGTACCTATCATCCCTCCCTCCCCCGTTCCGCCTGCAGCGGCCCCTTCTAGCGCGAGCGGCCAGTGCGGAGGCGCGCACGCCGGCCAGGGCGCCGTCCTTCAGCGTGTGCTGGTGCTCCACCACGCCGGTAAGTAGACCACTGCTGATATGATGTGTGCTGTGTGTTTTACCGTCTGTACATCCCCTCAACAATGCAAATCTGTAAGCGCACAACGTTGCGACCTTAGAGTATGCATAATATATAGAGCACGTCTATCTCTCAGGTCTTTGGCGCCGAGTGTTAGCAGATACTTTGCGATGGTATAGCGCACCTATAGTGACGTCACATGCATTACCGAAAATATCAATAGATGCACTTATTAATGTAGTTTGTTTTTACGAAGTTTTTTGTTCGGTTTGATATGCATGGATAAAATTAAAGCCAAAATACAAAAAAAACGGCGTCATTTTGCGTTATTTTTGCGTCATTATTACTACAAATATACGATGTTGTACAAAATTTTGATTTAACATATCGAATTAAATATTATTTGCGAAGTCATTTTGAAGGGTATTGTTTTGCTACTGATTGAGGTTGAGCCAGGAGCCTCGGTACTGTTCATACCCGTGATAGCAGTTCATTCTTGTAAGGCGCGCTCTATAGCAATGTATACTCTAAGGTTGCGACAGTTACATCGTCATTGGTCGATCTCCAGTGACGTCACCCAGTCCGACCAATGTCAATCTCTATCTAGGTTGTCGCAACGTTCTGCTCGTCGTTGTGCGCGAATTACATTGCTGAGGAACTGTATTCAACTGTAGTTATACTCACTTTGTAACTGTAGTGCCGTGTTGTTTCCCTGTGCAGTAGAATAGGGCCACCCCATCTCTTCCTGTGGATGTCGTAGAAAGCGACTACGGGATAGTGCTGGGGCCTTAGACAAAGTGACATTCTATTGGCGAAAACGCCAGTGGAATCGCTAATTGTAGTCTGAAATTGACATAAATCATTAATATAACTATATTTTTTAAATGAAATTTGAGTCTTAGTAACTCGAAATACATTATTTAACTTATCATTCTTACTATAACCACCGCAATGTCCCGAAATCCATTGTTAAAACCTTAAAAATGGTTCACTTCAACGCGATTCCATCAATAGAATGTCACTTTGTCTAGGGCCCCTGTTCTCTATCCGACAGTAAACATACAGCCCATGACAAAGTGCCCGTTTAACGGCAATAGGCTCGCTCCACATTACGTGGAACCGAAATCATAGCTGGCGAAACTTGGGTGTTAACGACGCCTACCCCTTCGGGGATTTACAGGCGTGAGTATATAATAATAATAATAATAATAATAATTTATTTATTTATTTATCAAAGAAGGCTTTACATTATATATTATCAATAGTCTTATATTTATGGCCATAAACTTATTATGGTGCTACGTTTATTAATACCATACACACTAGGTAGGTGTATAATTGCAATAGGATAACGTTTATAGACTACTGGCCCGTGTAGAAAAATGATGGGTCATTTGAACCACCAGGTGACCTTTATAGAACGATATAAGAGCATAAAATAATAAGATTCAGCACTATGCCGTCACTTGTAAGCTGTCCAACTGAGTGCAGGTGAAGAAGAGGGGGTTGTAACCCACGATTACTTCACCATGTCGCATGATTTTTGTACGGCGTTGCGGAATAATGGATTAGAAGCAGTATTGAAATATTATGAAACTGATGCCGTACAAAATCAAATGACCAAATTTACCCTGGTAATGTCGGAAAATAAAATAAAAATTCCGACTTTGTGGCTCACCATTTTTTGTACAGCACTACGCGTTTGCTTGTTATTTTTCATGGATCTATCGATGGTAAGAATGCCGTACAAAAATATATGACCAAAATATACTCACTCTACCTGTACTTTGTACCTGTACTCACCTGCACTCAGTTGGACAGCTTACAAGTGACGGCATAGTGCTGAATCTTATTATTTTATGTTCTTATATCGTTCTATATAGGTCACCTGGTGGTTCAAATGACCCATCATTTTTGTACACGGGCCAGTAGTCTATTACAGGTATATGTGAAATTTAAAAAATAAATATATCTACTTTACATATTTCTTACGACCTGCCTGATCTAGGTTTATGCAAACCTGTGTTTCAGGCCATGTCTTTTCAAGGTTAATTTTCTAGGGTATAAGGAATATAACAGTAAAAACAAAAAATATTTTTATAGCTAGAAAGACAAACGCCTGACACTCTCTCCTCACTTCAAGATTTCTAGCAGTTTCTCCGTGTCTATGTAATTTAACATCTCTAAGTATTCTGTACATAAGACCTTACAGTTCCAATAACTTACACTATATATGGTTAGTATTTTGTTAAATTTATTGTACAAAAAAGGACCCAAAAACACGTAAAATTTATTTACAAAAGCATACTTGGTTTGTGAAGTTATGCAAACTATATCTTTCCGTCTCTTGTCTGGAGGTATAGCAGACATAGGGAGTTTAGTATGTTGGTATAGAATGATGTTCAAGATAAATAATTGACGTACTGTTAACACCTTACATGACTGGTAAAGTTCATGTGTAGGAAACCTAAATGGATGAAATGTGGCTAGCTTTAGGATGGCTCTTTGGGCTCGTTCTAGTGGGAGTAAGATTGAACTTGCAGCACCACCCCAGGACGTTATGCAGTAAGTGAGGATTGATTGACACAGAGCTAAATATACCTGTTTAATTAACTTGTAGTCAGCTATTGCGCGTAAGTTCTTAAAGATGTACATTAATTTGCGTACTCTAGTACAAAGCAAATCGATGTGTTTCCGGAAGTTTAGATTTGTGTCAATCGTTACACCAAGATATTTTATGTTGTTAGTATTATTTAATGTGGGACAAGCGCATGCAACATCAGCGATTCTACAACTATGTGCAATATGGGCATTGATGGTTAGGTTAGTAGTCGGTTTATTTGTATTTCTCATTGTAAATAACATGTATTTTGTCTTATCAGTATTAAGCGATAAGAGGTTTTTTTGAAGCCACGTCGACACAAAATTAAAACCATTTTGCGCGTGTTTAAATACCTCGTCTCGTGATTTCGCTGCGAACAAGAGAGCTGTATCATCAGCATATGATATGATAATGCCGTTTTGAAGGGCTGCACTGCAAAGGTCATTGATGTATATTAAGAAAAGGGTTGTACCTAATACACTGCCTTGTGGGATTCCGTAGCTACTATTTTTGATTTCAGCACTCTTATACTGTCCTATTTTTACACATTGCTGACGATCACTAAGATAGTCTGAAAACAATAGTAGTTGAGTCCCTCTTACACCAAATGTCTCAAGCTTTTTTAAAAGTATAGTACAAGAAATAGAATCAAAGGCCTTGGCGAGGTCCAGGAAGATCCCCATGGTGTGCATATTGTTATCCAGATTGGTAGCGATATAATCTGTTAGCGTATGTACAGCTTGGCAAGTTGACCTATTTGGCCTAAAACCAAATTGACACTCTGAGAGTAACTTGTTATCTTCCAGATATTTTATTAATCTAGTGTGTATAATTTTTTCTAGTATTTTGGATAGGCCCGTTAATATAGAAATAGGTCTATAGTTATTAACGCAGTTTTTATCTCCAGATTTAAATACCGGTATATGTGTGTATAATATGTACATCCCCGAGAAGGTAGGACTTGATTCCAAAGAAGTGGCCTTTTTAGACTTGCTGATAAAAAGTGGTTACCTCGGACGGTCACGTGTTTCCCTCTTCCTACAGTACCGGCAGGCTTATTAGCTAACTCGGAATAGCAAAGCGATAGCAAAATTTGCGCGGTAATCGCACAAAAACGACAATTTGGTATTACGTATCACATTTGACAGAAAGCGATCAGCGAAAAAGGCGCGATAAGAAATGTCATCGCGATCACTCAAAAGGTCCTTTTTTAATGGCCGCCATTGTGAAAATAATATATACAGAAAATTTTCATTGTAAAAAACCAGTGGTAAATCAAGAAACACATATAAATTAGTCTTAGAAACAAAACTGTCGCTATTTTTCAGTTCCGCAGCATATAATTGTTAAGGCGATCTGATCGCAAATCCTTACGTAATACAAATTTTTTTGACGTATCGCGATCCATCGCGCAGTGATCTCGTTCTTACTGCTTATCGCTCGCTCGCTGGTCGCGAAAAGTTAGCTAATAAGCCTGCGGGTCCTTTAAGTTGTGGAATGAACTCCCTGCTGTGATTCTTTTTTCAAAAAGAGTATCAGAAGGTTCCTACAGGGTCAGCAGCCCCTGGTGTTGCACTCGTCCATAGCCACGGTAACCACTTCCTATCAGGTGGGCCGTGTGTTTATCTGCCACTTCTTCTTCATCTTAGCGTTATTCCCAGTCGCATCCGAAGCTTTCACTTCTGAATCTGAGTTCCGCTTTACCAGTGTAACTGCGGATTTAGCTGGACTTCGATATTTTACATGAGGCGACTGCTATCTGACCTCCACAACTCAAAAGCGCTAAACGGAAGCTGGAAAGCCAACCCCCAAGTAAGCTTGAACCGACCGAAAACGCACACCGTCTCGGGTTTTACATGAGGCGATTGCTATCTGACCTCCACCACCTAATAGCGATATAGTGATGATGTTGGCGGTGTGTGTCGCAGCTGCCGGAGGTGATCAACGCGACGACGGGCAAGCTGGAGAGCGGCCAGCCCTCTCTCCTGTGCAAGCAGAGCATGTTCGCGCGCTGGCAGTTCCTCGTGCAGCGTCTGCCGCTCGTGCACCAGGTACTGCCTCCTTCCTCTAGATATAGCTCTGTAAGGGTCAATACTTACTGGTGGAGCAGCAGTAAGGAACAGTAGATACTAGAAATAGTTGTGACTAGGTTCCCTTGCCTTAAACGCACGCCGTCTGTGGGCGGTCGGTTGCCGGAGGTGAGATTGTCGTAGCCATATCCCTCGCGCCCCGGCCGACCCAGGGCCATATCTCTCGATCTGGCCCTCTTCCGGTGTGGGGACCCAGAGTCCCTCATTACGCCCCCAGGTATGGAGGGCCTTCAAATAGCTATGAGATAGATTCAAAAATTTTCGTAATGGCTTGAACTTGGATTATACAGGGTGTTCCAAAATTCGAGGATAAGCCGGCCCTGCTTATGACTGCTTGAGAAAAAAAAAAAAATTATATCTCTATTTTTTTTTACATAGTAGGGCTTTATAAAGCCGATGCTGGCTGCTACTCTGTCAGTGGGAATTGATCCTAAAAATCCCCTTTTTTTCCGCGTACAAACTTTTTGCCACTTTCCTTAGAATATTACTAAATAATTACCTTTATAGTGAGTCAAAAGCTCATGGCATCTTCGATATCACGACATTCTAGCGCTTGTTTCCCACTCTTAATCCCCTTACTAACAACCCTTGCGCACGCACCCCCTCGCCCTGGTACTAACCCTTGCCGCGAGGCGCACTCGCACGCTGTGGTGTTGCAGGACGCGCCCGCCGCCGCCACCCCGCCGCCACAGCTCGACGGTCTGCTCTACAACGAGGCCAAGCTGCTCTGCCCCACCTACCAGGTACGTGACACTGGCTGGACTGTTATATACAGCTGGTGAAACAGACAGATAGGCAAATAGACAGATAGATAGACACACAGACAGATAGACAGACAAACTAACAGACAAACAGACAGTAGGACATTCTACACAACGATAAGATAGATAGACAGACAGATAGACAGATAGATAAACAGATTTATGGACAGATAGACAGACGAAGGACAGATAGATAAACAGATAGATAGATAGATAGACAGACAGATAGATAATAATAATAAATATTGTAGGACATTCTACACAACGATAAGATAGATAGATAGACAGACAGATAGATAAACAGATAAATAGATAGATAGATAGATAAACAGATAGATAAATAGATAGGCAAATAGACAGATAGGCAGATAGATAGACAGATAGATAGATAGACAGATAGACAAACAGACAAAGCAACAAACAAACAGATAAACAGACAGACAGTGGAGTCAATAGAGTTTCGTATGTACCCTTTGAGTACAAAACCCTGAAAACAACAATCTATATTTGGATTTACTATAGTGGTAAGATTTGATTTGTTAACGAGTGTTGGCACCCCACAGCTGGCAAAGGATCGTCTGATAGACGCGTTCGAGAAGGCCAAGCTCGGGCGCTGGATCAAGAAGCCGATCGAACAGGACCAGTTCGTCTGTGAAATCACCACGGCCGATCCTAACGCACTGTTCGCTTAGGCGGGTGTGTATCTCCACGCGTGGGACTCGGGGGCACGCCCGGCGGGGACGCCCGGGGACGCCAAGGGCAGTGGGCACGGGAGGGCACACGATGTCGATAAGATGTTTGCTAGTAACATAGATACTAATTTTAACGCAAATTCAGGAAAGAATACGTTATTTAAAGATGGCGGATTAATTAAGAATGAGATGAAAGATACTAAAGATGAATATGATAGAAAAGTAATTAATAATTCGCCTTTTAGTGACAAAAGAAACAAAATTAATAGTTGTAAAGTAAAAGTGAGCACATTCATTGGTTGTAATTCGGCACAAGCGTCTTATGATAATGATAATATTAGTGATGTAGTTACACCTCGGAGTCGCGCTGATACCAAGGTAGTTGATAACAGAAATAATACTAAAAGTATGACTAAAAAGTATAACTTTGATAAGTTAGGCGCTGATATAAGAGGCGATGAGCCTAGCGTACCTAAGTCAAATATTTCTAGTAACAACCAAAGCTTAGTTAACATTAGTCATTTAGTTAGTAAGGAACTAAAAAATAATACTATTAACTATAATATCGGAAGAGGTCGCGGACGTCTACATATGTTACTACAGGATAAGGTTGCTAGTAACGTAGGTGTTAGTAAGTTTCATAGTATTAGTAACGATAAGATTAGCGTGGGCAGTGCACGCCCCGGTAATAACACTAGTATTAATACGATTAGAACAAGAGGTAACTTTAATAGCGTAGGAGTAAGTGATAATCTTAAGAGTCCAAAAGATAGGCTAGATGTTAAGGAAAAGTCGGTGTCAGAGATACAGGCGAGACTAGAGAATATACAGCTAGGCGAAGATAAATACAAACATTGGAAAGATTACTATAAAAATCGAGCAAAACGTAGAACTGTCGAACATAACACATCAACCGATGATTTGTTTGATTTTTACATCAAAAGCAATGATACCGATACTGATCTAGTTGCTAATGTTAGTGTTGCAAGTGAAAAGTATTTGGATGCCAAAGATAGACAAACAACATCTGAATTAGAAATTGAGAAAGATTTTGTACATTTAGACAAAAATAATCTAGTAGAGAATAGACATAAGGGACTTGTGGACGCCGCAAGAGAAGTAGAAGATAAAGGAGATAGCAGTCGATTGAGACCAAAAATTAATAAGTTAGAATTATATCTGCGTAGGTTTAGAGACTTAGATATGTATAACAAACAAGATAGCGTAGACAATTCTAAAGTTAAACATGTAGGTACTGATTATTATCAGAGAGCTTTTATTAATGTACATAAAAGTGAATTAAATAATAATTCGTCCTTTGATACGCGACATAAAGATTCTAGTAACGTAAATAACGTTTTCGAAAACCTAAATAACACTTCCAAAAACGCTAGTGAGGCGACGCAAGCACAAAATAAAATAACAAACAACGTATTGTTAAGAAAATTACGTATTTACGACCAAATAAAGTAGGTTTGAGGATTGCGAGTACGGTTGTGTTTTTCCCACCTCTATTTGGTGCCACTAGTCCGTAATAGAGGCTGTACCGCTAGGGGGCGCTACCAGTACCTTGGCTTAATCGTCTAGTGCCATCTAGCGGATCACTTGTACAATTAAACATGTCAGACGATTCTGAATCTTCTGACAGTCAATTAAATTGTCAATTTTGTTTGTATTAAAGTTTTTAAACTAAGTGTATTGGCTGTGGTTTATGCTGTAACCAATTTTTAATAATTGTACGCATAGAACGGACACTTCTGCTTCAATTTTTTCAAACCCATCATAGGAGTTAATCGTGAGGTGGATTGGACTCGAACCAACTCAAACTGCACGGTAAATCTCGCCTCTGCCATATTTTCAAGGAACTAAGCGCGTCTTATAAAGGAAAGAGGCACCCCGATAGATAGACAGGGAACCCAATCTCATTTCCCTGTAGAACACTGACGCCCAGTTTCCGAAAGGCTGGTCAACGTCAAATGAACTAATCGGCTGTCAAATCTCTTGTCAAGTAGCAATTAGGTTGCTTTATACATGGTTAAATAGTTTAATTTGATCATCGTGTCGGTTAAAATAGCTGATTAACCAACACGATGATCAAATTATACTATTTACCATGCTTTTAGCAACCCAATTGCTACTTGAAAAAAAATTAAAATTTAACAGTTGATTAGTTAATTTGACATTGATCAGCCCTTAGGAAACTGGGCGTGAGCCTGCTTCTAGGGATAACACCTACTTTGATTTTAAACCTCACGCTACGCGATGCAGCCGTTTCGTAGGCTATTATAATAGTAGTAGGTACTGAAATTACTGTTTCTCAATGTCAGTAGGAGAGTGTAGGTGGCGCCACTAGTAGTGTTCTTATTCCTGCGAGCTTCCTCTACTGTTCTGAGCTCTTCCGTACGTCTTCCATATTCTTCTATATCTAGCGCGATACGGAACCTTATGTCTTGTTACTAAGCTCTATTTTTCAGTGACTACAATTGCTTATCACTTGATTATATGTGATTTTTGTATGGAAATAAACAATTGATTATGTTTTTCTTTTTTTGCAAAGTTTTTGATTTAAAATGAAAGAAATGTATAATACTTTTTTTTTAAAATTAGGCATTGTTTAATATAGAAACGATGAGCCTATCACTTAATTTCTTTATAGAATTTTATATTTTATTTGAACACAATTATTTTTTTATGTTTTTGTACACTTTAAATATGTTTAGTGCCATCTATCGGACAAATATTGATTGATTAAACACACACACAACTAAAATTAGTTTTACAAATGCTTATCGGAAATGGTAAGCTATTGTAACTCCCTTGGGTAGTCAGAGAAAGCAGCTCACTATTCTTTCTATCCTTATATACTTCACGAGCTCACTCTACTATTAATAAATCTTGTGTAAGCCCGCTGATGTCTGGTCCTTCAGAATTACTTTCCTTTTTATTTCATTACTAAGGTTATAATTAATTTCTGTATCATATAAGTGTATATAATGTTCTGAGTAGCGCAGGTCGCCCCGGGTCTCCCCACCACTGCCCCATGCGATGTACAAAGAATGGTTTCTATCAAAGCACATATAACATTGTATTATATGTATAGTAAAAACAGTATTTTCTTAATATATTTTAGTTGTATTAATAGCCGACAGATGTCTTTCTCTGTTATATTTAAGATGTTTATATACGTAGTTTGAACATTTATGTAGTTTGTAGTTCTGTCTCTGTCACACTGTATACAGTATATGAGATGGAACGCTTTGGTAGAAGATCATTTTTCCCCGTCGAGTACCACGCGGTTGGTACAAATCAACCTTGGTAGCAGAGAGGTCTGATGTTTTTATATAGAATTGTATAATTGTGAGCGAATTTAACGTAAAATTGCAAAGATCTTAGAACAAAATTATATTTCATATGTTACCACAAATCTAAGCGAATCGCGACTGATATTAACTAACGCCATCTAGCGGTACATTAGCGAAACTTTTTACGTTGACATTTTTAGAGTTATTTGAATGTGTTTTTGTCAACGAAACCGCATAGCATTGGTTAATTATATTGCTTAGATAAAAGAATGTGTAGATAATTACTGTATCGCCTTCCATAATTCTATCGTAGTTCAGTTACTGAATAACAGAGGGCGTGAGTAGTCGCTCTGAAAGTCGACAGGTAACATTTTCCAGTTGTTTGTAATGTTTAAAACTTTGACGAACAGTTACATATAGTTGCTCATTGTTACAGAGGTTTTATTTTTTGTATTGAATATTTGATTTAGATGTAAGTACAATTGTAATGTCGAAGAAATAATATATATATCGTAACATTTGGTCAACGGAGACGTCGTCGAAGACTTAATCTTAAATATAGATGGAACGGAAGAGGTTGACTGTTCTTACTTATGCGTGTCGCTCGTGATAGAGCGAGACGGCAATAGATTTAATGCTACTTTTAAACGTCATACTACGATTAATTTCAAGTACATACATACATTCACGCCTGTTACACACTATGTGTGTGTTAGTGGACACTATGTCATGGATTGTGTTTATCGCTTAGTCGCCTTCTGCGAAATTTGTGAAAGAGATGGGCTAGCCCTGTTTTACTCCACCGGGAGCCAACACGTTGTACTTTGAAATTTTACCATTTTAGTCTAGTAAAGTATTTTTATAAAACTTAAAAAAAAAACTAATGCTGGACAATAATAATTTTTTTTGACAGATTGAAATCTATTGTCTATGACCAAGCTGGTGACGTTCAATGACGTTTTGCGTTCCGTCTACGTTTAATTGTGAGTGTTTGTGGTAAGCACGGACGTCCACAGACGTACTAAGAGCTTACGTTTAGCTTACCAAATTAGTTTAAATAGTAGTTTTAACCAAATGACACGTTTTATTCCGGGAAATCAAAGATTTTTATGTATATATTAGTTGTTACAACAAAAAATACGCACAAATTTTAAATTAATTCGGAAATAAATCGAAAAAAAAAATAGTTTCGGTCATACAATTAATATGCTAAGTGACCTAGTATATACATAAAGGTCTTTCGAAGCACCATATCTAAAAAAAGGTGGTCTGCTTACCCCCTACACCATCGCCCACCTAATCCCCACATGACATATTGTGTGTCTGTATGTTGTAGCCATTTTATTAATTTATTGTTATTATATAAACGTACTTAAGTGTAATGTCGTCGGTAGCGAGCCCTAAGGCCCTTGACAGAGTGTTAAAGTTTAGGAGAAATGTTTACCAGACGAACAAATTATTCCAAATGTTATTTTTGTGTTCTTTTTTTTATGTAAGCTTGTGTGTGAGTTCGTATCGTAAGAAGAGCTGTAGAAGTATTGCACAATGTTCGGTCACGTGTGTGACTGAAAATAATTGAATCTGATGTATAACTTCAATAAATATTTTATAAGCAAGTTTGTGTATTTATTTACTAGTTGATGCCTGTTATTGTGATTTTTGGCCATAGGTATCTCCAGTTCTACTCAATCAATGAGCAGTTTTCCAGTAGGTATTTATAGCGTTCCTAAAGACAAGCTAGATGGCGTAGCCGGCACTTTTGGTAAGTAGAGTGTGGTCTCACATCTAGTGTTCCCTAATTTATGGAAAAAATGTTCTTCGGTTTTGTAATGATTTACTTTACATAAATGTTTTGACATTTTTTTTTGATAAAATTATTTTAAATATAATATTATTTTAAATTACAGACAGTGACACGAAAAGAATTAAGCGTTTTATCATATTTTATCTATTGTAATATGGGTAAATGAAATTAAACTTTGGCAACATCGCACAAATAAACCACAGAGTACATTAAAATTACCAAAAGCTATGCTAGCGCCATCTCTTGATGATTTAAAAACCAACTGATTATTATACCTACTGGAAAACTGCTCATTGCCCAAGACGTTCGAATATCTATATCTCTAAAAAAAAACTTACCAAAATCAATTCAATGGTTTTTGTGTTCAACAGACAAGGAACAAGTTACTTGAATGGTGGGTCCACCCCTGCTTACAATCCCCAGGGGCATGTTTAGACCCTGTCAAAAAGTCAACGCAAAATATACAATTAACTTTTGTTGCTAGTAGTAATTGAGTAGGGGCTTCTAAGTGATGCACTTTTTTGTGCGACAATCCACTTCGATAGCCCGTATCGTAAGTGTAAGTTTATATAGATATCAATCAATCAATCAATCAGCCTATCGCAGTCCACTGCTGGTTTGCCGATCCTCCGCCTTCCGCATCCAGTCCGTCCCAGCCACCTTTCGCAGGTCGTCGGTCCATCTGGCTAGGGGATGTCCTACCCACCGTATTCCTACGCGCGGTCTCCACTCTAGGACTCGTTATATAGATAAACCTTTTTAAATCTCATCACGGAAACGACATTTTTATTCCAATCCTGAAATACCTTTCTCTTCTGTTCTCTAACCCTCAATCCTGAGAGGAAGCCTTCGCCGGAGCCTCGTCAGTTTATCAGCAGGATACTTACCTTCTGGCCACTGGCCAAGAGTCTCGAAGATCTTGATGGCGCACAATATTAAAATAGGTATACCTTTTTATGCGGCGCACATTTACAGCATACAACGCTCTAATTATACGTGCCACTCATGTCACTCTACGAGGTACTTTCTTACTGGGTTAAATTACACCTACTCATTATGTTCGCTGCAAACCGAATAATTAAGACTAGGCAGCGTCAGTGGGAAGACCAAAGGCTTGTCCTACTTATCTTTTGCGCGGACGGCACAGAATCTCTCTGTTCTTACAGGGTCGGCAGCATGAGTGTGACTCTCCTGGTGTTGCAAGAAACGGTCTCGCGTAAACTTAGAACTCAGGAGTCCCAAGGTGAGACAGTTATATTTCACGATGGACCAGCGGTAGATACTTGTGTAAAGGACACAGGTTCGTTCCTGCGTGGAACACTGTTCTCTGCAGGTCTAAAAAGGCCACTTTATTAGAATCGTATTAGGGTAATATTTTGTACTGCAGGGTTATTTATACCAAATTGGAATCTGCTTAGTAAATGAATTGTTGTGATTCTGCTCATATGAGTGACCATTTTACGAATTTTATAGGAATCTATTGAGATGGCAATTCATAAAGTTACTAGCGGATCCCTCAAATCTGGGATAATTCTACAAAGTAGGTACTAATAAAACAAAGTGATATTTTGGCACAAAACATTATATTATTTATTGATACAATAAATTTTAATATTCAATTTAGGTTACAACTAAATGTTTATTCTTAACAATTCCATCCGAGCTCCCTAGCACTTAACTAGTTCTTATAATATCACAAACACAATATCCTTATTATTGTAATTCCTATTGGTGCAGCTACGCCTCATTCAGAGGAAGCCTTATGTAAGCTTAGATACATATTTATATGTAATTCTGAGGTATTCTCATTATTATAACATTGCAAGCGTCTGATGAGCGATATACCACAAAAATACAAGTGGGCGACACCACATACATTTAGCACCATCTAGCGAGTACGAACCGAACTAAACTACCGATCCTGCATCGCGATATTAAAGTTCTCACATTGGTCCCGGAGTGAACTCTTACGCTGTAAGTGACAGGATTCTCTTTACTATGTGTCTTAGGAATGTCTTACTGTAGTTAAAATAGTCGAATTTTCGTGGGCTTCAATAACCCGTAACGACTGCCATAGATGTTCGTATGGCAACCGGGACCGACGCGCGACGCTTTAACATTATACTGTCTTTATATACTTTGATGAGTCTATATACAGAGCTGTGGTACCATCTAAAGCAAGGGTGCCCAACCTTTTTAGCTGTCGGGCCAAACTTACGATTTGGACATTTTTGGCGGGCCAGTGCATCTTTTTACTACATACACCCCCCCCCCCCCCCTAGGTTTCGGAAGATGAAATTGGCTCATCTCACGCCCATCTCGGGTATGGGGACCGCCGCCACGTCCCCATCTAGCCCCTGGGAATGGGGCGGTGCAAGCAGCTCCACCCGTCACCACCCTCATGAGGGACAGAGGCCTCCTTTTGGAGTATTACTTGCTCACAAAAGGAGGGGCGGCCGCCCACGCACTCGCGCAGCGTACTATCGCCGTGAGCAAGGTGGCAAGCGAGAGAACTCTCACTCCTACAGTGATGGCGTCTCCCGCGTCATAACGATGGCATTCGGTGGTTGGCTCTTACCGGATCCGACGCAGAAAGTCCCCGAAGCATCCGTGCCCGGTAATAAACTGCAGGATGGAGGAGTGGCTAGAGAGGCTACATGGCGGCCTCTCTAGCTTTCCCCCATGATGGGTCTTATCGCCGCTACTACGGTATGTCCTTCACGGCTCGGGATCGTGTCCCCGTTCTCGCGCCTTTTTTCGGTAACGATATTGCACCGAAATAACTTTTTTTATAACGTAAATTTGACTTCACCTCGCCTGATAGTAAGCTGAAGGCAGTCTCGGAAAAGAGGCTCACCATTATAGACACGTAGGCATCGAGTTACAATGGTGGCACTCAGCTTGTCGGCCTCATCAGATGCTTTTTCGGGCCCCGCTTAAAGGATCCGGGACTGTAGGAAGCTTTTTGCTCCTCTCGCAGTGGCTTGCGCGTGCCACCCGAAATTCGTCCGCGGGCCACTTCGTGGCCCGCGGGCCTGGGGTTGGGCACCCTTGATCTAAAGAAATACAAAAATATAACTATATATATCTAAATTTACCACGCCATGCGCGAGTATACATAGCCATGCTTAGCACGATTGTTTTGAACAATAGGATGATTTAATAACACCACCGCCTTTACACTAGTTGAGCGAACCAAACCATACATCTTGTTAGGTCCGAGAACTATACCGAAGTCACATTCGCTTTGAAACCTTACATTATAGACATTATTATTAGCTATAATCCTAAGCTGCGCTCCTTAATAGGTCTGTATCGGTATTGTATCTTGAGAGACATCCATCAAATTTTTGTCAATGAATAAGCTATCTCATAAGCCTCATCTTCTAATATATAAAAATCAATGCCACTTTTCGTTGTTATTTTATAACTCAAGAACGGCTGAACCGATTTGGCTAATTTTAGTCTTGAAATATTCGTGGATGCCCAGAAGGTTTAAAGGGTGAGAAAATAGGTGCAGCGGGAACGGGATAAAAATTCACGCGGGCTGAAAAAAATCGCCGGTACAGCTAGTTCTATATAGAAAGATGATATTTGTAAAACACGATATTCGCAAAACATCATAATTATTCTCATCATTCGGATTGATGGTCTTAACATTCATTTTTATATTTTTTTAAAGCTTTTTCGATTTGTCTTTCTTTTTCGTAAGAAAATGAACGAAGCCCGGTCGCGCTAGCTCATCTTTTGGTAAAGTTTATTTTCTCTTTTATGGAGACGAGTTTAAAAGGTCTGATACTTTTCGATTACTTTATCGCGTAGATTGACCTATCTCGGATAAAGTATCTCTAGAGAACAGACAGATACTGTTTCGCGGTTTAAGTTAAGATATTGTAATTTTTTTAACCGACTTCAAAAAAGGAGGTTCTCAATTCGTACCCAATTTTTTTTTTTATTTTTTTTTTTTTTTTGTATGTTTGTTACGCGATTGTGAAGCCAATTCTAGACGAATTTTGAAAATTCTTCTTGTATTCGTAAGTAGATTATTCCGAAGTGGTCCCATTTTAATTTCGTAAAGATCTGATGATGGGTTTCCGAGATTAGACCAAGGAACTCTTCAAAAAGTACCAGGAAATCAGCCGCGATTGCTGCAATGGAATATTATTGCAATGTTTCTGCCATTACACATCATAACATCACGCCTGAGTCCTTTGAAGGGGTACGCAGAAGTGTTTAGAATATTCAGCTATATTTCCGGTGTATATGCATTGATTTTAAAAATTATTTTTGAATAATGATTTAATATTTTTTTTTGTAGCGTGGCCGGTGTGATCTGTATTGCAGCGTCAGCAGCGCATGTACAGTCAGGTCACTATACATGCGATGTACAGTCGTGAGACTGTACAAACTCACTAAAAAGAGAAAAATAAATTCATTTTTAACAAAAAAGTTTAACCGACTTCAAGAAACGAAAAAGAGGCACTGAAAAGCGAAAAATAACTTAATTTACAGACTTACTGATTTATTAGAAGTCGGTGCCAGCCAACTTTGTTTGTTGTGTCTGAACTACTATGATGCAATCAATTGAAATATGGCCTCTCTTGGGCTAGGTACCGACTTCTAATAAATCAGTAAGTCTGTAAATTAAGTTATTTTTCGCTTTTCAGTGCCTCTTTTTCGTTTCTTGAAGTCGGTTAAACTTTTTTGTTAAAAATGAATTTATTTTTATTACATCACAAGGTATATCACTTAGGTTGTATTTTAACCCTCTTCACAATATAGGATCACACGAGCAATCCTTCTAATATTGGAAATATGTCAAAGTACGGTACTATGGGGTGAATAGGGATCAATGGGTGAATAGCGATAAAATGGTCAGCTGAATTCTGTAGTAATGAAAATATGGATTAGTTCAATGTAATAATGAGCAGAGTTATCAATAATAACTGGTTAGATACTTGGAATTCGGGAGAGAAATTATTTAAAAAAATCTAACGACCATTTTATCCCTATTCACCCTTTGATCCCTATTCACCCTGTGAAGATGTTTGTCACGTTCAAACGGTTGAACGGATCTGGCTGAAAGACAGATTATAGACAGAAATTCCACTTTGTCTTCTTATCTCTGGGATATGTCGCGGTGTTGCCAGTGCTCAGTGGCTGTCAGTCCGACAGCGGCAGTTGCGACGGTCCAATGCAAGTCGTATAAGGCCGGTGAGCTCGGTGTAGAGCGGGCAGGCGCGGCTGGCCGGCTTGCAGATCTCGCGGTGGTCCACCGACACGCCGCACAGGGAACCCACACCCGCGTCTGCGGGAGAGTCATACATGATACTATGGATCTGGGCCCATACCATGAACTCTTAAAACAGGTCAGTAATTGAACTGTTGTCATTCTACCAACTGCAAATGTCACTTTGGAATCCCTTTGTAATCCTATATATTTATATGACAGTACAAAGTGACATTTGCAGTTGGTAGAATGACAGCAGTTCAATTATTGACCTGTTTTAAGGTTTTTGGTAAGGCCGCAGGACAGGACCCGTTGACACACTGGCGATCAGCTATAGTTACAAATATTGTCAATCACAGTGCCCACTGTAAGTGTTTCGTACACAAACGACATTCCCATTTCACTCACCAGTGCTCGATACCAGCTTTCTCATTTCACCCACTAGTGGGGAAAACGGACATTCTCATTGCCCCTATCAGTGTATGAAGCCGACATTCCGATTTCACCCACCAGAGTGTTAAACTGACATTCCCATTACACCCTCCAGTGGATGGGTAAAATGGGAACATCAGCTGTATGTCCGTCTCACATCGAAACATGCTACTCAAACGGACATTAAAAATGTCGGTTCCACCCACTGGTGGATGAAATAGGTAAGCCAATTATTTTTCACCATTGACACTCGAAAAAGGGCCCGTGATTCATCAAAAACAGTGAATAAAACGCTCTTTGTTTCACCGAGTGAATAAAAAAATTTGAATTTGGAACATGCGCGAATGTACGGATTCTAGTGAAACAAGGTTGTACACTCTCACTATAAAAACGCACTAAAAGCCACCTAAATGTAATCACTGGCTGGATGGAATGTGGCTCAGTTTAAATTAAGAAAAAAAAATGCCGCCATTTTCTGTGTAATTTTCCTTGTAAAAGTTTCTGTTTGTCTCATAATCATAAAATGACTTCATCTAGTGATGAAAATGAAACTCATATTCTCGAACGCGAAAAGACTCCTGAGTCTTTTCGCGCTAAAACGGTAGCTATTACTGATAATTTGCTGCTTCTTTTGTGTACTATCCATAACAAAATGTAATTCATAATCACAGAGTAATCGTTTTCTCGTAGTCAATGGTGAAAAGTTGAGTACCTAACACGTGAAAAAAGAATTCATCTCGGCTCTTGTATCCCTCGATCCACTCAGGTTTCTCTCTAGAACCCCTCGCTACGCTCGGGATTCTACCGGAGAAACCTTCACTCCTCTCGGGATACAACTTGGTGCCTCGAAAAGAATTCACCTTTTTTTCACTTGTTGGGTAATCTACTATTTCACCATTGACACTCGAAAAAGGGCCCGTGATTCATCAAAAACAGTGAATAAAACGCTCTTTGTTTCACCGAGTGAATAAAAAAATTTGAATTTGGAACATGCGCGAATGTACGGATTGTAGTAAAATATGCAAAGAGATTGCATACTCTCACTATAAAAACATACTAAAAGCCACCTAAATGTAATCACTGGCTGGATGGAATGTGGCTCAGTTTAAATTAAGAAAAAAAAAATGCCGCCAATTTTATGTGCAATTTTCCTTGTAAAAGTTTCTGTTTGTCTCTTAATCTTAAAAGACTTTGAAGTCTTTTCGCGCTGAAGCGGTAGATATTAATGATAATTTGCTGTTTCTTTTATTACTATCCATAACAAAATTTAATTCATAATCACAGAGTGGTTTTCTCGCAGTCAATGATGAAAAGTAGCGTACCTAACACGTGAAAAAAGAATTCATCTCGGCTCTTGTATCCCTCGATCCGCTCAGCTTTCTATCTAGAATCCCTCGCTACGCTCGGGATTCTACCGCAGAAAGCTTCGCTCCTCTCGGGATACAACTCAGTGCCTCGAAAAGAATTCATCTTTTTTTCACTTGTTGGGTAATCTACTATTATTGGACGATAAGCCGGTTTCACAAACTGATCGGAGGAATAAGAATGTCCGTTTCACCCACAGGGGGTGGGTAAAAAGGAGAAAACTGGTTTCGCTAACAGGTGTGTAAAGTGGGAATGTCGCTTTCACCCACTGGAGTGTAAGGTAGGATAGTCTAGTAGGCAATAACAAGCACTGTACGTACCGGCGGAGTCCTGGCTGACGATCCTGAGCCACAACACCGACATGAGCGTGCGGCACGTCTCCACCAAAGAACGCACACAGGGCGGGCACTCTCTCGTAGCCACCAGCCAGCGCGCCTGTAGCTCCAACACCAGTTGACAGTCTAGAGGGGATAGTAAACCTTTTGATTAATGAATGACTTCACCTGTATCGAAAAGGAAAGAGTATGGTAAAAAATGTCAGTAGTGAACGCGACACTCGCGACAGCTACATAGGAGATATATATTTGACCAGTTGACAGTCTAGAGGGGATAGTAAACCTTCTGATTAATGAATGACTTCACCTGTATCGAAAAGGAAAGAGTATGGTAAAAAATCGACAGTAGTGAACGCGACAGCTACATAGAAGATATATATTTGTATAATATGGGTATTTACATTGGTCGTGCTTCGGAGAGCATGTTTAGCCGTCGGTTCCGGTTGCCAAATGAACATATGGCAATCGTTGCGATTATTGCGAACCCCGAAAAATACAACTGATAACTGCAACGCTCCAATATCGCCAATGGGTTGTGGAGTTCAGATGGAAATCGCTTCACGGAAAATATCGAGGTTCAGCCAAATCCGCAGTTAGACTGGTAAAGCGGACTCCAGACTCCAAAGTGAAAGCTTCGGATGCGACCGGGATTAACGCTAGGATGAAGAAGACTGGAGGTGAATTCATGTTGACCAGGATTCGAACCCGGGGCCTCGATCCTGACTTTGACTGACTGACTGACTCTGGATCTGTAAACTACTACTACTACTCACCCTTGCTGATCTCCAACAGCTCTATACTCCTGGCGGTGATGGGCGTCTTGATGGCGGCGAGAGGAGACCCCCGGTGCGGCACCGAGTAGAACATAAAGCCTACACTCTGCTCCCAAAGAGAAGACCTACTCGCCAGACATGACATGTCTTCTGAAAAGGTCAAACGGAACTTGTTGGTAGTAGTCTTTTGAATGCCGACCCGCCCCGCCTTCGCTCGTGGTATACAGAATGAATGAATTATCTGGCGGGATAGTACTTGGAGTATTTTGTTAGATTTCAAGGATTTCCTTTAATTTAATTGACCATTTACATGTTTGTTAGAGATATTTGATCCTTATGATTGATACTATCGATTGCTGCCATAAGAATACAGGATTTTCGGATTTTAGTCAAATTACTAGGGTAAGCGAATTTTTAAAAATATTTGAATACAGTTTTGTTTCTTTTTAAAAATGAAGGAATGTTTCCTTTGAGTGAAATTCTCTATCACCAGTATATAAAGTATGTTTTCTCCAGGTGGGGTGCGCATTTTATTACATAACTTTTTTACTCCTATCATCGGATTTCCGAAAATGTTTCTCATACTATTTAAAGTCATAATGATCATTCTTCATAAAAATTTTACAAATAAATATTGAAATATATAATCATTGAAATTCATAATATCACATCATAAATTTGTTGTTACTAATATTTGTTTTCATATATTTGTTTATACTAATAATCCAAACTCATAATCATTTCAATAAATAACTTCTTTTTTTTTTATACCACTTAGGTGGCAGACAAGCACACGGCCCGCCTGATGGAAAGTGGTTACCGTGGCCTATGGACGTATGCAACACCAGGGGCGTCACACTCGTGCTGCCGACCCTGAAGAAACCTTCTAATGCCCTTCTTGAAGAACCCCATATTGTAGTCGCTTGGGAAAACCACCGCGGGGAGTTCATTCCACAGTTCATAAAGGTGTTTTATTCTAATATTCGTTTTAATATTTCTTAATCATAAGTGTTTTTATCCGTATTTTCCGTATCCGACTTGGATAGATTAGGTTAGAAGGCTTCGCTCCGCTCCGCTCCCGCATTAGCCTTCGTGGTTATTTTTTTTTATAACCATGCAGAACTATATTTAATCCAAAAACAAATTTAAAACAAAATTTGTCACTCTAGAAAAATGATAATATGAGTTAAAATATTTTCTTGGTAATACCCTTTATTTACAACAATTATGATAATTGAATGTTATGAAGAAAAAAGTTATGAATAAAAAAAATATGATCACTAACGGTTATGAACTCCGTTGTTAGGAATAAAAATGTATATAAAAAATATATGAAAAAGAAAATTATGAAGAGTGATTATTATGAGTACAAATCGGTAGTAAGACAAAGAATATGATTTAAAAGTTTATGTAAGCCAATATGGACCCCTCCAGGTGACATCAAAATCTTCTACCCGGTATACTTATGCCTGCAATTTATTAATTTTCAAATAACGTAAGTATTGCAATCTGCCGGATTTGTTGACATATGTTACTGCTCCGCTCCTTTGAGTAGTAGTGTGATCATAATGGCCTAATCTTCCCATAAATAAATCGGACTATTCAACACAAAAAGATTTTTCAATAGGAACGAGTCATTCCTGAGATTAGCATGTTCTAACAAACAAACTCAAGCTTTATAATTATTAGTACAGATTTAAAAAAACAAGTCAAGTGCGAGTTGAATTCGCGCACTGAGGGTTCCGTGCACAACTGGATTGAGATACAAACTTACCGTTGATTTTGGAAATCAGGAGTCGTGAATATAACAAGCTATAATGGCTGCAAATGAGCGTTGGAACAGATACCCTAAATCAGTAAATGGATGGTCTCAACCAGATAGCCTGACCAGCCCCTCTAGACAAGTGGCAATTCGTTGCTCGACGTGTGATGGAATAGAATGACAAATTATAATAAATTGGAAAAGGCGAAATCAATTCTCGGGCGGGACTCGAACCCGCGATCTTTCCCTTACAGGGGGAACGCTCTGACCACTGAGCCACCGAGCTTCGCCCGAGAGTGACCCAATTTTTCCAATACATCCATATTACGGCGATGGTGGGAGTAATCTACCGATATTCGTACGAACTATTTTCCAATTTATTATAATTTGTTTAGTCTAGCAAACTAATTGCTTTAAAATTATCTCAATAGAATGACAAATGTATAGGATTTGACGTTTTTGATTCGCATTCTATTCCATCATACGCCGAGAAACGAATTGCCACTTGTCTAGAGGGGCTGAAGAAGTTAGCTGAGTTAGACAGGATGCGGTAGGTGGAGTATCAAGTGCTTTAGTGGTTCTAATCAGCAATAGACTACAATAGATTAAAGTTGATCGATTTTCTGGTGAGGTTCGTTTGGCCCGTATAAGTTTGTGGGTAGGCCCTTTGGTTTAAGAAGTCCACATACCACTTAAGTGGCAGACACACCGCCCAACTGATGGGAAGTGGTTACCGTACCTTATGGATGGCGGTATGTGTGCAACACAAGGTGAGCTCCGGTGAGCTCTGGCTACCCTACTCACCGTCGGGAACACAACATGAAATTATTATACCCGCGGTATTCTGTAGGGCAGAGGTACTTCCCCAGTGGGACTCCTCGAATAGGACGGAAATACCGTCGTGTCCTACCTCCTCTAGAAAACTGAGCCTCTTACCTTCCTCATTTGAAGACACGACCTCGAAGCTATCGTTCCTCTCATCACTGGCCTCCGAGTCAGCCCTCTCGGCTCCTCCCCGGATGCTCATATCCAGGAATTCATTGATAGCCCTTATATCAGTCTCCCCACACCCAAACATATCCGTATTTCTCAGCACATTCAACAAATTCTCTGTTTCTTCAGAAGTATTTGTATTTTGGTCTATATATTCAACATTTTTGGATAAATAGTAATCATTATTCATTGATTTTATATCATTTGGCATTAAATTCTCATTATTTTCATCCATTTTCACATTTGTACAGTTTCGTCTAAGTTCATTTTCGTCTTGGACGTGTAAATTATTCGTATTTTCGTAACTATTATTGTAACTATTATCTAAGTCATCACTATTATTACTTTGGTCCTCTGTGTTATTATTTATTTTATTGTCATTTATGTTTTTGTTGAGTTTCATGTAGGCTTCGTAAGCTGTAAAGAAAAATAAATAAAAATTCAAGGATTTATAAATGTGATGTTTTCAAGATTCTCAAAAACTGATCGAACACCAATGATTTGATATCGACATTGGGTTGCGGAGGTCAGATAGTAGTCGCTTCACGGAAAATGTCGAAGTTCAGTCAAATTCGCATTTAGACTGGTATAACGGACCCCAGACTCCGAGGTGAAAGCTTCGGATGTGACTGGGAATTAACACTAGAACGAAAGAAAGTTAAGTAGCAACAGATACCACATTTTCTTCCTTTTACGAACACCTTTCAGGTGAACTACAAACACGAAAAACATACATACACCCACGCCTGTAAATCCCCGAAGGGGTAGGCAGAGGTGTATTAACACCCACATTTCGTCAACTTTGATTTTCGGTCCCCGGCACACGAAAAAGCTCCTGTGGAACACCTAAGTAAATTTAATCTACTAGGTGTTCCTCGGGAAAAAGCCGTAAATTTTTAAGTTAAGTATCCTATGCATCGGTGGTTTCCCCGACTGCTCCTTACCTTGGCAATAGATCTGCTTGATGAACAGCCCGCCCTTGGAGTGGCCCACCCACACGATCGGCCTCTGGCCCACCCCCAGGTCCAGCAGCTGGCTGATCATCTGCTCCGCTCTCTCGTGCAGACGGAGCCTGAAAACATATCACAATTTCTATTTATTAGTAAATTAAGTACATGATTTTGTACTAAGTCAGTCCGAGGAGTAGTATTTTTTAAGAAGAAATTACCTTTGACACTACTGGTGGTGTCATGGGGAATAATTTTTGTACCCTTGACACTACCGGTAGTGCCATGGGGAAAGAATTTGTACCCTTGACACTACCGGTAGTGCCATGGGGAAATAATTGGTACCCTTGACACTACCAGTAGTGTTTGGGTATTGCTACGAGGCAGTCACGAAGAATTTTAGTAAAGAGTACGAAAGGAACTTCATCCCACGCACGCTCAAGCTGCTCCCTGCGGTGGTTTTCCTAAGCGACTACTGGGTTCTTCAAAAAGGGCTTCGAAAGTTTCCTACGTGTGTGACGCCCCTGGTATTTGTTCATAGGTCACGGTAATTAGTTTCCATCAGGTGGACCATGTGCTAGTCTGCCACTTAAGTGGTATTAAAAACCGAAATCACTAGTATTCCCTCTAATTCTTGACTTAGAAGTGAGTAGGTACACAACGGTAGTGTCAGGCGCGGTCTGAGGGGGGGGGTCACAGGGGACATGACCCCCCCCCAAAACCCAGCACGTCAAATTGAAAAGTCTTCATAAAATTTGCAAAGTAATTATATTGCAATATTTAATTCCTTGTCGCGTCTTTTAAAGGTAATTAATTTAGGTAGCATTAAATACTCTTAAAGATACGAAAGTTTTGCTACGTAAACGGGAAAATGCTGAAGGATTGTTTACAACTTACGTATCAAGGCACAATCGAAGCCCTATGGCGCCAAGCGTGGATGAGGGCGACCTGTCCGAGGTCAGTTGGATAGAATTAAAGCTGGTGGTTCATAAGCTTATGGCTGAACCGCGGCACTCCGGGCTGAGCAAGCGACGACGACCAAGCGCTAGTTTCCGAAATTGTTAAAGACGAGGAAACGTCCTCATACGAAAGGCGGGCATCCGGTGGATTCGCCGTCCGCCTACCGACCTATTATAGTGTTGCCTGACGTGGTGTGAAAGCTCTTTGAAAGAGTTATTGCAAAGCGCCTCGTCGAGCACCTTTTTAGACCTACCTGGCGGGTGGTCAATATGAATTCCGCCAGAGACGCTCCACTGTGGACTGTGGATGCCCACTTGTGGGCCAGGTTATGTTGGTGGTTTCTTTGGACATCGCCAACGCATTCAACACTTTGCCCTCGAGTTGCATTAAGGAGACGCTCATGTATCACGAGTTATGAAGTACCTCTCCACCCTCGCCGCATAGCCCGCGTAACCGATGGAGAGAGCCGTCAGCTACCCAACCGCGTCCGACCTCGGCTGGCGAGAGATGTCGTGCTGTTTTCCGCAGGGATTGGTTCTGCGCCCGCTCCTGCGGTATACTCCATCGGATACGTCTGGGTGTTCGCGGTGAGCTTGAGGACGGCGTCACCGTCACGTGCTATACGGATGACACGCCAGTCATGGCATGCGTTGCTACACACCGCGAAGCAACCCTGTGCCCATAACGATAGCCCATGGTCCTGCATAAAACCGAGGCCATGTTCTTTTATGGACCTCAGCGTGCGCCACCTAGGGAACCAACCTCATAGCGCGAGGCACTCCCGTCGGCATCAAGCCCCATATGAAATACTTGGCTCGTTCTCGATGGACGATGATACTTCGGAAAACTTTTCCGAAGTCTGGCCCCCAATCTGAAAGGCGCAGCTGCAGCTCTGGTGGGGTTGCTGTCCAAATTGAGGGAGGCAAGAAGATGGCCAACTAGGTCTTCAGAGGGTACCGCACGATCTCCTTCAAGGTCTCTCCTTCAAGTCTCCTTGGCGGAACCATACTGTGGTACCTGGAGGCGAGAGCCTTTTCGGTGCAATACAGGTACCGAAGGGCGGCGCGGATGTCCCCGCTGATATGAACCCGAGCCTCGAGAAATCGAGGCAGTGAAGTCCCAGCGCCTGGACGTGGTGGAGGAATGGAAGTTACAACTTCGGCAACCAAACACAAGGCACGTCGTAATAGTGGCGGTAAAGCACATCATGGAGGACTCACTAGAGAGGCCTCACGGGTGCCTCTTGTACCGGCTGACACAGGTGATCACCGGACACGTGTGTTTCGGGAGTCACCTACGTCGGATCCAAAAGGAGCCAACGCCTGAGTGTCATCACTGTGATGCAAGCGAGGACACGGGGCTGCCCACACTGACTGAATGAATGCACGGCGTGAAAAACCCTGGCCCTGGGGTTGGAAGTTGTTTCCCTCAGCACGTGCCTCACTCACAGTGATGTTGCAGAGTGCGAGTGTGTGGGGTGCCGCCGCTGCTTCCTTCTGCAAGCTAGTAATGCTCAAGAAAGAGGTGGGGGACCAGGGACAGAGAAGACTCAGGTCCCTTCCGTCCCGCATAGTCCGCAATGCGCGAAGGCGACTCGGGCGTCGGAGGCTTTTTCATAAGCGTTAGGGGTGACAGGTAGAGCCCGGGACAAGATATGCCAGTGGCAATCTCAACCTCGGTTGGTTTGAGTCCGACATAACCACTCCCATCGGCTTGGGCTTAATGCCATTGGTGTCCGAGTTAACAGGCATACAAACATCAGGCAAATTCAAATAGACAGATCCATGTATACAAAGATTTGCACTAAGCGAGAATCGAACCCGTACCTCCTACAGCAGTCGAATTCACTACCACCACGCCACAGAGACTCTTAATTTTATTAATTTTAGTCGATTGGAGTCGACATAGTTCGAGTACGAGGGGGGGGGGGGGGGTAATAGCCGCACTTCGGTAAGTGACCCCCCCCAAAATGTGAAGCTGCGACCGCGCCTGGGTAGTGTAATGGTCAGGATTCAAACCCGGGACTTCTGGATAGTAAGGCTGACTCCTTAACCACTACACTACCGAAGCTTCAAAAGAAGAAAACAATCTAAGAGAGGAATTCTCTGTTCACCTTCAAGTTCTGCGTATGTACAGTTAGCGTTAAAAGTAGATTAGTTTTTTTCTTCTCCTTCACCCTAGCGTTAATCCCAGTCGCATCCGAAGCTTTCACCTCGGAGTCTGGGGTCCGCTTTACCAGTCTAACTGCGGATTTGGCTAGACTTCGATATTTCCCGTGAAACAACGGCCATCTGACCTTTACAACCCATCAGCGATATCGAAGCATTGCAGCTTTTTAGGGCTCCAACTACCCGTAACGACTGCCATAGATGTTCGTACGGCAACCGGGACCGACGGCTTAACGTGCTCTCCGAGGAACGACCAGACCAATGTAAATACCCAATATCTTGCAATGAGCGGGGAATGAACTCGGAAAACCCGACATAGCAATCAAAAACAATAGCTGACTTCGGCCTCCCAATGCAAACTGGGAAATTCCTCTATCATGTTTTTATAAATATGGCCTTTCCTTAGAATATTTCCATTAGTTCGGAATGGTTCACATAATACTGAATGTGGAATGTCAACTATACCTACATACCTATATTATGTTGTTAAACATCGTGTAACCGTCGCGTCGTCAGATCAATGACCTTGACTAGGGGACCTGAATAGGGACGTTGACTCCTAGCTCAATACTTATAAAGGACCAGGATACAACTACAACAAATCTGTATCAACAGAATCAACACCCACATTTCGCCAGAAATAATTTTCAGTCTTACGTGTTTTTTTAAAAAAACCACTTAGTTTTTTTTTTATACCGGCTAGGTCGCAGACACCACACATACCACCAGATGGTAAGTGTTTACCGTGATCTATGGACGAGTGTAACACCAAGGGAGTCACACTCGTGCTGTCGACCCTGTAAGAACAGGGAGATTCTGTGACGTCAGCGCAGAAGACAAGCAGGACAAGCCTTTGGTCTTCCGACTGACAGCACAAAACCTCTCCAGTGAGCTCTGGCTACCCTACTCATCGCCGGGAACACATCACGAGGTTATTATACCCGCGGTATTCTGTAGGGCGGAGGTACTTCCCCAGTCGGACTGCTGGATTGGGCCGAAAATACCGTCGTGTCCTATCTCCCCCGAAATATGCTATCTCTTAGTCACCTTATACGACACCTACGGGAAAAGACGGGTGGCCCCATTCGGCTGGAAATACCGTCGTGTCCTACCTCCTCCAAAATATGCTATCCCGTAGTCGCCTTCTACGATACCTATCAGGAAATCAGGAACCAACATGGCAACATTCTTAATTACAGAAAAGATAACTCACCTTTTACAACTTTTGACCCAAAGAGGTCTCCAAAGGTAGGGGTCGCTGGTGTAGTTCACGGAGATCACCCTCGCCCCCGGGAAGTCTTCCTTTATCCAGTCCCGGGGCCAACACGACGAGTAGCAATCGTCACACACGCAACCACACCCCGCCTCACACTGAGCCTTCGACTTTTCCCCACTTACACCACAATTACACTCATTTAATTCCCCACTTTTATTTATTCTACACTTACACTTATTTATACCGTTACATTTATCACCATTTACATTACATTTAATTATATTTACATCACAGTTTTTGTTGCAGTCGTTTTTGAACATTTCCGTTACGAAATTAGCTTGAGTTTCATAATTGTTTACATTTAAAAATGTATTGTTGTAGAATTTCTCTGTTATTAGAGAGTTTTCGTGTGGAAGGATTTTTTTGAAGCAGCCGTTGATTTGTTGAAATGATACCGTTTCATTTATTTCGGTTTCATTTAGGTTGGTTTCGTAAGTGAAGCTGGTGTTGGTGTAGGGTTGTTCCTGTTGCTCCCTACAGCTGCAGGGCTGCGGGGGGTGGTTCCTCAAGGGCACTTTTGTAGGGTCTAACTTGTATTTAGACCTCCAATCGCCTTGACGCCAAGTGTTGCCCAGAGACCCTAGAATTGAGAAAATATATTAAGGGATTATATATTTTTTTTTTTTTAGGGGCAGAAACTAAACAAGCCTGCCAACCACAAAGTCAAAGTCAAAGTCAAAGTCAAAAATCATTTATTCCGTATAGACCATTAAAACGGCACTTACAAAACGTCAAAAACGTTAGACACTGGACGAAACTCTGATGCAAGCTTTCCTCTAGAAGCTAAAAGGTCAGAAGGCTGTAGCTCGCTTCAATCTTCTGTTTGTCTTCTTCGCTGACGGCACCGAATCTCGCTGTCCTTACAGGGTCAGCACAGGTCGTGTGACTCCCCTGGTGTTGCACTCGTCCATAGGCCACGGTTACCACTTTCCATCAGGTGGGTATTTTGTTTATACCACTTATGGTATAAACAAAATTACTTATTGCAGTTCACTGTTGGTCATAGGCCTCTCCCAATCTGGGAGGACATAAGAACATGATTCTCCGCCTTAATGATCCAATTTATTTCTTCACTCACTTAAATTAGTCAAATTGGAAGCAAAAAATTAGAAAAAAAAAATGTTTATTTCCATATCACATATTCAGTAAAAATATTATCAGTGGGAATTTCCATATAAGCTAATATAATGCTTGTGTTTGGGAACCCGCTCTTCCAGAATAGTTCCTAGTTTTGGTTTTACAAAACAGAGTTTTATTTTATAGTTTTAGAAGAAAGCGCACCAGCTGTGCAATTCACTAAGCAAGCACAACGATGCGACAACGATGCGAGGCGCAACGTAGATTGTCATTGGTCAGATTGTATCACGTCATTGGAAATCGACCAATGACAGTGTCTATCGCGCACATCGTTGCGACTCGCATCGTTGTCGCATCGTTGTGCTTGTTAGTGAATTGCACAGCAGAAGTCCCGCGTTGGGCGCCACTCTGCGCAGAGAGGCAGCCAGCGGGGGTTGAGTAAAGCTTCTCAGTTTTAGATGCTGTTCCTTACCGTAGAGTCCATGCATGAAGATGACGTCGAGCGTGGGGGTGACAGGCGTGTGCAGCACCACGCACTCCACCTTAGGCTCGGGGTGCAGGTGGTCCGTGCCGGCCGCGCGCGGCTTCGACGCCTGCTTGGACGCTGGAACAGACGACAGGAGATATTGAGGGAACGCCAGGCGCTCGGGACTCATCATCGTACTAGCGTTAGTCCCGGTCTCATAGGAGGAATAATTTTCTTTTGGTTTATGATTAGCAAATGGTACCGCCTGCTATCAAACTTTTTTCGATCTTTTAGACAGCAGTTTTTTTTTTTTTTAATACCACTTAGGTGGCAGACAAGCACACGGCCCACCTGATGGAAAGTGGTTACCGTGGCCTATGGACGTATGCAACACCAGGGGCGTCACACTCGTGCTGCCGACCCTGAAGAAACCTTCTAATGCCCTTTTTTTTTTTTTTTTTTTATATAGGACACGTCAATTTGACTTCGCCTCGCCTGATGGTAAGCTGAAGGCAAAGTCTCTGAAAAGAGGGCCACCATTACAACACGTACCATGTTACAATGGTGGCACTCAGCTTGACGGCCTCATCAGATGCTTTTTCACGCCCCGCTTAAAGGACCCGGGACTATAGGAGGAAGGAACCCCTTCTTGAAGAACCCCATATTGTAGTCGCTTGGGAAAAAAAAATATTTTATTTTAAACTTTTTAGATAGGTACCTATATCCTTCTTCATCCTAGCGTTAATTCCCAGTCGCATCCGAAGCTTTCACCTCGGAGACGGAGACCACTGGGTGGCTTTTAACAGCTGATTTGGCTAGACCTCGATATTTTCCGAGAAGTGACTGCCATCTGACCTCCACAACCCTATGTGACATTAGGCGGCTAGACCGTTATTGTTGGATTTTAAGGCTCCAATTTTCCGTAACGACTGCCATAGATGTTCGTATGGCAACCGGGAGCGACGTGATTGAACCAATCATACCATCGAAATCCGTGGAGACGTTAGGCCTGTAGAGGGGGACAGAAGATAACTACATACATACTATACATACACAATTCAAAACTAAGGGATAAGGGAAGGGAAAGAAGGGAAAGATCGCGGGTTCGAGTCCCGTCCGAGGACGATTTTCTTTTCTCTTTCTTAATCGATTTGAACAATGAGCATAATAAATGCTTCAAAATTTCATTCAATACTTTTTTTTTTTTTCAAAATAAATATTGTACGACAATCTACACAACGCTATCTAGACCCAAAGTAAGCATAGCTTAACTAGCTTGTGTTATGGGAAATAGAATGCGGATAAACATACATAGATACATTTTTTTTTTTGTAAATTATACAACATAATATTATACATAGAAAACACCCAGACCAATGCAAATATTCATATTCATGCATACAAATATTTGCACTGAGCGGGGATCGAACCCGCGCCTCCTGCGTAGCAGCCGCGTTCTAATCTAGGGATAGGTATTTTAATTCTTAACATATACTTAGCTAAAAATATACAAGGAATTGGTATCATACACGCGTACCTAACACGTACCCTCTCTGGCGCAGCCGGGTAAATAGTGTCATACCTTACCATACAATCACGCCTTTATCGCCGGAGGGTTAGGCAGAGGTGAATTAACACCCACATTTCACCAATCATTGTATTAGGTCCCACGTAATATAGGGTGAGCCTATTGCCGTATTCCAGGCACTATTGCTGACTCGAGCCATGAATAGGCTGCGTCTGGGTTGTATATATCTGTCTGATGTTAAACAGCCCTATCCCTTAGTCGCCTTGTACGACACCGCATGGGAGAAGATGGGGTGGCTATTCTACGCGTAATAGTAGCCACGTGCTTTAAAAATATTTCCGAGCTGTGTTATGTCACGTGCAAATAAATTCTCTGAATAGGTACATGAATACCTAACGTATTCATATATTCAAATAAACAGAGATCCGAGGCGGCCTTGACCGCGACAGTGATCATTATCACGTGTGTCTTGTGAGTTGTGTTGCTATCTATACCAGATGACTGTGTGATGACGCAGTCTAGGGAATGCGTGTCACTGGTAGGAATTATACTTGGTGGTTTTCCCAAGCGACTACAATATGGGGTTCTTCAAGAAGGGCATTAGATGGTCTCTTCGAAGCGGCAGCGCGGGTCTGGCGCCCCTGGTGTTGCATACGTCCATAGGCCACGGTAACCACTTTCCATCGGGTGGGCCGTGTGCTTGTCTGCCACCTAAGTGGTATAAAAAAAATACTCTAGAGATCGCGGGATCGATTACCCCTCAGTATCTAGGTACCCTAATTTTATTATCTACTAGCTGCCCCGGCGAACTTCATACCGCCATATTTTCGGCCCGCGTGGTATTCAAATCCCGTTCCCGCTGCACCCTTATCACTTAGGGGGATGAAAAATAGATGTTGGCCGATTCTCATAGATACCGGATAAGCACAAAAAATTTCATCAAAATCGGTCAAGCCGTTTCGGAGGAGTTCGATTACGCACCCCGTGACAGAAGAATTTTATATATTAGATTAGATATATAATCTAAAAATTAACTGCCTCTGCTGTTTAAACGGCGCTTTCAATTAACTGCCTGAATCATATTTAGCCGTGTCGTTTGTTACAACATTTAACAAACTGGCTGGCTATTGCCTAGGCCATATGTACGATGGGGTACCACCCAGAAATAAGACAAAAAGTTAGCTAAGTATAGGTTTATTGCGAAAAGCAGCGCAATGCGACTTGCATAGGTCAGGTTAGAATTTGAAATTGGTTATTTTTTTTAAACTTTGAACCTTTTTAAAAGTCATCGGCCTGCTATAAATACATACATATAATCATGACTTTATCCCCGTGCCCAGTGACAGCCTCCGTGGCGTAGCGGTAGTGAACGCGGCCGCTACGCAGGAGGCGCGGGTTCGATCCCCGCTCAGTGCTAATATTTGTGTGCATTAAATATGGGTATTTGCATTGGTCTGGTCGTGCCTCGGAGAGCACATTAAGCCGTCGGTCCCGGTTGCCATAAGAACATCTATGGCAGTCGTTACGGGTAGTTGGTGCCCTAAAAAGTCCAAAAACAACGGTCTTGCTGCAAAGCTTCGATATCGCCTAATGTTAACATTGGGTCGTGGAGGGCAGATGGCAATCGCTTCACGGAAAATATCGAGGTCTAGCCAAATCTGTAGCTATGACTGGTAAAAGCGGACCCCAGACTCCGAGCTGAAAGCTTCGGATGCGACTGGGAATTAACGCTAGGAGGAAGAATCATGCCTTTATCCCCGGAGGGTTAGGCAGAGGTAAATTAACACCCACATTTCATCAATCATTGTATTAGGTCCGACGTAGCAAGAGGTAAGTCTATAGCCGTATTCCGGGCACTATTGTTGACTCTAGCCATGCATCTGAGGCTGAGTCTGGGCTTTATAATCTGTGATGATAAACAGCCCTATCCTTTTGCCCGCGGCTCCGCCCGCGTGGATGTTGGTTATCGCGACCAAACATAGCCTATGTCCTTTCTCAAGGTCTAATCTACCCCTATACCAAATTTCATCAAAATCGGTTCAGTGGTTTGGGCGTGAAAGCGAGACAGACAGACAGAGAGACAGAGACAGACAGACAGAGTTACTTTCACATTTATAATATTAGTAGGGATAACTGTCTCAAATAATCACTCAAAACCTTGTCTAAACGCGCATCTCCTGACATCACCTCGCCTGGCCGCTGCGCCGCACACCCACTATCAATAAGTGGGATCACCGACAATAACGGCCCTATTGACGGCAGCGGAATGTCAACTACTGGGGTTATGTCACCTGCACCCACGCACGCATACCGGCGTATCGCAGGTCTGTATGTCACTTTTTTTTTAAAGAATATTAGCAACCGAAATTACTAATATTCCCGTTAACCCCTCCAACTAAGCTAAATTGCTTGTGCTAGGAGTGGGTTCACGTCGGTAGTGTTACGGCCAGGATTACAGGATATTGTTACTGGTTGGGAAAATAAATTCCCAACGTGTCACAGGCGTTACCGTTGCAACTGCAACTGTTGGTAAGATGAAGGCGAACGTCTTTTGTAGGAGGAAGGAAACACGTGAGCTGGTGGTGTTCCGATAGCATCCGAGCCTTCTCCTCGGAGCTGGGTCTGCTGCCAGCTCCGTTGGAGTACTCACCGGTGATGGGGGGCAGCTGCGCCGTGACCAGCCGGTGCACGAACACGGACGCGGTGCTCCACAGGCACGACACGCACCATCGGCTGTGGACAACCAGAGAGACATATTATATTTAAAAAAAATGAAATCACGAAAATCATTGAAATCGTGAAAATTTATAAAATTCTTGCAAATTACAAAACATTAGACATCAATAAACTCTTTGAAAATAAAATAAATGTAATATGGAAAATAATAGAAATCGTGAAAATTATAGAAATAGCAAAAACCATAAAAAATGTAACTTAAAAATCTGAATATTTATAAACATCTTGAACAAAAGAGGGCAGTTTCTGCCTGTTAATAGGTACTTACTAGGTACCTAATAAAGAACGAACCCACCAAAAGGCTAATAAAAGTTTATTTATAAAGACCTCTAAAAAGGCCACTTTATTAGAAGGATAATTTTTGTCATTCGGCGATAGGTATTTACACTAAACTAGATCTGTATTGTTGTGATTCTCTTCATAATATGAGTGATCATTATTAACTATATGAGTTTTATAGGAATCTATGAGATCTACTGGGAATTCATAAAGTTACTCGTTTTTAACGGAATAGCTCAATGTGGCCTTTTAAGACACGTCGATTAACACATGACGCGAGTCCTTTGAGCCCGCGATTGCTTTCATATAATCTACTTATTAGTATTGGTTGTCCTAAATAAACGTATTCTGCGCAGCTTCACTACCTACATTCTACATGTCACGTAGTTCACCGGACATTACAAGCAGTCCACACGCAACACCGAGTCACGCGCCTCAACAAGGTGTTATTAGAGGTAATGGTCGTGTTGGCGGCAATTGGTGACGTACGTCCGCGAGGCGCTGCCCACTGCCCGGCCCACTGGCTGGCCGCTTGGCGACAGGGGCACGACTAGAGATACGACTTTATTGATAGTACTCTAGGCTAGGAATTGCGGGATTGGAGGTATGTCATCGAGTTACTAGCCAGGCACATCTTGGTTTAACTCCGGAGACGTATCTTGGGACCTTAATCGCAAGACAAAAGAGGCTCTGGCGCCCGCGGATTGCTTTGTAATAATCTATGCTTGGTGAATGTGAGCTCGTCCACCGCAGTAGCACCCCGTGCTATCCTCAAAAGACACTGTGTACTGCGCGTATAGAGCACATTTTGAGCACATTTTAGGTCCAAGATACGTGTCCGGAGTTATACTGCGCAATGATCGTATAAATAGGTATTCATATAAGTATCTGTGCCCTCGATCGCAGTGATATAGTATAATAGGTACCATTTATTTATTCTTCTTCATCCTAGCGTTAATTCCCAGTCGCATCCGAAGCTTTCACCTCGGAGTCTGGGGTCCGCTTTACCAGTCTTAGCTGCGGATTTGGCTGGACCTCGATATTTTCCGTGAAGCGACTGCCATCTAACCTCAACAACCTTTTGGCGATATCGAGGAATTGTAGTTTTCACGTGCTCTCCGAGTCAAGACCAGACCAATGCAAATACCCATATTCATGCATACAAACATTTGCTACGAGTGGGAATCGAACTCGCGCACCCTATTTAACAGTCCACTTAATCTCGATATGAAGCAGTAATTATGCCTCTCAGTGCCGCCTACTGGACTCCTACGCCTATAGTTTTCACTTCCCCCCTCCCACTGGGCTAGTGGGGCAGTAATCCACTTATGCCCATCGCTGTGGGGCTTCGGCACCTTGGCCGTACACTTGTGACTATTTTTACTATAAGTACTTTTATCTGTGGAGTGAAACGTGTACAGATAACGTATTTAAATGATATACTGATCGATACAAAGTACCTACACTACAGGGGCGTATTTAAAGATTTGGCACCCCAGGCCCCACACCGGATGAGGGCCAGTTCGAGAGATATGGCCCTGGGTCGGCCGGGGTGCGAGGGATATGGCTACGACAATCTCACCTCCGGCAACCGACGGCCCACAGTCGGCGTGCGTTTTAGTCGGTTCGAGTCCGACATAACCTCCTCCTCCGGTTCCGGCGGGAGAGGTATCCGTGGGGATTTTTCGCACGATAAAATGAAATAAAAAAGGCACCCCAGGCCAGTCAGGTTTGCCGCCCCATTAAGTGACGTTCGCGTTCACTGCTAGCCTGTGCCCTAGGGGAGACCCAAGCCGTCTGCCAGGAGTTGCTGGAGACTTTCAACTCTTTCAAGCCTGCCCCTTGTGGCAATTTGTCGGCAAGTGGCAATTTGTCGGCGGACATTTTGTAGAACAGAATGCCAAATGTATGGGATTTGACATATATGACAGGCGTCAACGAATGTCAAAAACGTCAAATCCTATACATTCGTGATCTGTGAGATCTCTATCTTATGGTGACGAAGAAAGCGACTCTCATGGACCTCCCCACTAAACCGGGCCCTCAATCAGAACCAATTCAGGGGGATGTAGGCGCCTTGTTTCCAGCGAGAGAGAAGAAGCACGGTTCACGATCGAAGGGTTACATTCAAGCGCCCTACGTAGGATATGACGTCGCAACCAAAGTCACTTGAGTAGAGAAATACTTTTAAAATAGCTAGAAGAGATGCACCTAGTAACACTTGTGACACGTTGGGATTTTTTTTCCCAACCAGTAAGGGGCTGTCCATTAATCACGTGATGTTTTTTAGCAATTTTCTAACCCCCCCCTCCCCCATGGTGATACACTTGGTGAGGTTTTAGACTACCTCCCCCCCCCCGCCTCCCAGCCAAAATCACGTATATTTTTTATTTATTTTTTAATGCTAGAAAACTAAGAATCGTGACAAAATCGCGAGTTATAAAAAAAAATACACGTGATATCTCAATATACCCCTCCCTCCCCCTGGTGATATTTCGTGATTTTTTCCGAACCCCCCCCTCCCCCCCTGTTGAGCCTCACGTGATTAATGGACAGCCCCTAACAATGTTACTGGATACGTTGTGAAGGAAATTTGTTATGGGTCTAGCTAGACGCTAAAAGGCGCCCAGAGATCGACGCTCGCCCCGGGCCATGGCCCCCTTGGCCCTAGGGTAAATACGCCCCTGGATACACATACACTTTCGTACGCGCACTTGTCGGTATATAATGTGTAGGTTATGTTCGTTTGTGTGTTGTCCTGTTCTTATCACAATAAACGGAAGATGTGATAGTGGTTTGTTTAGAATTGAATTAGTTAAGTTAACATAACATAAACTCACGCCTGTATCCCCGAAGGGGTAGGCAGAGGTGCTAGCACCCACATTTCGCCGTTTATGTTTAGGTCCCAATGTAATAGGTGGCGAGCCTATTGCCATTAACCGGGCACTTATAAACCTGCGATAAATACACACATAACTTCGAAAAGCATCGAAAAGTCATTGGTGAAATGTGTGTGTTAATTCACCTCTGCCTAACCCTCCGGGGATAAACACGTGATAATACGTAGATCGTCAAACATTGTCAGTGCCTAGCTATGTTGTAACTCTTGTATAAATAATTATAAACTGTTCTAACCTCTGACTACTATTGTATTCTACAAACACGGAATTGGCGGAGGTCGCTTGTGTTTGGTAATCATCCATGAAGGAGTTCACCACGCCCGGAAAACTGTGAAGGACAGCCGATTTATGCCTGGTTTGAGTCCCGTACGACTCATGCAATTACTTTTAGGCGATATCCAAGAAGCTAGGCTAAGCATTCTTTTGTAATGGATTTGAATGGATTAGCACCCATAGGCCTGCGTTGATACCCGCTTATCTTCATACGTCACCAATTTAGATCTAAATATAGTATCCAATATCTATATTATGTCTATATATCTATACTAATCAAGGAACTGGCGGAGTCGCGTGCCATTATCTCAGTAAGTAACAAAAGTTGATAACCCCCCTAGACCAGTGGCAATTCGTTATTGTAGATTAGAATGCTGATGAGATATATGGGATTTGAAGTGTATGACAGTCCTCATCATTTGTCATAAACGTCCAAATTCTCCACCAAAAATACAGAATATTCTATCACGAACCGAGAGGTTCGTCGACTCCTTCTTCTGCCGCATCATTAAGACCTGGAATTCCTCACCAGCTCATGTGTTTCCCTCCTCCTACAGCCCCGGGTCCTTTAGGTGGTTTTTTAGGGTCCTTTAATCGACGGTCCCTACGAATAACATCCTAACTACAAAAGACAAATTTTACAGGAGAGCGCTTTAAAGTTTCAAAGACATGCATTTTGTCTTCTACTTGATGTATAAAAATGTGGTAGAAACGTTTAAAATATTTTATATTTTATGAATTATTACAACATTGTGCATAAAAGTAATTTTTAATATGTTATTTGCCACTTACATAATTAAACGATTGAACTAACCCTAAAATCAGTAGCTTAAGTGGTATTCACGTGATTTTCTCCAAATGACTCTGAGTCATAAGTACCACTTACAGAATTGTACGCAGTGGATGCACTCATTTATAAAATGACCCGCTAGTGGCAGTTGCGGGGTTGGTCGTGCTTGAACGTCCAACGTTGTATTACTTAATTACCACTACTGTTGCTCTACGTTGGAAATTAGAGTCAATTTTTTAGTTATGGGAAATGTCGTGTATCGATTTAAGGTTAAATTTTTCAACTTAGATTAATTTTTATTAAACTAATCGATAGGTTAGGGTGTTCTCATGGTCATGAACCCAAAACCTGCAAATCACTCATCTACCACTTAGGTTGTTTTACGTAGGGACCGTCGTTTTATTATTCTAAAATACGCCGGACAACGAATTGCCTCATGCCTTGTGGCAGGAACGATAAGAACTCTTTAACAGCACACGTGTTTCCTTCATTCTACAGTCCCGGGTCCTATGAGTTGGGCGTGCGCAAGATGGCTTCCTCGGGTCCACTCGCTGCACCTACTCATTGATAAGATACGCAGATATTTTTTAAGTAAAATAAAGCCTATCTATATGACCTAGTGCCGCCTCACGATAACTGATAATACCCATCCATCATTCGAGTACTAAGAACTTGTCATACGGCACTAAAATAGATAAGATTTTTATATGTTGGACATGTTAATGACCGCTTCTGATAGTATAAAGCTGAACGAGAATTCACCAACTTACAATGTTACAATGAAGAATACAGAATAATAAACAAGCTGAAGTGGCAGTGGGCTGGCCACATCTGTCGAAGGACTGATGGCCGTTGGAGCAGACGGGTCCTAGAGTGGAGACCGCGAGAAGGAAAACGGAAGGTGGGACACCCCCTAGCCAGGTGGACCGACAACCTGCGAAAGGTGGCTGGGACGGACGGAAGGCGGAGGATTGGTAAACGTGGTGCATATTGGGAGCGGCCTATGTCCAGCAGTGGACTGTAATAGGCTCATTGATTAATTGTTACAATGAGGGGTCACAGAAGAAAGGGCTTGGAGTAAAGAGCCTCGCTGTGCGTGTTCTACTACCTATACAATAGTGTGTGTTCAGAAGAATTGTTCGACATGATGCCTACGGCTACATTCTATCATCGCACCTCTCGCCACAGGCAGGGAATCCATCTTCACACGTTGTAACTGGAAACAGTGCGCACAGTCAGGTGTGAAAGGAATTCATCCCCCGCACGCTCAAGCTGTGGAATGAACTCCCTGCCGTGATTCCTCAAGAGACTACAATATGGGGTTCTTCAAGAAGGGCATTAGAAGGTTCCTACGGGGTCGGCAGCGCGACGCCCCTGATGTTTCACGCGTTCGTAGGCCACAGTAACCATTTCTTAACATGTGGTCCATGTCTCTCTGGCAACCAACGGCCCACAGACGACGTGCGTTTTAGTCGGTTCAAGTCCGACATAACCTCCTCCACAGGCTCCGGCAGCTGGGATGGAGGGTAAAAAAAATGAGATATAGGATTTGTCCTCGTCCGTGTGGTGTGTACCCTCAATCAATTAGCCCGCCGCAGTCCACTGCTAGATATAGGCCTCTCTCAACGTTGGAAGGCTTTGGCCGTTTCCACGCTGGGCAGACGGGTTGGTACAGGGTTTAATTTCGAGTTTTCCTTCTCTCACATAGTGACACCATCTGCATATTGTGGTGTGATACTCTACACTATACGAATCAGAATGAGTGTGTTACGGCTAGTGAGACCGAAAAACGTGTTGGTTATCCGCTCCGATTGTCAACAGCCCACGGGCTTCAAAACAAGTTCCACTAGTTTCGTTGTATTAGGCACTATTTCCTTTACCAGATCTTAAACACTACGCATAATATTATGTTGACGTTTTATCGCTGACAGGGTAAGCAGAGGTTTTTGTTTCTACCGTCATCATTGATGTGTATTAAGATGCAAGTCTCGAATGCACCTGGTTCAGGGTCGAACTTGTGTGTATTCCAAGAGACATATAACTTGGACCTTAAATGTTCTCTATTCTCGCAGTACAGGTTTTTTGGGTGTCAATATGTGATGAGACACGTATCTTGGACCTAAATCGCGACACAAATGAGGCCCTGGCGCGCGCGGATTGTTTTGTAATAATCTATGCTTGGTGAATGTGAGCTCGTCCACCGCAGTAGCACCCCGTGCTATCCTCAAAAGACATCCAAGAAACGTGTACTGCGCCTATAGAGCACATTTTAGGTCCAAGAGTCTATATGTTCCGAGTTGACAGCCTCCGTGGCGTAGCGGTAGTGAACGCGGCCGCTACGCACGCTCAGTGCAAATATTTGTGTTCATGAAATATGGGTGTTTGCATTGGTCTGGTCGTGCCTCGGGGAGCACGTTAAGCCGTCGGTCCCGGTTGCCATAAGAACATCTATGGCAGTCGTTACGGGTAGTTGGAGCCCTAAAAAATCCAAAAACAACGGTCTAGCTGCAAAGCTTCGATATCGCCTAATGTTACCATTGGGTTGTGGAGGGCAGATGGCAATCGCTCCACGGAAAATATCGAGGTCTAGCCAAATCCGTAGTTAAGACTGGTAAAGCGGACCCAGACTCAGAGCTGAAAGCTTCGGATGCGACTGGGAATTAACGCTAGGATGAAGATTGTTAAGAATTGGCAGAAATATGACGACATGTTGCTAGTGACGTACAGCGTATGATAATAATGATAATACAATGACACTCACATGTGATAGTTGATAGTATTGTTCGTGGGTTCAACTCGTATCACAGGTCACGTGTAGTTACGCTGGCCTAGTTCGTAACTCACACAGAAGCGAATTATCATCACGAGGATACAACTACCATCATCTCTTTTTAACCCTCGACAAAAAAGAGCGGTGTTATAAGTTTGAAATGTGTATGGGGGTGTGTGCGTGTGTCAGTCTGTCTGTGGCATCATAGCTCCCAAACGGCTGAACCGATTTCGATTCTGTTTATTTTGTTTGAAAGATGGTTTAGTCGAGAGTGTTCTTAGCTATGTTTCATAAAAATCGGCTCAGCCATTTGAAAAGTATGAGGAGGGAAAGTGGCAATGCAGAATCAAATATTTTCAAATATACCCGTGTTGGGTATCAAATGAAGGAATGAAGGAGAAGAATTTATACATCACGATACAGCAAGTTTTATGGAAATCGGTTCAGCCATTACCTATAAAATGCATGAAAAAAAAAAAAAGAAGGGTATTTTAATTTTTTTTTTCCCGAATCCATTGTGGTCAGCATTTCTAGTCTAACTATGATGCAACTGAACTTCGGTACCTTTCGTGAAATGACAGCCATGCCATCTAACCTTCACAACCAATTGATGTTAATGAAGTTCTGTAGTTGTTTCCTCCTAGCGTTATTTCCCAGTCGCATCCGAAGCTTTCACTTCGAAGTCTGGGGTCCGCTTTTACCAGTCAAACTGCGGATTTTTTTTTACACCACCTAGGTGGCAGACAAGCACATGGCCCACCTGATGGAAAGTGGTTACCGTGGCCTATGGACGAATGCAACACCAGGGGCGTCACACTCGTGTGCTGCCGACCCTAAAGAAACCTTCTAATGCCCTTCTTGAAGAACCCCTTGTTGTAGTCGCTTGGGAAAACCATCGCGGGGAGTTCATTCCACAGCTTGAGTGTGCGAGGGATGAAGTTCCTTTCATACCGCACAGTGCGCACCATTTCCGGACGCAATGTGTGAGGATGAATTCCCCGCCTGTGGCGAGAAGTGCGATGATATAATGTAGCTTCGATACTTTCCGTGAAGTGATTGCCATCTGACCTCCACAACCCAATGGTGACATTCGGTAATATCGAAGAATTGCAGCTAAACCATTTATTAGCTTTTTTAGGGCCCCGAATACCCGTAACGACTGCCATAGATGTTTGTATGGCAACCGGGACCGCCGGCTTAACGTGCTCTCCGAGGCACGACCAGACCAATGCAAATCCATACAGGCATACAAATATTTGCACTGAGCGGGATCGAACCCGCGCCTCTTACGTAGCGACCGCGTTCACTACCGCTACGCCACGGAGGCTGTCGCTTGCGCAAATAATACATTGATAAAACCCGTGTACTGTCCATTATTACATTAATTTAGTATCATCACTACATATTATAAAACAAAGTCGTTATCGCTGTCTGTCCGTCCCTATGTAAGCTTAAATCTTCAAAACTACGCAACGGATTTTGAAGCGGTTTTTTTATAGACAGAGTGATTCAAGAGAAAGGTTTATATGTATAATACAGGCATAATATTGTAGAGAAACACTGATAAATTTAGAGATATGCAGCGGGAACGGGATCAGAAACTATGGCGGTACGAAGTTCGTCGGGTCAGCTAGTATTAACATAATATAATTTAATAGATAAGCAACAATGAAACAATAAACAAATCTCATACAATCAGTATAGTAATGTATGAGTATGACAGATATAGCACGTGAGTCGCAGGTCAGTCGCCTCTGGCTGGCATTGGCGGTGTCATGGCTGCCGGCCAAGTAGCGAGGCTATTTAGGTCATACAGGACCGGACAGATAGGACAGGGGCCTAAGGGGACACCACTCCGATTGTCGTCATTTAGTTAATATAATTTACTGACTGACCCGGCGAACTTCGTACTGCCATATTTTCTGATCCCGTTCCCGCTGCATATCTCTAAATTTATCAGTGGTTTTCTTCAATATTATGCATGTATTATACATATAAACCTTCCTCTTGAACCACTCTATCTATTAAAGAAAACCGCTTCAAAATCCGTTGCGTAGTTTTGAAGATTTAAGCATAGGTTTCTACATAGGGACGGACAGACAGCGACAGCGACTTTGTTTTATGCGAGTAATATGTAGTGGTAGTGATGATGATGATAACTTATATAAAATACTAGTTGCTGCACGTTGCTCCGCTCGCGGGAAAGTCTATTTTTTATATCATAACCTCCTGTTGTGTTCCCGGCGGTGATTAGGGTAGCCAGAGCTCACTGGGAGGTATGTGCTGTCAGTGGGAAGACCAAAGGCTTGTCCTATTTATTTCCTGCACTGGCGGCACAGAATCTCTCTGTTCTTATAAAGTCGGTAGCACGAGTGTGACTCCTGCGGTCCACGGTAGCCGCTTTCTATAGAGTGGGCCGTGTGCTTGTCTGCTACCTAGATGATTTTTTTATACTACTTAGGTCGCATACAAGTCTTCCAGTCTGGCCCAGTGACCCTTTTCAGGTCGTCAGTCCACCTGGGTGGGGTGCGTCCCACCCACCGTTTGCCTTCTCACGGTCTACACCCTAGTACTCGTTTGCACCCCCAGATCAATGCAAATTATACACATATTCAAATATTGCATTGAGCAGGAATCGAAGCCGCGACCTCCGACTGAACATTTCTTTTCCATTTGAATATGCACTTTTAAATGCACATCTGTATATTTTTTCAGCAAACTACGTAACTCCACTAATTTACTGACTTACACACTAATTAAATCAAATGATCCGACTTGGATAGATTAGGTTAGAAGGCTAATGCGGGAGTGGAGCGAAGCGGAGCTCCCGCATTTGCCTTCGTGGTTATTTTTTTTATTTAACCTAAGGAATTTTATTGTTCTGCAAATTTCATTAAACAGTATATTTAATTTGATTTAGTTAGTGTACATATTTAATTAGTGTGCAAGTCAGTATTTTTGATATAACTTTGAAATATTTTGTTAGAAAAAAGGGAATACATATATAAATATCGATTTAAATACATGTCAATTATAATTAGGTAATGGGTCGGGTTACATTTTACGCAACTTTTTTTATAATACCGCGACAACGGCGGCCTTGGGTGACTTAATACACTTAACAGTATACTTAGGTTACGTTACATCACTAAGGAAAACTGCTAACTACGGTGTGGAATTACCATTACATCATAATAGTGGTTGGAGGGTAAATGTGACAGCCTCCGTGGCGTAGCGGTAGTGAACGAGGCCGCTACGCAGGAGGCGCAGGTTCGATCCGCTCAGTGCTAATATTTGTGTGCATGAAATATGACGGTCTGGTCGTGCCTCGGAGAGCACGTTAAGCCGTCGGTCCTGGTTGCCATAAGAACATCTATGGCAGTCGTTACGGGTAGTTGGAGCCCTAAAAACTCCAAAAAACAACAGTCTAGCTGTAATGCTTCGATATCGCCTAATGTTACCATTGGGTTGTAGAGGTCAGGTGGCAATCTCTTCACAGAAAAATGTCGAGGTCTAGCCACATCCGTAGCTAAGACTGGTACGGCGGTCCCTAGACTCCGAGCTGAAAGCTTCGGATGCGACTGGGAATTAACGCTAGGAGGAAGAAGAAAGTTGGAGAGTGAATACCTGATGCCATCAATTTTGTTTTAAAGTATATTGGGCGTCATTAGACACTGAATAATGCAAGTTAAGTACTTATTTATTTCAATCAATCAATTAGCCTACTGCAGTCCACTGCTGGACACAGGCTTCTCCCAATGTGCACCACGTTTGCCGATCCTTCGCCTTCCGCATCCAGTCCGTCCCAGCCACCTTTCGCAGGGCGTCGGTCCACCTGGCTAAGGAATGTCCCACCGTCCGTTTTTTTAAGGGCGGTCTCCACTCCATATAATTATTTAAACTTTATTGCACGAATAAAGATGTAAAAAGGCGGACTAAGCCATGGGCATTTTCTATCAGTTAACCTTAGGTGATGCAGAGAATTGGTATCTCTTTCCAGCTGTGCAATTCACTAAGCAAGCACAACAATGCGAGTCGCAACGTTGTGCTCGCTTAGTGAATTGCAGTGCTGTGCTTCTATCTCTTAGGTGCTGATAAACTTTCATGAATATTTACTTGTAATGAGTTAATATTGTTGATGTCAGGATGTACAGGAGGTAGAACACGACGGTATCCGTCCCAATCGAGCAGTACGACTGGGGAAGTACCTCCGCCCTACAGAAGACCGCGGCTAAATAACCTCGTGTTGTGTTTCCGGTGGTGAGTACGGTAGCCAGAGCTCTTTGGAGAGGTTTTGTGCTGGCAAAAACCAAAGGCTTGTTCTACTTAACTAAAGGCTTTTGCGCTGACAGCACAGAATCTCTCTGTTCTCGCAGGGTCGGCAGAACGAGTGTATGGAGTTCCACCAAGATCTGCTGGTTAAATGCCGTCCGACGTCTTCAACAATAAGCCTCGACGTAAAGTGATCTTCAGTAACATTCAGACCAATGCAAATAGACATACCTATTCATGCATAAAGAAATATTACAAATATTTACAGTGAGCGGGAATCGAAGCTGCGTAGCAGTTGAGTTTATTACCGTCACGCCACGGAGGCGTGGAGTATGATAAGTATGTTTTATATCTAGTTATAAATTAGATAATAATGATTTCGGTCACGCACGAGAGAAACAATATCCTTGAGAGTCTCTTGTCAGAATTTTGCGATGGGAATTCTTATAATATGTCACAATACTTAAATGCCTCGTGTCTAGCTTTTTTTATATATGTACTCCTTTTTTTATTTAAAGGACACGTCGGTTTGTCTTCACCTCGCCTGATGGTAAGCTGAAGGCAAAGTCTCTGAAAAGAGGGTCACCATTACAGACACGTACCATGTTACAATGGTGGCACTCAGCTTGACGGCCTTATCAGATGCTTTTTCACGCCCCGCATAAAGGACCCGGGACTGTAGGAGGAGGGAAACTTAGGTCTTAGAAAAACTTAGGTCGCAGACACGCATGGCCCATCTAATGGAAAGTGGTGACCGTCGCCTATTGACGAGTGCAACAACAGGGGAGTCACAATTGGTGTTACTACCAACAAAAGGACAGGCATGATGGCTTTATGCCACTCTAATCCACTAAGAAAATCCACCAGTGGATTCATTTCCACTTATTATGCCACTCGAATCCATTGGTGGATTTGATTCTACTGGTCATCCCACCATCACTACATATTATAAAACAAAGTCGCTGTCGCTGTCTGTCCGTCCCTATGTATCCTTAAATCTTCAAAACTACGCAACAGATTTTGAAGCGGTTTTTTTTAATAGATAGAGTGATTCAAGAGGAAGGTTTATATGTATAATACATGCATAATATTTTAGAGAAACGCTGACAAATCGGGATCAGAATACCACGCGGGCGGAAAATATGGAGGTACGAAGTTCACCGGGTCAGCTAGTAAACCATATCGACGCTGGAAAGGCAAAATGTTTTAACAGCCATTTTGGGCGATATTGACTTATATATATGGTTGGAATCAGGAAAACGAGATCTTTCGAATGGTCTCGGTTTCAGCTCGATCTGACGACTTTTATGGTCGTTAATACACCTGTGATTTTGATGATTTTCATATTTTTGTGTGTTTTAACTCCATAGTAAATGATGCATTTTTTCATTAAGACACCTCTTAATTTGAAAAATGACTTTAAGCCACTTTGCCCTATATGACTTTAACTAACTAAAAATGTTAAAACACTTTACCAAATTTTAATATTGTCTGTTTCGTATTTGATACATTATACCCAACTTGATTATGCTTAATCAATGGAGTTAAAACATTTTACTCCGAGTTTTAATATTATTCATTGTCAGTTAATACATTTTACCCGAATTTTAAATATTAGTCATTGTAAGTTAAAACGTTTTACTCCACTCTAGAATAATATTGTTCACAAGATAATACATTTTACACTATCCAAAATATGGGGACATCATGCGTTGAGTCGTTTTACTGTTCTTTCTAAAAGCAAATTTTAGTACAATAATACAAATTTACTTGCTTTTTTTTACAAATAAAACATGCGTTTAAACTGTCTGTACTAGTTTTATTATTTGCCTTAAACTGTCATAATTTTTTGTATCGCAAATCAAAATCGGTGGTTCATTCATACGAAATAAAGCTAATCTGTCGCTTCAGTCACCCCTCTCGTGCCAAAAAGGGCGGTTGTGCGCGCAAGAAACAGAAGTTTTATGTTTAAGAAATAACACTTTGATGTTATACAAAGAACAGTTTTATGTTTTTATATGTAAGATTGAAGTAGAGACCTAAACTTACGATTACGATTTAATAGGCAATGCACAGGGTCATTATTGAATTATTGTTTTTTATAAGGTCTACACTGATGTCTATTATGCAATAATTGCAATAGTTTCAAGACTTTAAAGTTTCACAATTATTGTGATACTTTAAAGTCTTGAAACTTGACACGAGGATGTTCCTGTAATATTTAAGCGTTAATTAGTATTTGTATGATTCATACTTTCATCATCATCATAGGTGCTATGGGGGTCCACCAAGATCTTGGGCCCAAATCCAACCTCACCTAGAAGCCGGTGCACCTGCTGAACAATGGACGACGCTCTGGCGCTGGCTTTCCCTTCAAGGTTTGGGGGGTCGAACGGCAGTCGTCCATGCACATTGGGGACGGCTACCAGCCGATATACACAGGTGCACCTGATGGGCAGGCCGGGCTGGGGGTGGTGCTCTCCCGGGCGTTGCAGGATGACATCTTGGAGGTGAAGAGCTATAACGCTCGGTTTCTGGTTGTGAGGGTGCTTATTGACGGAATTGTAACCCACCTGATCTCATGGGTGTGAGGAGTTTGGACGTGTCCACAGCGGTTTTGGATACGGTAGTCGCAACCCAGTGGGTGAGCACATCCTTGGAACGTGTGCGACTGCCGATCTTGCCATCGTGAACACATACTTCAAAAATAAATCTGAAAATCTTGTCACCTACAGGAGCAGGGGACGCTCAACTCAGGTAAATTTCCTACTCACTAGGAGGCACAGTATCAGCAAGGTAACTAACTGTAAAGTTATACCTGGGGAGAGCCTCACTAGCCAACATCATCTCCTTGCCATGGACCTCCGCGTGAAACCCAAAAGCAAACGTGCCGAGCATGCCCAACGCAGAATCAGGTGGTGGCTGCTTGATGAAGCCAAGTCATCAGCCATCGGTGAAAAGTGCACCGGTGTTGTAGATGAACCAGTACAGGTTTCTTGGGACAGGATTCAGGCAGCTATTCTTGAGGCGGGAAGGCGGTGCTAGTGCGGCTGCATTAAAGACCCTGGGGGCAATTCGTTGTACGAGAAAGTCGTGGTGAAGGAGAGATGGCGCTTATACTTCCAAGAGCTGCTGAATAAGCAGCATAAAGAGGTGCAGCCACCAGACTTCGTTCCGAATCAAAGACTAGTGCCACCGATAACACTTGCAGAAGTCCAGACTGCCATTCCCCGCATGAAAAACCGGAAAGCATTCGGACCCGACGAAGTCCCCATAGAGGCTTGGAAGGCCATGGGTGCCCGTGGTGTGAATATTCTAGCAAATCTTCTTCACACCAGTCTTCGAAGACAAGGGATCGGTGCAGGAATGTGGCAGTTACCGCGGTATAAAGATAATGTCCCATAACATGAAGCTCTATGAGCGGATAATCGACTCCCGGATCCGACAGGAAAGTACACTCTTGGAGTGTCAGTATAGGTTTCGTCCCGGGCACGGGACCATGGACCCGGTGTTTACCCTAAGGATTGTGGCGGGAAAATACAGGGCGAAGAACACGCCCCTGCACTGCCTATTCTTAGACATGCAGAAGGCCTTCGACTGTGTTCCTCGCGCTGTGATCTGGTGGGCACTGCGGTCCAAGGGAGTTTCAGAGATTTACATTGACACCATCCGAGATTGTACTACGACTCTGGTTCCTTGGTTCGGACTGCTGTTGGTGACTCGAAAGCCTTCACCATCCCCGAGGAGATACACGAAGGATCCGTCCTTAGTTCTTACCTATTCAGCGTGGTATTAGACGTTTTGTCGGACAGCATCAGAAACTCACATGAGCAGCCCCCATGGTTGCTCATGTATGCTAAAGATATTGCGCTGATGGACGCGGACAGGAGCAGACTGGTGCGACGCGTGAAAGGGTGGAAAAAAGCGCTTGAAAACGGCGGTCTGAAGCTAAATGTAGTGAAGACAGAATACTTAGCGTTAAACTCCACAGATCCCACACCAGTCCGCATAGGCGATGATTTGGTCGAGTGAACAGACCAGGTTGAGTACCTGGGATCTGTACTTCATGTGACCGGTGAAATCGACCACGATGTCAAGGCACGCATTGCTGCCGCGTGGGCTATATGGCGAGAAATTACTGGCATCACATGTGATCCCAAAATGCCGGTCAGGTTAAAGGGGCAGGTCCATAAGACAATCATTGGGCCTGTCCTCTTGCATGGTTGTGAGGCTTGGCCGCTGCTGGAGCGACACAAGCAAGAGCTGCGTGTCTCGGAGATGAAAATGTTGCGGTGGATGTGCGGTGTCACGCGTAAAGATCGCGTACGGAACTCTCGCATCCGCCGCATCCTCCATGTTCGTGACATCGCGGATAAAATGCAAGAGAGCCGCCTTTGCTGGTGCGGCCACGTCTTGCCAGGCTACGTGGGGAACAAATGGCTGGCAATGGCGCCCCCACCGGGTTCAGGTAAAAGGCGTAGGCCAAAGAAGTCCTGGCTTGACATCGTGGAAGCTGACATGCGTGCTAATGGTCTCACTACCATGGACGCCCAAGATCGTGCGAAGTGGAGGAGGAAGAGCTGGACTGCGGACCCTGAGCTCCGTGGTCATCTTGGCAACGGATGCAATCAGGAGAATACGTCTTTAAGCAGATGATGATGATGATTCATACATTGTTTCAGTTGAAAGCTAAATGTTAATGTTACTTTTATATTTTTATAATAACGTTTATGTTTGATAAAAGTTTACAGTGTCTCGTCATGAAAATTTGTTTTTTGATTGTTGGTTATGCCAGTCTCAATGTGATAAAACATTCACCTACAACCAAGCAAATATGCTTATTTTGTAAACATTACAATAATCAAATAACTTTAGTAAAAAACTATACCTCTTGTATTTCATTTTTCTTAAATTTTCAGGTTTTTATTAACTTGAAAAAAGAAAATGTTTGGGAATAAATTATAGTAAGGTATAAAGTTAAGTCACTTCGCTCTCTTTGTTAGAGCTCAATGATGTCAGTACAACTGTTTTTCCAGGATGGCATAGATATAAAATGGTTACATAAAACTATTTACCTCTTTTTAGCCATGATTAGATATGCTTTTAAGTAATTCTACTCGATAACAATATCCAGTTCGTTTGGATATAAAACACCTTACTTGAAAATAATAAAATTTATTTTGGAGATAAAACACTTTGCTTGACATTAACCGGATTTAGTTTCGGCATTTAAACTAATTTTACCTATCTGAAATTTTGAGGTATTTTGTATTAACTCCAATAATTGATAGAAATAATAGACACACATTATTTTTGTTCATTTGTATATAATTGTAATAAATTTATTATTAATTGACCCAAATTTCATAGAGATATCTTCAATACTTTAGAAGTTACGACGTTTTTGAAACTTTAATCATCTCTCCTGAACATTTTACTAAATGGCTGTTAAAACATTTTGCCTTTCCAGCGTCGATATAATCCCTTGGACAGATGATTTCTTTTATAGGTTGTCCCAAGCGGCTGTCATCATACCCTGCGAGCGTAAAACGGTTACGTTTGTGTTTACGTTCGTGTTTACGTTTAGATTTACGTTTATGTTTAGATTATCATTTACGCACAATAGGTTTTGTGTTTACCGAATAGTAAATCGAAGTTCAAAATGGTGCCTTTCTGACACTAAAGCTATCAAATAGATAGATATATTTCCCTCGGCATAGCATACGTCGTATCTAGGACCTAAGTCGCGAGACAAGAGATAAATGAGGAGGTTTTGTAATAAGTAATCTATGCTTGGTGAATGCTCGCTCGTCCACCGCAGTAGCACCCCGCGCTATCCTCAACAGATACACAAGATACGTGTACTGCGCGTATAGAGCACATTTTAGGTTCAAGATAAATGTCGTGAGCACGTGCATGGAAAAGTTGACGTAGGCATTCTGTGGTTAGACGAGTAGCCGGACTCAAACCGCATGCCATCTCGGGTCTCAGATGCCAGGGTGCAGCACGTTAAGCCGTCGGTCCCGGTTGCCATACGAACATCTATGGCAGTCGTTACGGGTAGTTGGAGTCCTAAAAAGCCCAACAAGTGGTTTAACTATGGAGGAACTTTGGTTATGGAGGTCAGATGGCATCGAATTCAGCTAAAAAATCCGCAGTTAAGGCGGCCACCCACTTACAATCCGCCTGCAGTTTTTCGTCTGTCCGGCGGCCTGCAGTCCTTATGTCATCAATGTCATCATAATTTTATTACCTCAGACTAAAATAATAACATTATTTTATTCTTTTAGTCTGATGTTGATTATACGTATAAAATGCCGACGCCATAGACTGTCCGGCCTTTAACTGTCTTTGCTGACCGGAATTGTCAAGCGGCTACACACATATTAACCGTCAGCCGTCAGTCCAAAATCGTATACGAAACTGTACGTGTGTGGGCTATTGCGATGAACTGACAGACCGATATCATCCGGTTGTCGTCCGATAAACTGCTAGTAGGTGGCCGCCATACATACGAGTACATACGAGTCTCTGGCTCCCGCGGATTGCTTTGTAATAGTCTATGCTTAGTGAATTTAATTTAAGTTCATCTACCGCAGAGTAGCACCCCGTGCTATCCTCAAGAGACACCCAAGAAACGTGGCGCGGGTTATACCTAGGTATAGTCAGTTGCTAGTGGAATCGATGTCGACATGTCCGCTAAGTCGATGTTATCAGGGCCAGTACTGCTGGGTCAGGGCCAGTCGTTCACTGGGCCTCGTGCACGATGGCACTCACATCGACAGTGTACAAACAAAATATATGGTTAGATAACAATAGTACACTGGATATATATCAATGTGAAAGTGCTGGAGATAAACAATAATAGTCTACTCTCAAACTCAGAATACAGAACAAACCAGAAGCCGCATTCGCTAATAGCTGCATATCCCGCACTGTGTCCAAAAACGATACTCTGTCTCGCTCTATAGTGAAACTTCCCGCTCGCGTAATGTTACTAGGCTAAGGTGCGGTTCCCAACTTTAGGGTAGTCATAAAACACTAGATAAGAGATGTAACACTAGATATTTAATATCTGTATTATACAGAGAGGTGATCAGTGTAAGTTAAAGCTAATAAATATATATAAATTTAATGAAACACGGTAATAAGGTAAGTATTTTTTTAATGGTATAATGATATACAAAGTCTATAGACGCAGTGTCACTCCAATGCGGCGTAAATAATACTTAGCTACTACTCTGGTACATGTTGACAATATAGGTACATACTTATATCTCCTATTTCATCCATTTCAACTTTTCTCTTCATGCATCGGTAGGGAAACTAAAATTAGAAACATTTTATAGAAAAAAAAAAGTACCTACCTACATTATACATAATATTGCTACTGTGCGATAAAACCACCAATTGTATATAGGTACCCACATAATAGCGTGTTTAATGATGTCTGTGGTGTACCTACATATATTAATTATCGATTCAAAATGAATGACGATTCCGAAGTTTGTGCGTAACGATGCACGCGCCATTGTTGAAATTGTTGTTTGCTATTTATTATGTTAAGTTTGTTATTGTCCTTCTACAAGCAGAGAAGGGGCTATGTAGGGTATACAGCCCTACAAGCCGGACAGCCAGTAAATTGTCGCTGTTGGTACAATAAATGGTATTTCTTCAATTACTGAAGACAAACTCCTATGGTCATCTTCAGACACCATCTACAGATCCTGTATACTAAGAATACCAGAGAATTAGCTAAGACAAAACAAATGAGCTCAAACTCGATAGGTTTTTCTTGTTTAGTTTAGTATTTCTTAAGGCCATCATCAGACCAGCTCCATGGTACCATATTAATGCATTATCCCCTAAACTAACATGTATACAAAATTTCATCAAAATCGGTTGAGGATATCTGCTTCAAAATCGAGTTGCAAGATTTCTTTTCGAACAAATTAAGTAGGTACCATACCTACATCCTACATACAGTGAAAGTAGGTAATGAAAAGATTTTTATAATAATATCATTTACCGACTTGTTTGCAATGCAAAAAGGAATAATGCTTGGACGAGTAAAGTGAACAGAATATTTTTGTACCTACCTGCGCATGGCACTCGTACGTACTACCGAGCCATTTAGTTTGATTTGAACCGTATTGTACAATAAAGAGACCTATCTAAGTATATATCAGTTTAAATTTCATAAAAATAGGTGGGTAAAATTTTCAATTGACATGGCAACACACAAGATGGCAGCGTCTTCGTCTAAATCAATCACAATTAAATTCAATAATTAAATAACTATGCATTTGTATATGCTACTTACAGATGAAATGTGATCCCATCCTGTTTTTTTGTAATCCTAGATGTATTTTTACATGAAGGAACAACTAAACCCGACATTTTAAAATTAAAATTGACACTGATGTAATACGTCTGACGCGCTACGTGCATACGAGTGAATGCGAGTGACAATATTCAAATCAAGACAATTTGTCTTGATTTGTGTGTCTTCACTTTTGAGCGCGCTTGCGGTTTCTGGTTTGTTCTGTATTCTGAGCTCTCAAAAGATCTTATAGACAAGTGGCAATTCGTTGCTCGACGTATGATGGAATAGAATGACAAATGTATAGGATTTGAAGTTTTTGACATTCGTTGACGCCTGTCATATACGTCAAATCCCATACATTTGGCATTCTATTCCATCTACGCCGAGCAACGAATGAGCAGTTTTTCAGTAGGTATTTATAGGGTTCCTAAGGACAAGCTAGATGGCGCAGCCGGCACTTTTGGTAAGAAGAGTGTGGTCTCACATCTAGTGTTCCCTAATTTATGGAAAAAATGTTCTTCGGTTTTGTAATAATTTACTTTACATACTTAAATGTTTTGACATTTTTTTTTGATAATATTATTATAAATATAGTTAATATTAGTTTAAATTACAGACAGTGACGCGAAAAGAATTAAGCGTTTTATCATATTTTATCTATTGTAATATGGGTAAATGAAGTTAAACTTTGGCAACATCGCACAAACAAACCACAGAGTACATTAAAATTACCAAAAGTTATGCTAGCGCCATCTCTTTATGATTTAAAAACCAACTGTTTATTATACCTACTGGAAAACTGCTCATTGCCACTTGTCTAGAGGGCCAGGGCTTTTTAGACGAGTCAGTATAGGCCCTTAGGTGAAAGGTACCTTAACTGGTATAGTTTTTTTTTATACTACGTAGGTGGCAAAGCCAAATCGGCAGTCAAGACTGGTAAAGCGGACTCCGAGGTGAAAGCTTCGGATGCGACTAGAAATTAACGCTAGGATGAAGAAGGTGGCAGACAAACACACGGCCCACCTGATGGAAAGTGGTTACCGTGGTCTATGGGCGAGTGCAACACCAGGGGAGTCACACTCGTGCTGCCGACCTTGAAAGAACAGAGAGATTCTGTGCCGTCAGCGCAGTTACAGCATAACTTTCGTAGGAGATTATATTTATGTCTTTTTAAGATACCTACTTAGTTATTATACATTTTCAGATAAAAATCTTCATCATTATCATCATTTCAGCCATAGGAAGTCCACTGCTGGACATAGGCCTCCCCTATAGATCTCCAATAATACCGATTGGAAGCGGCTCGCATCCATCCCGATAAAAATCTTAAAGTCAGTAAAAAAAAATACGGGTAGTTGGAGCTCTCAAAAGTTCAACATCTGATCTAGCTACAATGTATCGTAGTCGCGCGCTAGGATGAAGGGACCTATGGGCACCTGAATAGGGGTCGAATTTATTAATTAAAATATATTTTGTTCCAGAGGACGAATGGGTGCCTTAAAAATTAATAAATATTATTGGTCCCCTACCGAAGGGCCAATGGACACCTAAAAAGGGGTCGAATTTACAACTTTTATGCTAGGGGTCGAGTTTTAGAGGACCAATGGGTGCTCACCCAAATAGAAGCCTGTCATTTGACCTCCCACCCCAGAAAAGAAAGCCTGTGGCAGGGCCTTTTCATCAATCAGTAGGTGTACTGCCTCGCACGTGATATTCCCTTGCACCCTGAAGACCTTGATGTACACAATTCCGTCAGCTTCTTTCATCTTCTTCACCCTAGCGTTAATCCAAGTAGCAACCGAGGCTTTCACCTCGGAGTCTAGGGTCCGCTTTACCAAATGCATCAGCTTCTTTCAAATTTAGATAAACAAATGTGTACTCACACTAACGCAATCAGGTAGGGGTGTAGCTTGGCGTTGCCGCCGCCATCTTGTGCGATGGTGACGTCACTGGCGGTCGCCATTTTGTCGAGGGCACTTATATGCGGTAGGCTGCAACAATAAAGATGTTATTAACGATTTGTTTTTGACCAATAAGTTGTAGAAGATGGCAGTCCTTTTACGGAAAATATCTAACTCCCTCGGACCCCAGAATTGAAAGCCACGGATGTGACCGAGATTAATACACACATACAATCACGCCTTTATTCCAAGAGGGTTAGGCGTCCCACATTTCACTAATCACTATATCAGGTCCCACGTAATAGGGGGTGAGGCTATTGCCGTATTCCGGGCACTATTGTTGACTCGAGCCACGCATCTGAGGCTGAGTCTGGGCTGTATATATATCTGTCTGATGTTAAACAGCCCTATCCCAGTCTCCTTGTATGTCGTCAATACATAGTTAGTGAAGTTACCAATTACAATAGTAATATGCTAATAAGTGCACACGACGTCTCATTACTTCACTAAGTTACAAAAAGAACTAAATACAAACTATTAACCTCGTAACCTGCGCTTGCGCACACATTTTAACACTATTCAAATCGATTATGATAGAAAAAAGAGAATACAGCTCAGGCGGGAGTCGAACCCGCTATCTTTCCCTTACAGTGGGAATGCTCTGACCACTGAGCCATCGAGCCTCGCCCGAAGTTGATCCAATTTTTTTTATACATAACTACATCCGTCTTGGGGTAACGCGACGGTAGGGATAATAAAATTGGATGTCTCAAATGAAAGATATTCTTCTACCAAGTGTTCTACTTAGGGTACATACAAATGGTGGATTTTTGCGCACCAAAATGTAGGTATGTTGTCAAAAAATATTTTTACTCAAACTTATCGAGTAGGGTATCAAAATGAAGAAATTAGAAGACGATTACAAAAATATATTAACAGTTAGGTATATGTAATTATAACAAAAAACATACATACATACATACATACATACATACATACATACATACATACATACAATCACGCCTTTATCCCCGATGGGTTAGGCAGAGGTGAATTAACACCCACATTTCACCAATCATTGTATTAGGTCCCACGTAATAGGGGGTGAGCCTATTGCCGTTTTCCGGGCACTATTTTTGGCTCGAGCCATCTATCTGAGGCTGAGTCTGTGCTGTATTAATTTATCTGATGTTAAACAACCCTATCCCTTAGTCACCTTTTACGACACCTCATGGGAGGAAATAATAGTTAAAATTAATTAAGAACAAAAAAGGATAAATTAAATTATTGAAAATGACAATGCCTAGTGTCACTATTGGGTTGTGTAGTTCAGATGGCAGTCGCTTCACTAAAAATATCGAAATTCAGTCAAACCCGCAGTTAGACTGATAAAGCGCACCCCACACTCCGAGGTGAAAGCTTCGGATGCGACTGGGAATTAACGTTAGGATGAAGAAGAGAACAAAATAGTATGTCAGTTTAGTTGGACACAAGCTAGTACCACCGTATATCGCTAGATGGCACTATCCTTATCCGCTACATGACGATGCTATGAACAGCACTAGGTACTTAAGATTCCGTCGCCTTTGTTCGTTGTCCCACTAAGTGGGCGGTGTCAGAGATCATCTACTAGTCGGTACATTGAATTAATGCCTGTCGCGGTAATATCTACTAGTAATTTCTTACCTAACTATATTCAATTGTAAGGTGGAGTAGAAAATAGGGCCACCCCATCTCCTGCTGTTTAACATCAGACAGATATAATACAGCCCCGACTCAGCCTCAGATACATGGCTCGAGTCAACAATAGTGCCCGGATTACGGTAATAGGCTCACCCGCTGTTACGTGGGACCTAATACAATGACTGGTGAAATGTGGGTGTTAATTCACCTCTGCCTAACCCTCCGGGATAAAGGCGTGATTGTATGTATGATAAATAATACCATAGATTATAGTGTACATAATCGATCGATCTTTCAAAGTAGGTCATAAGAAAGGAGTTATACTTAATACCTACTTTATTTACTTAAAGTGTTAACCACTGTATCGATGGTTCAAATCACAGATAAAAAATATATGTCAAACAGATTATAAAACACACCCAAAAAAGTTAAGTAGATTCGCGTGTTTTAACTGATTCATATTTAGGGTTCCGCATAAAGAGTAACCGGGCCTATTGGAGATATATAGGGGAGGCCTATGTCCAGCAGTTCCTATGGCTGAAATGATGATGATGATGATGATAAAGAGTAACTAATGGGTGATGAACCCACTGGTCCCCTAAAATTCGTGCCTCGGAGTAAAAGTAGTGGATTCATCATATGCCTACCTTTGCCTCAATTATTTAAGGTAAGCGCTCCAACAATCCTGCCAAACTGAATGAAATTTTAAAGCAATAATGCCCGTTTTCACCAACTATACTTAAATCATCTCCTAACTAAGAGCCCCCTAACGTAGGTAGCCCCTAAATATATTACTTATCTAAATTCGTTTTCACCACCCTAAGTGACACCTAAGAAAGGGTCTCCTATTTTGTAGTGCTGGCGAATTGCAAAATATTATTAAATTGATTGTTATTAGTTAGTTAGAATTATATACGCGATATGAAACAAAACGTGCGTATATATGCGCAAAGTTATTCTGTCACCTTGTTAGGGGTTAGTTAGGTGGCCCTTAAATTTTAAGTGACACCTAAGCAGTTAGGTGTCCCCTAAGGTTTGGTGAAAACGAAATGTTACTAAGGGTTACCTAACTTTCCTTAGGTGGCCCCTAAAATTTAGGGGACGTTGGTGAAAACGGGCATAAGTATGCTAACTAACTATTCAAATCGAAGGACTTAAACCCGCGTCCAGTGCTTTCTAGGGGGAATGCTATGACCACTGAGCTACCAAGCCTAGCCTAAATCGTTCCAAATTCTCCTATAGAAACTCACAGTCCTGGGTCCTTTAAGCGCGGCGTGAAAAAGCATCTGATGAGGCCGTCAAGCTGAGTGCCTCTATTGTAACATGGTACGTGTCTATAATGGTGACCCTCTTTTTACAAGACTTTGCCTTCAGCTTACCATCAGGCGAGATGTCGTCATATTGACGTGTTCTATATAAAAATCTGTATAAAACACCGATAATTTCGCTTTCTGTCGTGATATGTCTACTGCGTAGTACGGTAGGTATAAGGAAAACCATTTAATATTTACATTGTACATTGTTATAAAAATCTCAAATATGTAAAGTGAAACAATAGGTACTTATATGAGTTTACAATCTACAATGTTCATTTATCATACCAGCTGTGCGCGCGAGTTCCTCAGAATAAAATAAATGACTCCTATAACCAATAAACGTGATTTTTTGCCTTTTTTTACTCGATATTAAAAACGGGACAGTTGAAATTAACAAATGACTATAAATTATAGTGTCTAATATTGTATACTAGCTGACCCGGCGAACTTCGTACCGCCATATTTTCTGATCCCGTTCCCACTGCATATCTCTAAATTTATTAGTGTTTCTCTACAATATTATGCATGTATTATACATATAAACCTTCCTCTTGAATCATTCTATCTATTGAAAAAAACCGCTTCAAAATCTGTTGCGTAGTTTTGAAGATTTAAGCATACATAGGGACGGACAGACAGCGACAGCGACTTTGTTTTATAATATGTAGTGATAGTGATGTCGCCGCCAACCAAATAATCAGTCAGCCGTTCGTTTACTGGCCCGACGGCCATACGGCTTGACTGCCACTGCAGTCCTAGCCGGCTAGCAGGGCTAGGACTGCAGTTTCAGCGGCGGCCGAGGATCAACGTAAATTATTGTGGTGAAGGTTTGGAAACTATATATTAAAATCGAGCACCTCTCGCCATCAAACGTCACAGTTTCACAAGAAAATGTAACATTGTAAATCATTTGTATATTAAGAACTAGCTTCTGCCCGCGGTTCCGCCCGCGTGGATGTCGGTTATCGCGACCAAACATAGCCTATGTCCTTTCTCAAGGTCTAATCTACCCCTATACCAAATTTCATCCAAATGGGTTCAGTGGTTTGGGCGTAAAAGCGTAACAGATAGACAGACAGATAGAGTAACTTTCAGGGATGAATAATTAAAATTAATTATTAAAAAATAAAAAAACCCGACTACTGTCTAAAAGATTGAAACAAGCTTGATAGCACCCATTTGCCAATCATAAACCGAAAGAAATTTAATGGGTACCGCCTGCTATCAAGCTTGTTTCAATCTTTTAGACAGCAGTCGGGTTTTTTTTATTTTTTAATAATTAATTTTATTTTAACCTTTTAGTTAGGATATGACATCTATATATTTTTGTAATCTCCTTTTAATTCTCTTCATTTTGATACCCTACCCGATAAATTTGAATGAAAAAAAATTTTGCCAACAGATATTTTAGCATCAAAAATCTACCGTATAGTTTTTGTTGGAATTTTATGTACCCTATGACACTCGGGAGATGAATACCTTTCATTTGAGACCCTATTCATCAAAATCCGTCCAGGCGTTAGGCCTGTAGAGGGGAACAAAGAAAACTACATACATACATACATACGCAGGAAACACATTACCCTCTCGCTGGCGCAGTCGGGTAAAAATACACCCCGAAACGGGATCAAAACTCCACACGGGTGGAGCCGCGAGTAGCAACTATGTAGTGTAGTATTCATTGATACTTTATTGTAATTGATTGTAATGTTTCCCCTCATTACGAGAGCGGTAATGATCTTGTTATCTAAAGCGCATTGTACACAAACCAATATCTCGTAGGTTATCACTAATGGAATTAACTCCTCGTAAGCATTCCCTACTTGGACTTTCCAGTACGGTCTTGACTTTTTTAAACCACCTAGGTGGTACAAGCACACGGCCCACCTGATGGGAAGTGGTTACCGTGGCCTATGGACGTATGCAACACCAGGGGCGTCACACTCGCGCTGCCGACCCTGAAGAAACCTTCTAATGCCCTTCTTGAAGAACCCCATATTGTAGTCGCTTAGGATAACCATCGCGGGGAGTTCATTCCACAGCTTGAGTGTGCGAGGGATGAAGTTCCTTTCATAACCTATCTCATAGAACAGAGAGCACTTCTGCTTATACCTCTGAAGATAAAACGCGAGGCTTTGTTTACAAAACAAAGGCTAAGAGTGACGTCATTACACACAAGAGTGCGTTGTACGTAGTGACGTCACTATGCACCCTATTATTTACACTGGTAGGTCATAGTGGCAGCGCAGCGACATATTTTGACAAAAGATTAAGGTGACCATGATAATTGGGATTTTCGAGACCTGTCTCGTTTTATAATTTGGATAACGAGGTATTTATTGGAATTTAAATGAAAATTCATCTTTAATTTTGAATAAGTAACAATTTTGTCAATTACAGTTTAAAGTTGCTTAATTTGTTTAGCAGGCGATGTTGGTTTGGCTCCCGAGGATGTTTTTTTTATTTATAAAGAATTTTATGCTAATTTGTCCTATCCTATCCTATCCATATTTCATCACCCCGAGACGCATGTTTTTTTTATATAGGACTCGTAAACTTGACTTCACCTTGTCTGATGGTAAGCTGAAGGCAAAATCTCGGAAAAGAGGGTCACCATTATAGACACGTACCATGTTACAATGGTGGCACTCAGCTTGATGGCCTCATCAGATGCATGTATAGAAGAAATTGTCCGGTAGCTTAATTGGTCAGAGAGACATTCTGGTTATAGACTTTTTTCCCGAGCCCATCTCAAAAATATTGGAGAGGCCTAATACACCCATGGCATAAGCTATTTGCATAATTTAACATAATATGTAAAATCCCTATCACCGTAGTAATAAGAAACGTAAGTATTACAGGTAGAAGTAACATACTTACGTGCTTCCGCAGCACACATCAAGTCGTCAGCGCAGCTAATGACTAAATCCCAGTAGATTACAAATCAAACCTCAAACCTATAGTAGGTCAGTTTGTGTAATCGCTATAACCGATGTGTCTTAAGATAAAAATGCATGTACTGCGATAGATGAGCCTATAGATATAGATAGAACCAAACGGGTTTGATAACTAGTAGCGAGTCGATCAAGAATACTGCGCTTGCGACGACGACCGCAAGTCATATTTGGGTCAATTTTTGTGCTACCAGCAGAAAAATATATGTAAATATTAGTTCTGCGGTTTTACAGTTATGATCCCGTGGATGTATCGTGAAAAAAACTAGCCTAAGTATATTACCTCTGAATAAAACAGCCTTTTAATGGTGAAAAAATGATTTAAATCGGTTCACTAGTTTCAGAGATTATGACTACAAACAATCAAGTTTTATAATATCAGTATGGAAACGACTGTTAGTGATTGAACTAAAACTATTTTTAACGGATTCACTATTTTAATTTGTGTGGAAAAAAATATATGAATGTATTCTAATAATTTTTATAAACGGGATGTTTCTGTTTTTGTTGAGCTTCCGATATTTCGGCACTGTTACAAAGCACCTTCACCATTATTTTAGTAGGCACATCCGTGATCATGACCAACATAGTGGAAGCTCGAAAACATACAAACATGATAATTATCTCGTTTATTAAAATAATAAAAATTTCATATTGTGTTTTATTTCATTGTTAAAAATGTTCTTCTCCGTTGTTTCCTTTTTCATGATTATTCTTACTGAAAAGTAACTGAAACGGCTCTCTACTCAAAATAAATTTGGCGCCAATTTTTTTATGTTATGAATAAGTACTGCATTTGGAGTTTTTACTTTTGCTGCTCGTTTAGGTAGTAGTATCTTGGTGTCGTCTCTCACAGGAGAAATCATGAAACTTAATCCTTTCATTTTCAATATTTTATGTGTAACTATTATGCTTGCTTGCTAGAAGCGATATGACAACATGTATTTCACTGACCCGTCTCCATTTCCAGGTAATGGTCAAACATACTACTGTCGGCTACTTTTCCTAATTTTATTTTGTTGCTGAAAATTTCAGCATTCAACCTCGCAATAATTCAGAAATATAATTTATCAATCTTACGAACTAAAAGTTTCCAAATATAATATTATAATTTACAAAAATATTTTCTACAAGGGCATCGGTGTATGGATGTACTATAAACGCTGCTGTTTTTTAATGTTTCATTTTTAAGTTTTTTTTGTTTCCTTTATAATATAATAAAATTATTTAAATTGTTACTTGTTTTGCTTCTGTGAGCACTTAAAAACCTATTAGCATTATTATCAAGATAGACACCTATTGTCGTAAGTACGTAAATATTACACAGATTGTGTTATATTTGTTACACATATTATATTCGTTACGATTACGATAGTTTTTCGTGCTAGGGGTACAGGTCTCCTTGAGGCTACAGCCAACCTCAACTGCAAGTTGTTGCACCAGCCAGCCCCCCTAGACAAGTGGCAATTCGTTGCTCGGCGTATGATGGAATAGAATGACAAATGTATGGGATTTGACATAATATGACAAGACGAGACTTTGGCGTAGGCTTTCTTCTCGGGATTGGGAAGACGGACGGCTGCCACAATGACAGAAAAGCCGACATACCAATCGAATGCAATAACAATAAGTGGACCACAGGCTTCAAATTGCAATATTTGAAGGCAACTGGGACTCGCTATGAGGATGATGATGTCATACAATGCAGACCAATGTGTAAATCCATACTACACTACTAATATTATAAATGCGAAAGTAACTCTGTCTGTCACGCTTTTACGCCTAAACCACTGGACCGATTTTGATGAAATTTGATACAGAGATAAATTAGACTTTGGGAAAGGACATAAGTTTAGTCGCAATAACTCACTTCTATGCGGTTCGAGCAGCGGGCAATAACTAGTTGTCCATAATCATTTGCAATAAGCAGGAATCAAACTCGCAAGTCGTGCAACTCCAGTACTCGTATTGTGTCAAAACTTAACACATTATTATTCATTCCAGTGCACGTGCGTTTCGCAAATGTAGATGTGCTAAGTGCCTTTCGTTTTTAATCAAACTTTATTTGCCTCAACGGGGTAACAGAAAGATTGGGTGCAAGGCCACCAGACCCTAAGTAATAACTGGTATATTACTCACTCATATATTGTATTATAATAAATTAGCATAAATATTTATAATATTGATTATATAATTAATGCTTATATAACTAGTTTGTTTGAAGGTTGAGCGGTCGACGGCTTAGTCGGGGGTCGTGGGCTAGATTCCCGGCTAGGGCAAAAATGATTTTGTTAAAAATGAGCTTTTTCCTTAAGTTTGCCGAATGATATTATTACTTACCACAGTTCGTTCCGTATTAACGACACTAAGTATCAAATGGTTTTATAATACTAATATTTTCTTATTCAAATTCAAGAGATATGATTCCTGGCCATAGGAATTGACAGTTTAGTGGTTAAAGAGTTGGTGTTACGATTGAAGGTCTCGCGTACGAATCCAGGCGAATCCGCTTCTAAAATAAAGTGATGTGCCGATCATAACTTTGGCCGACTAGCCGACTGGCCGACTATTCGGTTTCTAAACAGCCGACTAATCGGCCGACTAGTCGGCCAAGCCGATCATGGTTACGTACGGGTATTTCCGGAACGTTTCGTTTACAGATCGTTTGCGCGAGCTGCACGCTGATCAATTTTCAAGTTTTGGTGGTCGAAATTCAATTTTCTCAAAATGAAAATAGTTAGAAAAAGCTATCGATACGTGCTTAGGACTATTCTATACACTTTATGCCACAATTTGTTATTTCAATAAATTATTTGTTTCATCAGATAATAAAGCTCAAAGGTACCGACTCCGCAAATTGTGTAGATACAATTTCTGTTTACGAAATGTATCTAGTGCAGTTGATTGTCTCTTGTAGTTGTAGTGTAAGTTGTTTACTGAGAGATTCAATAAACAAGGTGCATAATAATTTATCAGATAAAAAATAATTGGTACTTACGTATACAAATTTTTACGCTATTTTTTGTTTCTCAGACCATTATCTTTACAGAAACCTATAGGAACATAGAAACTTTAGGTTCTTTAGGACCACCCAACCCTCAGCTATTATAATTAATGGGATTTTCTTGCCCATTTTTGCCCTTCTTGAACAAGGTATATGATGTTTTAGATAACAGTTTTCAAAAAAATATCGATGTTTTGTTCAATCTGCTAAAGCATCATCCTCCAATCAAACCTACGATTAAGCAAACAAAATATATGCTATAGATCTAGCATATAGATCTAGCATTGTATTATAGGCCATTGGAGTGCTAAATTTTACTGTTATGGATAAAAATAAGTTGCAGAATCCTATTCATAGCTTTAGAACTTCAGCCGCTTAAAATTGGATAGCTACTAGACTGCTAGAAATTGGATACTACTAAAATGCATTATTATCTAAGGTACACAAACCAGTAAACAGGTATGAAGCCGGATAGTCGGCGTTCTTTGCCGACTAGTCGCCGACTAATCGGCGACTACAAAAGTGGCCGGATAGTCGGCTTTACCGACTAGTCGGCGACTAGTCGGCACATCTCTAAATAAGCAATTTAGCTTAATTGAAGGGGTCAGGAGTAATACTAGTAACTAGTTTGGGTATGTACTTAAATTAGTCGTGTCAGTATATTGAAGACATAAAAAAATATTTTCAAAGCAAAACATTTTTTTTTTGGAATTCTCATATCTGTTTATTTTGTTACTAACTAAAGATTTTGATGCACTTTTATTAGAAATGTCTGGGTCTGACGTAAAATCTGCAGTGTGTTTAATGGCGATTGGTTGAGCAAAACCGAGATATGACCAAAAGTAGCGACAATCAACATCCACACGGGTGAAGCCGCGGGCATCAGCTAGTTATAATTATATCTACTCATTAGTCCAGTCATAGAAACTAAATGCTATGTTATGAGTAGAATCGTTCGTACTGCATGGGAGCGATACCAAACATGGTTGAGCAATCACATAATAATTAGAGATGTGCCGACTAGTCGCCGACTAGTCGGTTAAGCCGACTATCCGGCCACTTTTGTAGTCGCCGATTAGTCGGCGACTAGTCGGCAAAGAGCGCCGACTATCCGGCTTCATACCGGTTTACTGGTGGCTCAGGCGCAAAAGGTTAGTGTACCTTAGATAATAATGCATTTTAGTAGTATCCAATTTCTAGTAGTCTAGTAGCAATCCAATTTCAAGCGGCTGAAGTTCTAAAGCTATGAATAGGATTCTGCAACTTATTTTTATCCATAACAGTAAAATTTGGCATTCCAATGGCATATAATACAATGCCAGATAGCATATATTTTGTTTGCTTAATCATAGGTTTGATTGGAGGATGATAAGCATCAAGCTGATTGAACAAAATCTCGATATTTTTTGAGCACTGTTATCTAAAAAATCATAAACTTTGTTCAAGAAGGGCAAAAATGGGCAAGAAAATCCCATTAATTATAATAGCTGAGGGTTGGGTGGTCCTAAAGAACCTAAAGTTTCTATTTTCCTATATGTTTCTGTAAAGATAATGGTCTGAGAAACAAAAAATAGCTTAAAAATTTGTATACCTTTTTGGGGTTCCGTAGCCAAATGGCAAAAAACGGAACCCTTATAGATTCGTCATGTCTGTCCGTCCGTCTGTTTGTCTGTCCGTCCGTATGTCACAGCCACTTTTCTCCGAAACTATAAGGCCTATGCCGTTGAAACTTGGTAAGTAGATGTATTCTGTGAACCGCATTAAGAATTTCATACAAAAATAGAAAAAAAGCATTAAATTTTGGGGGTCCCCATACTTAGAACTGAAACTCAAAAATTTTTTTTTCATCAAACCCATACGTGTGGGGTAGCTATAGATAGGTCTTTAAAAATGCTATTGAGGTTTCTAACATCATTTTTTTCTAAACTGAATTGTTTGCGCGAGAGACACTTTTCGCCTTTGCTGCTACGGAACCCTTCATGGGCGAGTCCGACTCGCACTTGGCCGGTTTTTATTTATTGAATCTCTCAGTAAACAACTTACACTACAAGAGACAATCAACTGCAATAGATACATTTCGTAAAGATACATTATTTTTATCTACACAACTATCGAAGTCGGTACCTTTGAGCTTTATCTGATGAAACAAAATAAATAATTTATTGAAATAACAAATTGTAGCATAACGTGTACAGAATAGTCCTAAGCACGTATCGATAGCTTTTTCTAACTAGGTATTTTCATTTTGAGAAAATTGAATTTCGTCCACCTAAAACTTAAAAATTGATCAGCGTGTGCGGCTCGCGCGAAAGATCTGTAAACGAAACGTTCCGGAAATACCCGTAACCATGATCGGCTTGGCCGACTAGTCGGCCGATTAGTCGGCTGTTTAGAAACCGAATAGTCGGCTAGTCGGCTAGTCGGCCAAAGTTATGATCGGCACATCACTAATAATAATTGTACTTCGCGGAGGTCGCGGCCGGTGAGTGGATCACCTTGCGAACTGACACGGTCGGCTCTAATCGAGTACTCTAGGTTTGATTCCCAAGATGGATTATAATTTAGTGTCTTAATAGAGCTTTGATGATGACTTTGTATCAATTAATTGTACATTAAGAAAATTACTGCCAGACAGAGATAATTTCTTAGTATTGCGCTGTCGTATTCTGCACGAGCGTGTTTCATTATAATAATACTTTATAGTACTCAAGTACATCTATATAAACTAACTCTATCTATACTATATAATCTATACTAATAATACATATAAAGAGGAAAGATTTGTATTTTTTTATGTAACGAATAAACTTCTAGACCGATTTCAAAAATTCTTTCGCCATTACAAACCTACGTTTTAGGTGCCAACATCCATACCTACATACCTATATAATATTATAAATACGAAAGTAACTCTTTATATCTGTCTGTCGTCTGTCTGTCTGTTAGGCTTTCACGCTCAAACCACTGAACCAGTTGATTACATCTTGAAAAAGGACATACCTAGGCTACGTTTGGTTGCGATAACCGATATCCACGCGAGCGGAGCCGCGGGCAACAGCTAGTATTATATAATTGTACATTGGACGCAAAAACTACTGAACGGATTTTGATGTGATTTTTTTTGTTAGAAAGGTCTTGGTCAGACTTAAAATAGATCTATGCGGGTGGAGCCGCGGTCAGAAGGCTAGTAATAGTATATTATACAGCTCTATCTAGACTATAATAAATCTTGTAATTATGTGAGTTCTCTCGTAGTAAGTATTGTACATAGATATACTCAATCCAACAGGTACAAATTACATACCTAAACTCACGCCTGTAAATCCCCGAAGGGGTAGGCTGAGGTGTATTAACACACACAATTCGCCAATTATGATTTTCAATCCCAAGTAATAGGATCAAGCCAATGATATTAAATATAAAAAAAGACGTGTGGCACTCGGGGACTGCCGCGGTAAAGCTATTGCATAGCATTTTTTATCAACTTATGCAATTATAATAAATAATAATTTGAATTTGAATTTGAATTTCGGATTTCGGATTTCGGATTTCGGATTTCGGATTTCGGATTTCGGATTTCGGACTTCGGACTTCGGACTTCGGACTTCGGACTTCTGACTTCTGACTTCGAGTCCGAGTCCGAGTCCTAGTCCGAGTCGGAGTCTGAATTTGAATTTGAAAACTAACAACTTATGCAATTATAATTACTTACGTTAAGCGAAGCTACTTCGGAGCAGCTCGGCTCTGTTCGTGCGAGCTCGGAGGTGTTACCATTTTTCGTTACGGAATTTCTGGATTCGGTCTCCACGCTCAAGGCCCGCGATAAAAGCTATGCAATAGCTTAAAAGAAGTTATGTAATATACTAATTGGCGGGAGCCTATTGCCGTTTAGCGGGCACGGTGAATTTCATAGAGATACTCTACCCAAAAGGTACAAATTAATATTTGCATTAACTAAGAATCGAACTCGGGTATCTTGTGAATCGAACACTCTACCGCCACGCTATAAAAGTTTTGAGATCTGAGGATATACATCATATGGTACTAGGCACATAAAAGACATAATAATGTAAGTACCTATCTACTTTAAGCCTGTTACTATACCCGTTTGTCAAAGGTGTATGAACAAATAAACCTCTTTCTTTGATTATTATTTTATACGTAAGTATACAATGACAGGTTTTTATATAGGTAAATAGGTATGTTTTAAAATTTACGAAGTGCCTGCTTGCCCCCAAATACATGTAAACAACCGTTTTTTTCAAGTATACCTTTAGGTGAGACAGGCACACTGCCCACCTGATGGAAAGTGTTTACCGTGACCTATGGACATGCAACACCAAGATAGGCACACTTGTGTTGTCGACTCTGTAAAATAATTCTAATGCCCTTTAATAGTCGGCGAAATGTAGGTGTTAATACACGTCTGCCTGTCCCTTCCGGGATTTACTGGCGCGAATATATGAAAGAATGTTTAAAAAAAATTGAGTAACTAACTAGGTACCTATATATCTAAAATAATTTCAAAAACATAGATTTTTGTCCCGTTTCAGTAGTAGGACTAGTAGGCCGCATGGTGACCCTAATCACAATACTAGAGCGATTTTAAAAACATACGCTAAGGTGAGGTAATTGTTTAAAAATTATGTCACAATGGTCATTTAGTTAATAACAAAAGAAGTAAGTTACCGTCACAACGGGCGCTGAGTCCACTCATCCAGTCCATATTGTTGTTATTATTTAATAACAAAATAATACAATCACATTTTCCCACCAAAACAACCACAAATATGAATTGATCACAATTTTTTTTTAAACAAAAAAATGTCAAATCACAACGTATACAGACTATAGTTCAAACACAGATAATAATGTAGTTTTTTTTTTTCACAAGTATAGCACGCGCGTTCGCGCCGCGGCTTCCCGCGCTACTAGATCAATTTAGCGTAATACATCCATCCGTACCAATCTAAATACACCTAAACAAACTCATTACTAACTCTTATTACAATGTATTAAAGCTCATATTAGCATAACACGGGTATCAATTCTAAATTGTCTTTAAACAGTATCTGACGTTTCCTAAACAACTTTTCAAATGCGGTCGCTAAACTAAATAATACGTTTGTAATGTACGACCGATATAGTTATCGAAATGCAAATATATGTTTGTAAATATCGAGGCATGAAACTATTGTTGACAATTTTCGTTAATAGACTTGTTATAGAGCACGGTTCCGTCTGTTTTAACGTTTTTATTTCAGAATCGGTGTGTTGAGAATTCTTGTTAATTTATAAATAACTTCTTAATGGCTCTAGTAGTACGATACCGTCATTATAATATGTGGTATGAATGCGAACGCTATGATTGTGACGACCTCTGTGTGGCGTAGAGCTATCTAGAGCAAGGGTGCCCAACCCCAGGCCCGCGGGCCACAATGTGGCCCGCGGACGAATTTCGGGTGGCACGCGCAAGCCACTGAGAGAGGAGCAAAAAAAAAATTAAAGCTTGTACAAAAGCAATTGCATTAGTCGCAGTCGCAGTCGCAGTCGCAAATGCTACCTATGCTATTTTTTCTTTTCACTCAAATCTATCGAGTATTCATCAAAATGATGTCTCTTCATATCATAACTAAAAAGTTTAAAATAAAATTTATTTTAATTTATTTTTATGTTTTTGTTTGTATTGATAGTTTGGTATTAATACACCTATAGTCGGATTTTTAATTAGACGAAGCTATCTGACGTTTACTGTGTTGCAAGTTTCTTATGAAATAAAAATAGTGTTGTGACAAAGTGAACTATATTATGATGAATGATATTATCATGATGAATGTGAATCCAATCAAAACAGACGAAATTAAATGGTAAGCTCACATGAATTCGCATAGAGTTGAAAATTGGTGGGAGTCTTAAATACACCATAATGAAAGAAATATCAAAAGTCCCCATCGATTTGAACCTTGCATTTTTTTTTTCGAGGTTAAAAGTCAAATATAACGGATTCTCGCATTTTTCTCGTAAACAACAAATGCTATCGTAAAATTAGGGTAGACAAAGTTGTAAATAAAAAAATTGGTGTTAATTTTTTTATTGTGCGGATCACCATTTCGGAGATATCGTGATTTAAAAATTGAAAGAAATCAATTATGTATTTTATATGAAACTAGCTTTTGCCCTCGGCTCCGCCGGCTCAAAATCGGTTCAGCGGTTTAGTCGTAAAAGTGAGACAGACAGACAGACAGACAGACAGAGTTACTTTCGCATTTATAATATTAGTAGGGATAGTAGGGATTTCATTCACCATAGTAGGATTCATAAACGCAGAACCTGAACCGCTGGCGCTATGTACTTGAAGTTTTGGCAGTAGATGCTTATCATGTTGCTAGTATCCACTAAGAAAGGAATTTTTTGAAATTTCATTGCTAAGGATGTAAAATATGGGATTAAAGTTTGTCTTGAAGTTCATTTCCGTTCCTCCCTATTTTAGCCCCTTAGTAACAAAATTTCTAAAAATCCTTTCTTGGTGGATACACGCAAAATTAAAAGCATCTACTGCCAAAATTTCAAGTTCATATGACTAGCGGTTGAGGCTCTGCGTTGTTGAATCATACTATGGGAACGACTAACTTTTATATAAGAGATTTAACTTCTTCCAATTTTGCAATCGCGATATTTCTGAAATGGTGATCCGTACAAAAACAAAATGGATACTAATTTTATAGGTATAGCCCGCGCCACGTATCTTGGACCTAAATCGTAAGACATCCCAGGCTCTGGCGCCCGCGGATTGCTTTGTAATAGTCTATGCTTGGTAAATTTGAGTTTGTCTACCGCAGTAGCATCCCGTGCTATCCTCAAAAGACACCCAAGAAATGTAACCTGCGCGTATAGGGCACATTTTGAGCGCATTTTAGGTCCAAGATACGTGGCGCGGTTTATAATTTCATGATCTACAACTTTGTCCAACCTACTTTTACCCTAATATTTGCTGTTTACGAGAAAAATTCGAGCATCTGTATATTTGACCTTGAATAAAAAAAATGCAGAAGTGCAATCGATGGGGACTTTTGATATTTCTATAATTATGGTATATTTAAGACCTTCACCTATTTTCAGCTGTATGCGAATATATGCAAGCTGAAACCTTTATTTTGTCTGGATTATGTATGAAGTAGCAATGGGGGGTGTATGGGGGCTCACCTAGATCTTGAGCCCCAAGCCAACCTCACCTGCAAGCTGGTGCACCTGCTGAACAACGGACGAGGCTCTGGCGCTGGCTTTCCCTTCGGGGTTGGGGGGTCGGACGGCAGTCGCCCCCGGAAAAGCCAAAAATTGCCAAATTTAAAATGAAATGGCTCGTAGAAAAAGGAATCGCAATGAGGGTAGGGCGCCGCCGCAAAACGGCGCGCATGAGGGTCGCCCGCCTCGTGTCGCAAGTGGGCAAGGGCTACCGTGCCTGAGCCGGGCACGGCTAAAGATGTTAGGCCAACTTTGTGATTCCGGAAAACTCCGCTTCGCAACGTGGAACATCGGCACGTTGACCGGTCGCACGAGGGAGTTGGCTGACGTACTCTGCAGGCGGAGAGTGGCCGTGGCGTTCCTGCAGGAGACTCGGTGGGGTGGCGATAGCACCATGCACATTGGGGAGGGCTACCAGCTGATGTACACAGGTGCACCTGATGGGCAGGCCGGGGTGGGCGTGGTGCTCTCCCGGGCGTTGCAGGATGACATCTTGGAGGTGAAGAGCTATAGCGCCCGACTTATGGTTGTGGGGGTGCTTATCGATGGGATTATAACCCACCTGATAAGTGCTTACGCTCCACAGGCTGGGCGTGGCGAAGCCGAAAAGATCTTGTTCTGGGACCAACTCGGGGGAGTACTTCGTGACGTCCCGCTGTCGCAGGAGATTGTCCTGGGCGGTGACCTGAACGGTCACGTGGGTGACGGGTGTGAGGAGTTTGGGCGTGTCCACGGTGGTTTTGGATACGGTAGTCGCAACCCAGAGGGTGAGAACATCCTTAGAACGTGTGCGACTGCCGACCTGGCCATCGTGAACACGTACTTCAAAAAGAAATCCGGACATCTTGTCACCTACAAGAGCGGGGGGCACTTAACCCAGGTTGATTTCCTGCTCACTAGGAGGCACAGCATCAGCAGGGTGGCCAACTGCAAGGTTATACCCGGGGAGAGTCTCACTAGCCAACACCGTCTCCTTGTCATGGACCTCCGCGTGAAACCCAAAGACAAACGTGCCGAGCGTGCCCAACGCAAAATCAGGTGGTGGCTGCTTGATGAAGCTAAGTCCCAAAGTTTCGTCTCAGCCATCGGTGACAAGTGCGCCGATGCTGTAGACGAACCAGTACAGGTTTCTTGGGACAGGATTCGGGCAGCTATTCTTGAGGCGGGGAGGGTGGTGCTCGGCATGTCTAAGGGTGGACGCAAGTGTGACAAGGACACCTGGTGGTGGAACGACACAGTCCAGAGAGAGATCAGGGTGAAGAAAGCCCTCTTTAAAAAGTGGCAAGCGTCCAAATCTTCCGACGACCGCGATGCGTACAAAGATGCAAAACGCGCCACCAGGAGAGCCGTAGCCAGGGCCAAACGAGACCACTTGCAACCTCTATATACCAAGTTGGAATCGTCTGAGGGGCAAAAGCTCATATATAAGTTGGCGCGTTCCAGGGCCAAAGCGGCGCAGGGTCTATCCAAGTGCCGCTGCATTAAAGACCCTGGGGGAAATTTGTTGTACGAGAAAGTCGCGGTGAAGGAGAGATGGCGCTCATATTTCCACGAGCTGCTGAATAAGCAGCATAAAGAGGTGCAGCCACCAGACCTCCCTCCGAATCAAGGACTAGTGCCACCGATAACGCCTGCGGAAGTCCAGACTGCCATTCGCCGCATGAAGAACCGGAAAGCTGTCGGACCCGACGAAGTCCCCATCGAGGCTTGGAAGGCAATGGGCGCCCGTGGTGTGGGCATTCTAGCAAATCTTTATAACCGCGTACTCCTCACCGGCGAGATCCCGAGCCAGTGGAGGCTGAGCATCATCACGCCAGTCTTCAAAGGCAAGGGATCGGTGCAGGAGTGTGGTAGTTACCGCGGTATAAAGTTAATGTCCCACACCATGAAGCTCTATGAGCGGATAATCGACTCCCGGATCCGACAGGAAAGTACACTCTCGGAGTGCCAGTACGGGTTCCGTCCAGGGCACGGGACCATGGACCCAGTGTTCGCCCTAAGGGTTGTGGCGGGGAAATATAGGGCGAAGAACACGCCCCTGCACTGCCTATTCTTAGACATGCAGAAGGCCTTCGACTGTGTTCCTCGCGCGGTGATCTGGTGGGCACTGCGGGCCAAGGGTGTTCCAGAAACTTACATTGACATAATCCGAGACATGTACTACGATTCCGGTTCCGTGGTTCGAACTGCTGTTGGCGACTCGAAAGCCTTCCCCATCACCGTCGGGGTACACCAAGGATCCGTCCTTAGTCCTTACCTGTTCAGCGTGGTATTAGATGTTTTGTCGGACAGCATTAGAAACTCACATGAGCAGCCTCCGTGGTTGCTCATGTATGCTGATGATATTGCGCTCATGGACGCGGACAGGAGCAGATTGATGCGACGCGTGAAAGGATGGAAAGAAGCGCTTGAGAACGGCGGTCTGAAGTTAAATGTAGCGAAGACAGAATACTTAGCGTTAAACTCCACAGATCCCACACCCGTCCGCATAGGCGATGATTTGGTCGAGCGCACGGACCAGGTTAAGTACCTGGGATCTGTACTTCATGTGACCGGTGAGATCGACCACGACGTCAAGGCACGCATTGCTGCCGCGTGGGCCAAGTGGCGAGAAATGACTGGCGTCACCTGTGATACGGAGATGAAAATGTTGCGGTGGATGTGCGGCGTTACGCGTAAAGATCGCGTACGGAACTCTCGCATCCGCGGCAGCCTCCATGTCCGTGACATCGCGGATAAAATGCAAGAGAGCCGCCTTCGCTGGTGCGGCCACGTCTTGCGGCAACCGCCAGGCTACGTGGGGAACAAATGCCTGGCAATGGTACCCCCGCCGGGTCCAGGTAAAAGGGGTAGGCCAAAGAAGTCCTGGCTTGACGTCGTGGAGGGTGATATGCGTGCTAATGGTCTCACTACCATGGACGCCCAAGATCGTGCGAAGTGGAGAAGGAAGAGCCGGAAGGTGGACCCTGAGCTCCGAGGTCGTCTTGGCCACGGATGCAATCAGGAAAATACGTCTATATGCAGATGATGATATGTATGAAGTAGCAAACAAAATGGCAACTGACTTTTTTTGGTCATTATATCATAATCTGACCTGACCTGAATGGCGACTAATACGCGCGGCATTGACAAGTGTTGACACTAGTGTTACCGCCGCGCTTTGAAATAGGCCGGTAAAAAAACTCATTCTAATTACATATAGAGCACTTTAATACAATTTTATTGTAAAATAGAAATAAGTAGTTCTTTTTTGTATATTAACAATCCCTCATCATTCATTTCATATCTCCACGCACAATGGCCCAAAAAAGGAGGCTAAGTGCGGACAAAAGAGTCCCCTTTCCATTCCATTCCATTCATTTCATATGAGTGAACGGGAACTGAATGCATTAGTTGCATCACTAATACTGAATATAGCAACATTATTTTACGAAGTGACATTAGCTAATGTCAGTGGATATCGTCTAATTAAAAATCCGACTATAATATTGTACTAGTACTACTAGTGCACTTTGTTATTATACTAATTTTTGTAGTTATATTTCATAATTATCATTGAGTTTTCATTTATACGCGCAAAAATGTAGTAAAATAGGAGCTGTCACTGGTGTGGAACGGATCCGGCGGCTGTGTCTGAGGTGGCTCTGTACAAAACCGAGGCCATGTTCTCTCATAGGCCTCGGCGTGCACCACCGAAGGGATCCAGCCTCACAGTGGGAGACACTCTCATCGGCATCAGGTCCCAAATGACATATCTGGGGTTCGTGTTCGACGGCCCATATATCGGGGAGCGTCTCCGAAGTCTGGCTCCCAAATTAAGAGGCACAGCTAACGCTCTGGTGTGGCTGCTGTCCAACATGAGGGAGCCAGAGCAGAGCAGGAGGCAGATGGCTGGGGGAATCTTACGCTCCATTGCCCTATACGGGTGTCCCGTGTGAGTACCGCGTGCACCGCAACAGACGATGGCCATCAAGGCCATCAGGGGTTACCGCACGATATCCTATGACGCGGCGAATTTTCTTGTCGGATCTCGGACAGCGAGGCTATGGACAAACATGGCGAGTCACCGGCAATTAATCTTGACATCGCCAAAGCTTTTATAGAGTCTGCCACGTTTCTTTCCAAGCTACCAGCCTTTGGTCTGCCTCTCAGACTGTGCGACTAGGTGGTTAGCTTCCTGCAGGAGCGCCATATTCGCGTCCTTTGTGATGGAAGAACTTCGTAGTTCTTGCAGGTAAATGCTGGCGTACCGCAGTGGTCTGTCTTATCACCCATTCTCTTTCTTATACATATCAACGATATTCTGACCACCGGCAGCATTCATTGCTATGCAGACGATAGCATCTTCCACGGGAGTTATCATGGGTATACTGCGGCCGAGCAGTCTGATATCGCGGGAAAAAAGCAGCTTCTTGTTACTGAACTCGACCGGATCCTGAATCATATTTCCCAATAGGGCCTGAGAACCTGGTCGAGTTCAATGCCAACAAGATACAGGCATGTGCATTTACAGCTAAGGTATCTTTTTTCTTTCGCTCTCCCACGCCACTGCCACTGCGGGACAATCTCAGTATTCTCGGTATGGATGTTCGCTGCCTACTGAACCACAAAAATTATATTGAGAGTATCATCAAAACAGCCTCGCGTAAACTCGGAGTCCTGAACAAAGTGAGATGTTTTAACACGCCAGAGCAGCGGTGTCTTCTGTCCCCTGCGTGGAATACTGCTCGCATCTCTGGGATGGCTTCGCAAAGTACTTACTTGATACACTCGACAGGTTCCAGTGTCGTGCGGTCCGCATTATTGGGAATCCTGAGATCACGAACACCCTCGAGCCTCTGCAGATGCGTATAGTAGTGCATCCTTGGCAGTATTTTGCCGTCTCTGCTATGGTGAATGTTCTGATGAGCTTTTCCAATTAATCTCACCCTATCCTTTTTTACACAGAACAACGCGTGCAGGACATAAAAGTCACCCGCATACGGTCCAAAATATTCGGGACTCCTTCCTCTGCCGTACCATTAACTCCTGGAATTCCTTACCAGATTCCCTCTTCCTACAGTCCCGGATGCTTTAAGCGGGGCGTGATGAGGCCGACAAGCTGAGTGCCACCATCGTAACATGATACCCACGTGTCTATAATGGCGACCCTCTTTTCCGAGACTGCCTTCAGCTTACCTTCAGGCAAGGTGAAGTCAAATTGACTTGTCCCATATATATAAAAAAACGGTCCCATATCGTTACCAAAAATGGCGCGGGAACCGGGACACGAAGCCGAGCCGTGAAAGGCACACCGTAGTAGCGGCGATAAGACCCATCATGGGGGAAAGCTAGAGAGGCCGCCATGTAGCCTCTCTAGCCACTCCTCCATCCTGCAGGTTATCAACGGGCACGGATACTTCGGGGATTTTCTGCGCCGGATCCGGTAAGAGCCAACCTCCGAATGCCATCATTATGACGCGGGAGACGCCATCACCCTAGGAGTGAGAGTTCCTCCTTCTGTGAGCAAGTAATACTCCAAAAGGAGACGGTGGGGTAGGAACGGAGGAGATTCGCACCCCGCACAGCCCGCGACGAGCGTAGGGGACGTGGGCGTCGGAAGTGCAGAACAGCCTCTGTCCCTCATGAGCATGGGCCTGAGGGTGGTGACGGATGGAGCTGCTTGCACTTCCCCACTCCCAAGGGCTAGATAGGGACATGGTGGTCCCCATACCCGAAGAGAGCCAGCTCGAAAAGGAGATGAGCGAGAGATCAGCCAATTTCATCTTCCGAAACCTGGGGGGTGGGGGGGGGTGGGGGGTGTAAGTAGTAAAAAATGCACTGGCCCGCCAAAAATGTCCAAATCGTAAGTTTGGCCCGACAGCTAAAAAGGTTGGGCACCCTTGCACTACAGTTTCTCTTTCTGGCTGTGGTATATTCCTGATCTCCACGTTTGAAGACCTGGATTTGAGTTGTAGATCCTGTATTTTTCTTTCAAGATTTTCAATGCTCCTGTTTTGTGCGACTCGTTCCTTTTGTAGACTCTCAATACCAGACTTAATTTCTTCATATTGCTTATTTACAAATGACATAGATAACGCTATATCCTCGTTTGATTTATTTATTTTAACATTCTGTAACTTGAGCTCCTTAATATCTGAGGATAGTTTACTAATTAACATGTTTTGATTATTACTCATTTCATCAATTTTAGTTTGAAATTCCGATTTCCAAGTAATTACACTTGAAATTATTTAAGAGATACGATTTGACAGATCTCTGGATTCATCGAAGGTAACTAGGCACTATTGCAAGGATACATGAAACTGTTATAAATTAAGTTAAACCATTTCTAAATACGTAACAACTTATAATAGTAAGTATAAAAAATATGGTGTGACATATTTCACTTCAAATTACTACAAATATTTTAAGAATTGCTACAAACTAGGATCAAGTATACTCTGGATTCGTCAAGCGCGTACACCCGAAAGGGACGACAACATAGTACTTATGATACCAGTGTTGTTAGTCCCTACCAAATTTTACCCCGCGACTTTTTTAAATCCGTTAGGTGGTATATGAATTTAATGTTTTCTGGCATTAGTGGCATTACATCCTTTAAAAAACACAAATACAAAACAATTTAGGCATCTGGATCTGGATTTGGAAATCTGAAACAACATTTTCATTAATGTGAAGTTTTAAGAATAAATAAGAAATACCCCACATTATGGGTAATTTACCAGTACCTCAACTGGTATCCCTAATAATTCTATAACCCGGACAAATCATAAAGTAGATAAAAATGGCGGACAAGTCTGGCTTTTGTTTCGAGTTCGATAATTTTAACTCACCACTTTATTTGGTTGGTTAATACACGTATTATGGTGATAATAAATCAATATTTTGAGCCATTATTTCTACTTTAAAGAACTTGTTAATATGCTACGGCTCTGCTATGGTGAATGTTCTGATGAGCTTTTCCAATTAATCTCACCCTATCCTTTTTTACACAGAACAACGCGTGCAGGACATAAAAGTCACCCGCATACGGTCCAAAATATTCGGGACTCCTTCCTCTGCCGTACCATTAACTCCTGGAATTCCTTACCAGATTCCCTCTTCCTACAGTCCCGGATGCTTTAAGCGGGGCGTGATGAGGCCGACAAGCTGAGTGCCACCATCGTAACATGATACCCACGTGTCTATAATGGCGACCCTCTTTTCCGAGACTGCCTTCAGCTTACCTTCAGGCAAGGTGAAGTCAAATTGACTTGTCCCATATATATAAAAAAACGGTCCCATATCGTTACCAAAAATGGCGCGGGAACCGGGACACGAAGCCGAGCCGTGAAAGGCACACCGTAGTAGCGGCGATAAGACCCATCATGGGGGAAAGCTAGAGAGGCCGCCATGTAGCCTCTCTAGCCACTCCTCCATCCTGCAGGTTATCAACGGGCACGGATACTTCGGGGATTTTCTGCGCCGGATCCGGTAAGAGCCAACCTCCGAATGCCATCATTATGACGCGGGAGACGCCATCACCCTAGGAGTGAGAGTTCCTCTTTCTGTGAGCAAGTAATACTCCAAAAGGAGACGGCGGGGTAGGAACGGAGGAGATTCGCACCCCGCACAGCCCGCGACGAGCGTAGGGGACGTGGGCGTCGGAAGTGCAGAACAGCCTCTGTCCCTCATGAGCATGGGCCTGAGGGTGGTGACGGATGGAGCTGCTTGCACTTCCCCACTCCCAAGGGCTAGATAGGGACATGGTGGTCCCCATACCCGAAGAGAGCCAGCTCGAAAAGGAGATGAGCGAGAGATCAGCCAATTTCATCTTCCGAAACCTGGGGGGGTGGGGGGGGGTGGTGGGTGTAAGTAGTAAAAAATGCACTGGCCCGCCAAAAATGTCCAAATCGTAAGTTTGGCCCGACAGCTAAAAAGGTTGGGCACCCTTGATCTAGAGCATTCAACTGATAAGTCGGAGGTCGCTGGTTCGATGCCCGCTCAGTGTAAAATATTAGTCAGTGATTCGTCTTATGTTTACGTCTAGACTGGCTGAATGAATCTGCACAAAGGATATGAACAAGAAAAAAACTGTTGAATATTAGCAAAGAGGTTAATGCTTCCTTAATATTGTTTATACTGGAGATTAATGGCACTTGGTGGAACTTGCACACATATTGAATAAATCACTTGTACTTTTCCGCAATTATTTATTTATTTGAACCTTACCGGTTTCACCTTTATGGTTTCACATTAAGGTGAAACCGGTAAGGTTCAAATAAATAAATAATTGTGGAAAAGTACAAGTGATTTTTTCAATATGCTTCCTTAATATTTTCACATTTCTCACAAAACTGAACGCTATGTTACAAAATAGTTTATATACATTACATACATATATATACTCACTGTATATCCTCGAAGGGGTAGGCAGACGTGTATTATAATAACAGTATGACCCACATTTCGCTACTTATGATTTTCAGTGTACCGTAATAGGGGGCGAGCCTATTATTGCCGTCTAGCGGGCACTTATTCATGGGCTGTATGTTTATTGTCGGATGGAGAACAGCCCTATCCCTTAGTCGCCTTCTACGACACCCACAGGAAGAGATGGGGTGGCCCCATTCTACTGTACCATGAACCAACACGGCCACACACACCAATACAGCACGGAAAATAATCCACAAATTAATAAAAACTGATACGAATACCTATTTATAAACTCCATGACTTTGATCCTTCAAATAGTACAATATCTCTTTACGGATATGAGTGAAGCGTTTGATTAAGTGGACAGTCCATTAGCTAACATCTACAAGCTAGATAATTATCCTTATCTATCTATGATACTCGTATACTCGTACAGTCCTTGTACGTATCAAGGACCTTCTTTAATCTTATTTAACAGATAGAAAACAATAAACACGCATTAAAAGTCAACGGGGTTTGGTAAGACAGAAATTACGTTGTTTGACAAACGGCTTTGTTTAGGGGTGTCCTTCAAGGAAGAATATCGGGCCCTTTTTATTAGTATGTACCTTGATAGAAATGACATTTCTAGTCAAAGGGTGTATTAAGGTGCTCCCCAAGGTAGCCTATATTGGCCCTTTTTTTGTATATAAGTAGACTGAAATGATGTTCCAGTCAATGGGGTTTGTATTGGGTGTACCTCAAGGAAACATAAGCGGCCCTTTTATTTTATTATTATTAACTTATACAATACACAACAGCCTCAGTGGCGGTAGTGAACACGAGTGCTACGCAGAAGGCGTGGGTTCGATTCCTGCACAATACATATATTTGTATGCATGAATAGGTATGTCTATTTGCATTGACTAGGTTATTTCCGTGCCTAGGAGAGCACGTTAAGCCTCGTTTCGGTGGTTGGAGCCCACAGAAGTCCGACTAGTCTAACTGCAGAACTTCGACATCGCCAATTAGTTATGGAGGTCAGATGGTAGTCGCTCAGAGAATGATGACTCCGGTATTCTATACAATGCGTCGGTAGCTTAGTGGTTAACGAGTCGGTCTTACGATCGAGAGGTCCCGGGTTCGAATACTGGCCATTACACTACCGACGTGAACCCACTCCTAGCACAAGCAATTTAGCTTAGCTGGAGGGGTTAACGGGAATATTAGTAATTTCGGTTGCTAATATTCTTTAAAAAAAAATATTATTGCAGTTTTAAACAGCAACTTATAAGACCACAATCTCGGCGCGGTGTGTCCCGTGTGCGACACCCGACACTCTAAAGATGACGAGGGACGTATCCATATCAAGTGGAAGGAACCAGAAACCGCAACGACTTAGCAATGAACGTCTTTATAAAGGCTTGATATAAGTTCATATGTTACCATCAATCTGTATTAATGAAAGCAGTCTATACAATGCCTAGGCAATATATGCTATTAGGTATAGGTATATAATAAGGTATATACTAAGGGATAGGGCTTCGAACAGGATTTGAACCCGGGACCTCTCGATCGTAAGGCTGACTCCTTAACCACTAAGCTACCGACGCTTTTTTTTTGTTGCACTTATTGTTGCAAAGAAGGATATTCTTTTTTATACCACTTAGATGGCAGACAAGCACGCGGCTTACCTGATGAAAAGTCGTTAGCGTTACCGTGGCCTATGGACGAGTGCAACACCAAGGGAATCACACTCATGCTGCCGACCCTGTAAGTACGGAGACATTCTGTGCCATCAGCGCAGAAGACAAGCAGGACAAGCCTTTGGTCTTCCCACTGACAGCACAAAACTTCCCAGTGAGCTCTGGCTATCCTACTCACCGCCGGGAACACAACACGAGGTTTTTAACCGCGGTATTCTGTAGGGCGGAGGTACTTCCCCAGTCGGACCGCTCGATAGGGAGGGAAATACCGTCATATCCTACCTCCTGAACAATTTCGTGACCTCTTTATTTATTATCATGTACTAATGTGTAACTCTTTTATGTCCCAATGAATAAACAAATAAATAAATTATTACATTCTTAAGGTAAACGACTCTAGGTGAAGTTACTTTAGGCTAGAATAATGTAGTGTCATCTTCTTCCTCCTAGCGTTAATTCCCAGTCGCATCCGAAGCTTTCAGCTCGGAGTCTGTAATCATAGAGCTTATCGATTACAAATAAACAAATCTTTCTTCTTTATAACGTTAGTTTATATACATAATATATCTATTTAGTAAAAATACCTGAGGAGTTGAATCTACCCCAGTACAACCACCGAGCTACGAGATTGCTACCGCCGTGCTACGAGAGTACCACCCCGTGCTACAGTAGAGCTACCCCTGTGCTACGCTACGACAGTGCTGACGCGAACGTCGGGCTACAGTGGAGGGTAACATCAGTGTGCTACGAGAGTGCTACGGGAATGCCACTCCAGATCTACGAGAATGCTAACGTCAAACTACGAGAGTGCTACGGCTACCCCTAGTGCTGCGAGCGCTACCCCAACGACAAGACCTACCCCAATGCTACGACAGGCCTACCCCAGTGCTACGAAAGGCCTGCCCCAGTGCTATAAAGGCGGCCACACACTAACAGTCCGCCTGCAGTTTTTCGTCTGTCCGGCGGCCTGCAGTACTTATGTCATCAATATCATCATAATTTTATTACCTCAGACTAAAATAATAACATTATTTTATTATTTTATTCTGATGTTATTACGTATAAAATGCCGACGGCCATAGACTGTCCTTCGACTGGCCTTTAACTGTCTTTGCTGACCGAAATCGTCAAACGGCCACGTCAAGTGTTACAAGATTGCTAGTATTGCTACCCCCAGCGCTACGACAGGCCTACCCCAGCGTTACGAGATTGCTAGCCCCAGTGCTACGACAGACCTACACCAATGCTACAAGATTGCAACCCCCAGTGTTACCGTAAGTCTACCCCAGTGTTACGAGATTGCTACTCACAGTGCTACGGCAGTCCTACCCGAGTGCTACGACATTGCTATTCCCAGTGCTACGGCATGCAGTCCTACTCTAGTGCTACGAGATTGCTACTCCCAGTGCTACAGCAGGCCTACCCCCAGTGTTACGAGATTGCTACCCCTGGCGGTACGGCAAGCCCACCCCAGTGCCACGACAGGTCTACCCCAGTGTTATGAGATTATTAACCCTGTGTTACGGGAGGCCCACCCCAGTGCTACGAGAGGCCTACCACCACCATGGGCGCAGTCATCTGAAAAAAAAAAAACAAATAGTGGTGACGCAATCTATGCGTAGTCGCAGCGGGCAATATAGTACCTATATCTTCTATAATATGAAAATAAATCCCTAAATGTGTTGCTAAGCGCAAATCTCGAGAACGGCTGAACCGATTTCGCTAATTCTTTTTTTTATTTATTCCTTGAAGTACGAGGATGGTTCTTACGGAGAGAAAATTAAAAAAAAAAAAAACAATATTTTTAACTGTTAGGCGGTACGAAGTTAAGTTAGGTCAGCTAGTAATATAATAGATATTATGTCTTTTACTTGAAGGAGGATTAGGCTATTTTGAGGAGGTAGGCTTAGTCGGCCCTTGTATTGTCGAGGCAAAAACTATTATGCAACGACTATGGGTAAATAAGTGTGAGTGGGACGATGAGGTTTGCAAGGAAATAATCGATATGTGGTCGACATTTGTTTCAACACTTCCTAGCTTAAACCTTTTGAAGATTCCTAGATGGGTTTCTATCGATTCGTGTGTGAAACACGAAATTCACGTTTTTTGTGATGCGTCTGAGAAGGCTTATGGCGCATGTATTTATGTTCGATCCATAAGTCACACTGACTCTGTTAGGGTTAGTCTTCTCCTGTCCAAAAATCGTGTAGCACCGATAAAGTCAGTTACAATCCCACGGCTTGAACTTTGTGCCGCTTTATTGGGTTCAAAACTTAACCACAGAGCGGTGCGCACGACACTCGCGTTCCATCCAACCTTCAACAATCGATGTACTTTATTTAAACTATTTATATTAAACCTCATTACTACAGTCCACAATTTTATTAATTGTTCATCACCCGAAGTTCAAACAATGGTCCTTCGAGCGTAAAAGCATACAAGCGCTTCAAGAAAAAAAGTCATCGTGTCTTCGTGGTTGGACTTTGGACCCGACGTGTCACCTGTTTGTTGCAAGTCATCGTGATCATCGTGTACAAGGAAAGGAATAAGGACGGTTAAAGACATACGTGAGTTCGTTCCAATTATTTCCCTTTCCTATCCAGTGTTTATTGTTTCAAATCAGTGTTTAAACTAATAATTTCAATTTCCACTTCCCATACTATCGCATTCTTCGCCTCTCATTTGACCAGATAGTAATTGCTAGCCTTTTTACTTGCATTCGCGTAATTATTGCTGCCTATAACTTCTTATCGCGCTTAATATTCTTAGCGCTTACATAATCGTCAGCTAAACGGCGCGGATAACTTGGTACCTACACATCGCAGCTGGCCCACTACAGTTTTTTGTTGCAAACAGCTGTGCGTTATAGACAATAGGCCATCCTTTTTATTACTTTAGTGCCCACTTTTACCGTTTTTGCACATTATTTGCTTATTTGCGTTATTTGTTTACCTACCTCCTTACCTGTTCTTCAACATGGCGACTATAGAAAAATATAGAAGGCGAAGTTGCATGAAAGCTAAGCTCACTAATTTTGAAAACTACTCAAAGGTCCTCTTATCTTCCAAGGAGCTATCAGAGCTGCAACAAATAGACTTAGAAGCTCGTTTAAAAACCTTTGAAGCATTATACGAGTCCTATGACGCTTTGCAGATGGAGATCGAGTCAGCTTCGGAGACCCCTGACAGCGAGTATGGGGAGCGAGTCCAGTTTGAGGAGCGATATTACTCCCAGCTTGCTCAAGTTCGCAGGGCGTTGGCAGCCTGCGCTGCTGAGCGCGCTTCGGTGGCGGGTTCTGATGCGGGCTCCAAATCAGGTGCATCGTTTAAAGGCAATTTTGTGCGCTTACCTAAAATTGATTTGCCACACTTTAATGGTAGCTATGAGTATTGGCTAGAATTTAGAGATACCTTCCTTTCATTAATACACAGTAGTGATTGTATCGACGACATCAACAAGTTCCACTACCTCCGTGCGTCACTTAAAGGCCAAGCATCAGAGATCATCAAAAATATAGATTTTAAGGGCGATAATTACGCAATGGCTTGGGACTTGTTGTGTGAGCGATACAATAACAGTCGCCTTTTAGTAAATAACCACTTGCAGGCTTTGTTTGATGTCGAACCGGTTACTAAAGAATCGTCTTTATCGTTACGACGGCTTATTGATTCTGTTAATAAAAACATACGGGCACTCAAGACATTAAAGGAGCCTACAGAGCATTGGGATACTCTCATAATATTCATGATATCTAGAAAACTTGATTTTATTACTAGCAGGCATTGGGAAGAGTATCGCAATGCTTTGTCTAGTTCGCCTACTCTAACGCAGTTTTCTACATTTATATCTAACAAGGCTGATTTACTGGAAACATTGGAAAATAATCAATCTAAATTAAACACACTTAATCAGAACAATAAACAAAAAAGCTTTATAGTAACTAATACTAGTGAAGAAAATTCAAACAATAATAATTTAAAAAATAAAAATTCACAAAATAATAACAATAACCTTCAAAATAAATTAACTAAATGTCCTTTATGTTCTAAAGATCATTTGCTTTATACTTGCGAGTCATTTAGAGCCTTATCTGTTGAAGTCCGTCTACAAAAGGCAAAAGATTTCAAGGTCTGTCTAAATTGTTTGCGTTCAAGTCATACTACCAAAAAATGTAGATTATCTGGTTGTAAATATTGCAAGGCCCGACATAATACTCTTTTGCATACTGAACCGACTAAGCAGGCTTATCAAGATCCAATGCCATCTAATTCTACTAGTGTTGCTTTATCTGCTGACACTTCTAGGCAGCTTATTAGTGCACCCAATATTTTACTGTCCACAGCTATCGTGAAGGTGGGCAGCCACAACGGTGAAAAACTCAACGCTAGAGTACTGCTCGACAATGGCAGCACGGCGAACTTCGTAACGGAGAGCCTCTGCACCAAACTGGGTTTGTCACGACGCAATTCAACTTCCACTGTGACAGGTATCAATCAACAGTCTTCTTATAGTACACAGTCTTGCCACCTCAGTATTGAGTCTTCTAACGGTAACTATAAGGTTAATTTGGACTGCCTAATTTTGCCTGAGATTACAAAAGTTCTACCCTCATCTATTGTCAATATTGAGAATATTCTTATCCCGTCAAGCCTTTGTTTAGCTGACCCCACATTCAATATTCCGTCAGTAATTGACATCCTCTTAGGGGCTGAAATATTTTGGACTGTCGTAGGCTCCGCTTCTATCGACTTAGGTCAAAAAATGCCTAAGTTATGTGAGACTAAGTTTGGATGGATCATATCCGGTCCAGTTTCCAAAGGAATTTCATCCTCTTCTCATCGCTCACATTTTTGTAATTTTGCCAATCCCATTGACAAACCAGACTTGTCAAAATTTTGGGAGCTTGACTCTATTTCTCCAAAACATTCACTATCTCAGGAGGAAAGAGAGTGCGAGTTAAGTTTCACACAGAACACAGTCAGGAACAAGGATGGCAAATTCACTGTTACGATGCCCTTAAAGGCCAATCCTACGGTCTTAGGGGACTCATACACCATGGCTAAGCACCGCTTTCTATCTCTTGAGCGACGTTTTCTACGTGACCCGGACTACAGGGCTAAGTATGTTGACTTTATGGACGAGTACGAACGCCTAGGTCACATGACTGAAACCAACAACAACTCAGCACCACAATCGGGTCACGTCGAATACTTCATACCACACCATGGTGTCATAAGAGAGTCAAGCACTACAACTAAGTTGAGAAGTGTCTTCGATGCATCAGCGCCATCTTCCTCAGGTATCTCTCTCAACGACTTACAGCTGGTAGGTCCTAAGGTACAAGATGACCTACTGTCGATTTTGTTACGATTTCGGCAGCATAAATACGTCGTCTCCGGGGATGTGGAGAAGATGTATCGCTGCATCGAGGTCACACCCTCACAAAGGCCTCTCCTACAAATCATCTTTCGTAGCGACCCTAAAAAGCCACTGAAAACGTACCGTCTCAACACGGTCACGTATGGGACCGCGTCAGCTCCTTACTTAGCCACCAAATGTTTGGTGAGCCTAGCGGACGCGGCTTCGTCTGATGACGTGAAGTCAGCTATATCACGTGACTTCTATGTGGACGATTTTCTGGGTGGGGGTCCTTCTATTCCTGCGACAATAACACTCGTTAAAGAGGTCACAAAAATTCTGTCGTCAGCACATTTTCTTCTTCGAAAGTGGCAATCTAACAGCCCAGAAATTCTAAAAGCCATTTTGGGCGATTCATATGAGCAGAATAATTCCTCCTTTTTAAATCTTTCAGACCACAACACATCTTCTAAAACTCTAGGCCTAAACTGGTTATGTAGCTCTGATTCCTTGTCATTTTCAATAAATATTGACAAAGTAGAAAAGGTCACAAAACGACACATTTTGTCAGTTATTAGCCAAATATTTGACCCCCTAGGCTTAGTCGGCCCTTGTATTGTCGAGGCAAAAACTATTATGCAACGACTATGGGTAAATAAGTGTGAGTGGGACGATGAGGTTTGCAAGGAAATAATCGATATGTGGTCGACATTTGTTTCAACACTTCCTAGCTTAAACCTTTTGAAGATTCCTAGATGGGTTTCTATCGATTCGTGTGTGAAACACGAAATTCACGTTTTTTGTGATGCGTCTGAGAAGGCTTATGGCGCATGTATTTATGTTCGATCCATAAGTCACACTGACTCTGTTAGGGTTAGTCTTCTCCTGTCCAAAAATCGTGTAGCACCGATAAAGTCAGTTACAATCCCACGGCTTGAACTTTGTGCCGCTTTATTGGGTTCAAAACTTAACCACAGAGCGGTGCGCACGACACTCGCGTTCCATCCAACCTTCAACAATCGATGTACTTTATTTAAACTATTTATATTAAACCTCATTACTACAGTCCACAATTTTATTAATTGTTCATCACCCGAAGTTCAAACAATTGTCATATTTATTCATCAAAGAGTAGTTATAAATCTATATAATACTAGCCGCCATATTTTTCCCGTTCCCGCTGCACCTATTTTCTCATCCTTTAAACCTTCCCTGGACACCCAGGAATATTTCAAGACTAAAATTAGCCAAATCGGTTCAGCCGTTCTTGTGTTTTAATAAACTAACAACGAAAAGTGGCATTGATTTTTATATAGATATAAAAATCAATGTCACTTTTCGTTGTTAGTTAATTTTAGTCTTGAAATATTCGTAGATGTCCAGCCGTCCAGGGAAGGTTTAAAGATGAGAAAATAGGTGCAGCGGAACGGGATCAAAATTCACGCGGGTTGAAAAAAATATGGCGGTACGAAGTTCGCCGGGACAGCTATAAATTTTATTATAATAATATTTTCATTTTCTTCAACTTCAATGAGTAGAACGAAACGTGAATCCAGATGACCTTGACTTCTTCTGACAGCTGTTGTACAATGTTGCCAGTTCGATTGTTTCCCTAAAAACAGGGTATACTTCTGGGGTTCCATGTAAAAATATAAGAACGCTAAGAGTTGATTATATAACTTTTTATTTATATTGCTAGTAAATATAGACGAAACTTAGTTTGAATTATTCAAACTATATATTTCTGTCATGGAAACTCACGAAATGAAAATGAATAAAGTGCTTATAATAATGTACGTAGGTTAAAAACTAGTTACAGTTTTATGTGAATAAACACAAAATAACAAAGATAATATTCTTATTATTTTATGAAGCCCTAACGTCGCGCAGAAATAAAGTCCATCGATATTTGAACGGAACCCATAATAGAATAATACGCCATATAGGGTGAATTTGATTTTATTTTAGCAACACTCTTATGACGGCCATAGCAGTTTACTCAGTCACGCGAAGAAAAAAATGTGAATTTACGGAATGAATATTCTTTGTTTTAATTGTTTAGATGAGCTTTATTGTATACTTTTCCGTAGTAATATGGCCTGAGTACTATATTCGATAAAATTAAAGCCTTATTTAGTGAATTTAAGTGCGTAAACATGAAGAATACAGTGTTTAAAAACTAATTTGTGATTGGTTGTAAAAAAGCATTTTTTTGTTGAAAACGAATCCGGCAGGTGAGTTTTTTTACTGTGTGAATATCGATTAGTACAGTCGACGTCGCTTTGTGCCGTTCTAAACCGCATTTTGTCTTCAGAACCGTGCGAAAAACATGATGGAGTCATTTGTTTACATTTTAACTATGCTAACATCAGTTTAACTTACTTGTGAGTTAGAAAAATTGTAATTGTTTCTTGTGTGTGGAATTTTATCTTTATGGCGTATTCATTTCGTTATAAGTTTGCATGGATACTGTCTTTATATTGTGTACATTTATATTATGCTTAATTTTAATATTTAATATTTGTTTATATTGTCTTAATAAGAGTGGCCATTGCAAATCATGTAGGTATTCATTGATAGCAAACACAACATTATGAATCATGTTGATACATAATATTAATGTATGTTTAGATAAAGTTATGATGTCAAAGACTGCAAAGTTTTCCAAATAATAATTCACTATAATAATAACTTATAATAATTTACCTTTGTGACAACACCATACAGATTAAGCAATACTAAAAATAAAAATTTATATGAGAAGTATTAAGTATTGGAACAAAACTACTTTATAACTGATTCTATCGCTCATATTATTTACGATAACGATAATAAAAAATATATCGTGATAAAATCCATTAATCTCTTCATCCTATCATTATTTCAAGCTTGCACCCCGGAGTCTAGGGTCCGCTTTACCAGTCTTAACTACGGGTTTGGACTTCGATATTAACGATAAAATAAGTAGTTGTATTTTTTATTTTATTTATTTTAAGTAGTTGTATTTCAATGAGTGAAGTTCGCGTAAACTTCAGACAGTATCATGTATAGTATGGTGTGGTAAGACAGAAACATGTACTGAGTAGTTATTTTTTTGTAAGTTTGTTAGCAACTAAAACTACTAATCCCTTTAATCCCTCTAACTAAGCTCAATTACTTGTGCTAGGAGTGGGTTCACGTCAGTAGTGTAATGACCAAGTTTCGAACCCGGGACCTCACATTCGTAAGGCCGTTTTCTTGGGTATATAAGGTTCATAATCGGAGTACTTTCACTTTCTTTGTATTTTAAACACAAGCTAGTGTAATGTATTTTAGTGTATGTGTAGGGAATTTAACTGCAAATAAAAAAATTAGTAAGAAATATTGAAGTTTTAATTCATTCTCCAGATAATACTTATTCTAATTCGGGCGCCACCTGGGGGATACCCAGGAAATAAATTCGGATAGTTAAATATGATAGAACATTAGCTTCTAATCTCAGAGCCGGGGGTGACCATTATTCACCTAGGCTTGTATACTCATGGTGCAAAACGGCACCATGCCAAAATAAAGAGAATAACAAATTGTTTCTAGTGATTCTATATATATAGCTCATCTGCATCCGAGTCCAAATATATCCAAGATACCTAATAGTTTACATTACTTTAGTAAAGTGAGGTTATAATCTGCACATGTTACCGGCCAGTAAGATACCAAAATATAAGAAAAATCCGGGGAACCCGGCAGCGAGAAACGATGAAAACGATGAAGCGATGATAACCGATGAAAAACCGATGTAAAACAACGATGAAAAACCGAGCCCTCTATCGCGCGGCCCTAAGAAAAAGAATAAATTGGTTAATAAAAATATTCTTAACCAATTGGAGTATTTTTTAATGGGAATTTACGAGAATACTCACCGAAACGCCAAAATGGATCGACGCGAGGTCATCGCCGATGCGTACCAAACATTCTAGAACAATTATAAAATAGTTTTACCAAAATGTCGAAAAACACGCGGTGGCGAAAATGCAATGATCGAAACAGAGCTTACCAAAAATATGAAATACGTCATCTTAGGTTCGGCACAGCAGCGACCACACTACGCGAATACAAATAATTAAGGAAATATCATTTTATCCCTTAAAAATCTTAATTTAAAATAGTGAACGTCTTAACGGCGCCATCACAGAATAGAAAAGCCAAGTACCTCCTTGGGTGTTGCCAATCGCGAAACAAAAATTGACCAACATCAGAAAAATATTCGTTCAAAAACTAGATACCAATTCGGAAGCGAGTGGAAAAATCACTAAATAAACAACGCCGCGGATGCAGTTCACACTATTAGAACATGTAATGATATTAATACATTACATTACACCCCCTCCAAATAAAAAAGAAGCAACGCCTTCTTTTTCTAAAGAAAAAAATCCCTACTAAGAAAAGAAGAACAAAAGGCAAATTCCAAACTTGTTAACAACAAGGAAAAAAAATGAAGCTTGGGGTCAGAGAAAAAGAAAAAGTCTTGCAGCGAAGTGCGGTTGGAAAAGATTTTCACCGACTTGACTAGATGCAAAGGCTCTACCTTCCTCTATAACAAACCCCAAAAAAATATTCCTGAATGAACAGAAAGGTTAAAAACAAATTTCAAAATTTGTCAAAAACAAGAAAAAATGAAGCTTAATGACAGAAAAAGGAAAAATCCTGCAGCGAAGTGAGGTTGGAAAATAATTTTCACCGACTCGACTAAATGCAAGGGCTTAACCCTTCTCCATAACAAGCTCAAAAGAAAGACAAGGACAAAAGAAAAGTCCAATTACCCAAAAGAGTGAGAGTGGATCATAGAAATCACCAACTCTATCCCACCACCTATTAACAATCTAATATAAAAACGGAATAAGGGTACTACTACCATTCCAACAAAAAGAAATCTTGTAGTCAAAGTACGGATAGATACGAAGATCGCCGACTCCTGAAAACAAAGATAACAAAACAAAAAAACGACAACCACTCACCAAAAATCTTGAAGTCAAAGTACGGATGGATACAAAGATCTCCGACTCATTAAAACAACAAAGATTAATGTTAACGGTGAGGTAAAAACAGAGCAAAACAAATAGCAAAGAATCTTGAAGATAAAGTGCGGATAGACACAATGGTCTCCGACTCAAAATTACTACAAAGATCCAAGCTTACTAGAGGGTTTCTAAGTTCGGTTAGAACGAAAGTTCGCCGAATCAAAACAAAATTTTGTAATTTGTGATCGGCCCTATCTCACCGACACAAACTACAAGTCCAAAATAGCGTTAACAATGCGAACACTAGCAAAAGAAAAGTGTACGTGACCGGCAAAACTTCACCGACTTTCCGAGCACGAAACAACAATTCAAAAAGAGACTGCGTTACCAATGCGAACAACAGCAAAAGAAAGGTGTACGTGACCGGCACAACTCCACCGACTTTCCGAACACGATACAACAATTCAACAAAAAGAGGAACTGTGCTACCAATAATGAACAACAGCCCAACCAAATGAACTGGGTAAGTGATCGACACAACACCATCGACTTTTCGAGCACTTAACAACAGTTCGAACCAAATAAAACGGAACAATACCGAGTCTAAAAGTTGAAGCACACCTATGGGCAACAACAAAATCCAAGAGGAGAGTCCAATACAATATACGACTTCCAAGCAAAAATAAGAATCTTTCTCAACAAGGGAGAACGATCTATTCAAAACAAAAGGAGAGCAAAAGCTCATCCAAAAGAATAACCATGGCAAGGGTTTTCATAAAAACTATTCCAGGTGTGAAGAGTCATGTCCGAGAGTATTATCTAAACATAAAGTCCGAACACTAAAAACAAAACAACACCAAAGAACAGACAACAAATTCTGTATAAAATACAGACAAGTATAATACAATTTATACAAATAAGATCGTTTGGTAAAGTATAAACGAGAATGAATTCAAAGCGTCAAACCATTAAGGGGAATTTGGAAACCTTAAACTCAAAATTTGAAAGTCTTCATGGGATTTTCCTAACATACAACAAACACGGGTGAAGCCTTTCATACATCATCTCATTAATCACCATTCAACACCCTTCCCTAAAGAAAATCGAACTCAAGAAAAAGTGTAAATGCAAAAATCGCAAGGTTAAAATTTTAAATGGAAAAGTTAAGAGGGAAATCCTAACTAATATTTAATAATGTCTTTAACATGATATTTAGCCGAAGTATTTTTACCTATTTCTTTCAAAACATAGACATTATCAGAAATTTTATCTATTATTTCGCATTTAACGAATTTAGGAGCAAATTTAGCCGAAAAATAAGCCGGAGCGTTGGATTGAACAAAACTTCTTCTCCAAACAACATCACCTATACCAAACGAAATGGCTTTCCTACCTATATTGTAGCTACGCGCATTACGCTTATAAGCTTTAACTAAATGTGATTGAACACTAACAAAAATTTCACTTAAAGATTTAAGTGAAGTAGCAAAACTATTTCTATTTCCAAGTTCCAATTGATCCAAATTTTCAATGGAATCACTAATATGATGTAGAGAAGCATCAATAACTAACTCTCTACCAAACATAAGAAAATTAGGAGTGAAATCAGTAGAAAGATTTACACTACTATTTAAAGCAAGTTGCACATGAGGCAAAAGTTTAGACCAAGTACGTTGATCGGTATTAACATAGCAAGATATGCAAGTTTCGATGGTTTTATTATATCTTTCAACAGGATTATTCTGAGGAGTGTACAAAGTGTTATAAAATATTTTAGTTATATTATAGCTCTTCATGAAATCGACGAAGTGTCTAGAGGCAAATTGAGTACCATTGTCACAAACTAAAATTTTAGGACAACCAAACTTAAGAAATATTTCTTTTTCGAAAAGTTTACAAATAGTTAAAGTAGTGGCTTTAACCATGGGAAAAACCCAGCAATATTTAGTGAAGACGTCAACAACTGAAAGAATGTATTTATGACCCGAATAACTTTTAGGTAAAATTCCAATAATATCAACAGAAAGCATGGTCATGGGGAAATCTACTTTTTTAGGGTTTACCATTAATCCAAAAGGGGGAGAAGTACTATGCTTATAAGTTTTACATGTGTCACAGTTTTTAATATATGAATGGACATCATTAAACATTCCTTTCCAAAAGTAATGTTGTTTAATTTTACCAAGAGTTTTATGAACACCAAGATGACCAGAATTCATTTCATCATGGTTAGAACGAATAGTATCCAGTATATGTTCTTTAGGGATAACTATCTTCCAATTTAACCTACTATTAGGATTGAATTTACTTTTACAAAACCTATACAAAGTGTTATCTTCTATTCTAAAGTTTTTATATCTAGAGGGAAATTTTTGACATTGAATAAATATCTTTTTATACCAAGGGTCATTAATATCATCATCAGGATGAACAAAATTTACGGGGGAAACAAAATTTTCAGAAATATTAATTCTAGATAAAGCATCAGGAACTACATGTTGAGAACCTTTTTTGTGAACAATATTAAAAGTGAATTGTGAGATTCTAGCGGCCCAACGAGCCAAACGTCCACTAGGATTAGTCAAACCCAAAAGCCATTTCAAGCTAGCATGGTCAGTTATTACTGTAAATTCCATACCTTCAACATAAGGTCTAAAATGTTCTATTGATTCTAAAATAGCAAGAAGTTCACGTTCTGTTGTACTATAATTACGTTGACATTTATTAAGAGATTTAGAATAAAAGGCAATAGGATGTTGATCACCATTATCATCCTCTTGACTAAGAACACTACCAATTCCTACTGCACTAGCATCGCAGTGTAAAAAGAAAGGTTTTTTGAAATTTGGACATTGTAAAACGGGAGATGAAATTAACGCAAGTTTCAAATTATTAAAGGCAATTTCTGCATCGTCATTCCAATCTAAAGGTTTTTTAGAATTCTTACTACCACCAGTTAATTTAGTCAAAGGAGAAGCTATATTTGCAAATTCTTTAATGAAACGACGATAATATGAACACAAACCAAGGAAACTTCTCAATTCTTTAACAGTTTCCGGTCGAGGGAAATTCTCTATAGTATCTAATTTGGAAGGATCAGTATGCAAACCTTCTTTGTCAACAAGGTAACCAAGATAACGGAGTCTATCCTTGCAAAAGTTACATTTCTTTAAATTAACAGTTAAGCCAGCTTGTTTAAGTATCTCATGAATTTTGTACAAGTATTCTAAATGAGTTTCAAAATCGTTATTTACCAAACATAAATCGTCTAAGTAACAAAATAACACATTATCGAATTCAGGGCCGAAAAGTTTATCGACTAGGCGCTGTAATTCAGCCGGCGCGTTGGTAAGACCAAAGGGCATCCGAAGAAATTCGAACAATCCTTTGCCGGGGATAACAAAAGCTGTTTTCTCACGAGAGGAGTCTTCCAAAGCTATTTGAAGAAAAGCTTTAGAAAGATCAATGGTAGTAATAAATTTTGCATCACGAAGGCTATCTAATATTCTAGAGGGGTAAGGTAACGGATAAGAATCCTTAATAGTTATAGAGTTAAGTTTACGAGAATCTAAACACAAACGAGTTCCACCATCCTTCTTCTCAACAGCAAGAACTGGTGAACACCAAGGAGATTTAGAGGGTTGAATAATTTTTTCTTTAAGTAAAACTTCTACTTCATCGTACAATTCTTTTTGCTTCGCGGGACTCAAAGGCCAATATCGTTGTTTAAATGGTTCACTAGTGACATTAATTTTATGTTGTACAAGATGAGTAAGTCCTAAACCATTCTTTTCATAAGATATGTCTTCAAAAAGTGAAATTATTTTATTAAGTTTAAGATTCTCAGAAGGAGATAACTCAGCAGCTGAGGTAATAGAACAACTAACAATTTTATCTTTTAAGCACTCATCACTAATTTTTGAAATGTCTTTAAATAAATCTTTGGCTAAACGAAATTTCTTCCAAAAGTCAAAACCTAATATTATAGAGTAACTAAATTTGGGTATTACTAAGAAAGTTACCACATGAGTTAAATTATTACAAGTTATGGGGAGTTTCATAATACCAATAACATCTTGACCTGAGCCATCAGCAGTATATGCTTTATCACGAAAAGTACAAGGAAGAGATTCCAATTTATATCCTAAGGCGATAAATTTAGTATGACTATTCAATCCTAGAATACAAGCAGAAGCACCACTATCCAATAATCCTAAACATTTAAAATTATCAAGAGAAAATTCCAAAAAGGGCCTATTATCGTTACTTTTAGTATACAAAACAGGAGCAACAAAAAATGATTTTAAATAATTAATCCAATCGCGGAATTCGCGTTGGCGAATGGAATCGTCAGGTTTAAACGAGTGTTCAATAATTTTCTTCACCGAGTCATTACGACTTTTTGTCAAAAGTGATGCTCGATGGGGTCCAACTAGTTTTTTGAATCCGCATCAATTTTGGGTGTTTGTTTGCAATCACACGTTTTAGAAGTAAAACCCAGTTTTCCACATTTAAAACAAACTATTCCTTTAATTTTGGTACAATCTTTAAATAAATGACCTGGTTCCTTACATTTCAGACAAACTCTATTTTTAGGTTCGTCGACGCTGACTACAGCAGCCTGAGGCTTTTGCTTAGAGCCTTTAGGAGACCTATCTACAAGGGCTTCAAGCTCTTTACCAAGGTCAACAAATTCATCTAAAGTTTTAATAGGCCTAGCAAAAACATAAGGTTTATACAAAGTTAACATATTATGTCTGACAAGGGAAACTAAAACTGATTCGGATGGTGGTGATGCCATACGACTAGCTAAATCTAAGATTTCAGTGATAAAATCGGGAAGCGATTCACTGAACTTTTGTTTTCTAGAACGAAGTTCGTTTTCTAATAAAAACTCATAATCCGGTTTATCAAAACGTTTTAAAAGAGCAGACTTAAGGTCACTCCAAGAAGCTATAGAAGGTCTAACGGTGCGAAACCACTTTGTCGCAGTACTAACTAGCAAATCAGAAAAAGAACCTACTAGGAGAAACTCATCAAAACCTCTATGAAGGAAATATTCCTCAACCTGAACAATAAAATCCCTAACACAAGTTTTCCCGTCAAAACTAATTTTACTTTTCCTTAAATCGAACAATTTAAAATTCGAAGAAATATTCTTCTTCACTTCTACATTCGAAGCATTAAATGAAGTCAACGGAGGAGCGATAGTCGAAGAATGCACGAAAGGATTCGGGATAGCAGAGAAATCCTGAACATCTGAAACAATAGGATCAACCTGAGTACCCATTGTGGTACGACTGGTGTCTTCAATAGGGGCATGCGGCTCCACACTCAATTCAGGAAACTGTACTCCTACGTTAGACATAGTTGCAACTCAATCTAAAATTTTCAAAAGAAAAAAATAATTTCAAATGTCCCAAGATTACTGAAATAAAGATAATCCAAAGTCCAATCTAAATTCAAAATGAACTGAAATAAAAAGTCAAGAAAAAATTTTAAAGTCCCAAGTCAAAAATTCAAAGTCCCTAAGTGTCAGATCAAGAAAATTTTCAAAGTAGAATTGTCTAAAATTCAACTAAATAAATTCACTGTCAAACACAAAAAAGTTGATAAAAAATTTTAAAAATAATTTAAGTTCAAAGTTTATGAGGTTGTACTAAGTTCAAAAGTTGTAAAATTTTCCAAGTGTGAAAATTATGAAATTTTCTAAGTTTTTCTAAGTTCTAGAATGATAAAATTATTCAAAGTTGAAGAATGCAAAAGAAATTCTCTAAGTTGAAAATTATTACCTATAAAATTTTATAAGGTCTCATGAAGTGAGGTTATGTTAAATTATGCAAATAAAATGTGAGTTTTTTACCGAATTAACCGTACCAGGATGCAAATGAATATAAATATTACAATATAAACATTATACAGTAAGACAATAATAGCACATTAGGTAATAAATGTTAAATACAGGTTGTAAAGTATGTATGTTTACACTAACTCCATTGACAAATGAGGTTTACTCGCTAACAACTGAAGTTAATTTCAATGTTACAGTAATTATTCATACTTAATTCTTTCTAAAGGTTAATACACTGGTTGTACACATCATCCTAGACTTAAGGATATCAATTAAACACAAACTTAATTGTTATGCTAGTCAAATACACAAACAACAAGCTATATTATAATTCTATTTAAACTTATTATTAAGTTTATACAATTCCAATAAGAAAATGTTCTTCAATAATAACAGAACAATATTACCACGGATGCAGTGAGAATCCTAGTGAGCAAATAACAATAATCTATGAAACTATTACTGTACTGCATACCATCAGGTGAGGTGCAGTCAGTATGAAAATGGTAAGTTATACAATCAAAAAACAAGCCTATCAATGTCCCTGTTCGCTGAGCGACAATTGTAATGTATTTTAGTGTATGTGTAGGGAATTTAACTGCAAATAAAAAAATTAGTAAGAAATATTGAAGTTTTAATTCATTCTCCAGATAATACTTATTCTAATTCGGGCGCCACCTGGGGGATACCCAGGAAATAAATTCGGATAGTTAAATATGATAGAACATTAGCTTCTAATCTCAGAGCCGGGGGTGACCATTATTCACCTAGGCTTGTATACTCATGGTGCAAAACGGCACCATGCCAAAATAAAGAGAATAACAAATTGTTTCTAGTGATTCTATATATATAGCTCATCTGCATCCGAGTCCAAATATATCCAAGATACCTAATAGTTTACATTACTTTAGTAAAGTGAGGTTATAATCTGCACATGTTACCGGCCAGTAAGATACCAAAATATAAGAAAAATCCGGGGAACCCGGCAGCGAGAAACGATGAAAACGATGAAGCGATGATAACCGATGAAAAACCGATGTAAAACAACGATGAAAAACCGAGCCCTCTATCGCGCGGCCCTAAGAAAAAGAATAAATTGGTTAATAAAAATATTCTTAACCAATTGGAGTATTTTTTAATGGGAATTTACGAGAATACTCACCGAAACGCCAAAATGGATCGACGCGAGGTCATCGCCGATGCGTACCAAACATTCTAGAACAATTATAAAATAGTTTTACCAAAATGTCGAAAAACACGCGGTGGCGAAAATGCAATGATCGAAACAGAGCTTACCAAAAATATGAAATACGTCATCTTAGGTTCGGCACAGCAGCGACCACACTACGCGAATACAAATAATTAAGGAAATATCATTTTATCCCTTAAAAATCTTAATTTAAAATAGTGAACGTCTTAACGGCGCCATCACAGAATAGAAAAGCCAAGTACCTCCTTGGGTGTTGCCAATCGCGAAACAAAAATTGACCAACATCAGAAAAATATTCGTTCAAAAACTAGATACCAATTCGGAAGCGAGTGGAAAAATCACTAAATAAACAACGCCGCGGATGCAGTTCACACTATTAGAACATGTAATGATATTAATACATTACACTAGTTAAGTTATGCTTACTTTGGGTCTAGAATGGTTGTGTAGAATGTCCTACAATATTTATTTTATTTATTTATTTATAGTGGTTATTAATACTGCTGACAGGCTTGCTCATCAGGTGCAGTAAGCAGAAAGTTGTAGTTCAAAAATGTGTGCCTAGATGGTTGTGGCTTGTGAAGCATCCAAACTAATATTATAAATGCGAAGGTAACTCTGTCTGTCAGTCTGTCTGTCTGTCTGTCTGTCTGTCTTTGCTTCACGCCTAAACTACTGAACCGATTTGTGTGAAATTTGGTACAGACATAGTTTGGAACTTGAGAAAGGACATAGGATAGTTTTTATTACAAAAAATAAAATGAAAAATAAAAGGACAACATTCACTCTCCATACAAATCTGGGCTAGTTTTGAAAGTGCCGGCCAAAGGAAAAAAATACGATATTCCGTTAGAACTCGTTCTTACTAACATTTTTTATTATGGCGTCAAAGTTGAGAGACCACTTCCAACGGTTTTATTAGAGTTTAAAAATCTTAAAATATACACTTTTTATGATACGAACTATTGAAAATAAATGAAAAATATTGCTATACATTGGAAGAATAGTTAATAAAAGCAATAAAAATAAACCCTGTACTTTATATTGTTGTTTTTCGTCCATTTATTGAGATCCAAAGTTGAAAGTGCCGGTCAGAGAAAACAAATATGATATTCCGCTAGAGCTTGTCCTTATTAGCACTTTTTATTACTATGTCAAAGCTGAGAGACCACTGCCCTCAGTTTTATTGGTGTTCAAAAATCTTAGAAACATATAATTTTTATGATATTATATATTGAAAATGAATGAAAAATATTGTTCTATATTGGAAGAATAGTTGTTTAACGCAATAAAAAATAAATCCCATACTGCATATCGCTGTTTTTCGTTAGTTAGGTCCAAAAATTGAAAGTGAAGCCAAAGAAAAATAATATGATATTCCGTTAGAGCTTGTCTTCATTGACATTTTTACTATAGCATCATAGCTGAGGGAATACTGCTCTCGGTTTTATTTGAGTTCAAAAATCTCGGAAACGTATATTTTAAATAAAATAAATAATTGAAAAGGAATAATAAATTATGTTGTATTATATTGGAAGAATAGTTGATAAAAGCAATAAAGCAATAAAAATAAGCAATTAAAAATAAAATACACGAGCAATAACACTGTTTCATTGCACTCAACCCTGTTTGTTTTATCTATGATAATGTATATATAATGTTGACGAACCTGGACATGACGTGATTGCTATCGTCCACGAATCTACCTTATGGCATTGCCATTAGTGCCTTGTAACTGTGGAATATGATCAACACATTTACTAAGTTCAATAATTGGAAATGCACCTTTAACCAATATAAATCAATATTTCTCATTCATTTTCAATAATACGTTTAAAAAAATGTATTATATCCAAGATTTTTGAACTCAAAAAAAAAAACCAAGGGAAGTTGTCCTTCAGCTTTGACACCATAATAAAAATGCAAACGCGTACAAGCTCTAGCGGAATATCACATTTGTTTTCTTTGACTGGCACTTTCAATTTTTAACCTAGATAAATGGATGAAAAACAACGATATGTAATATGCGGTTTATTTTTTATTACTTATATGAACTACTCTTCCAATATAGAACAATATTTTTAATTCATTTTCAATAGTTCGTATCATAAAAAATATATGTTTTCAAGATTTTCGAATATAAATAAAACTGAGGGAAGTGGTCCCTCAGCTTTGACGCCATAATAAAAAATGCTAATAAGGAAAAATTCTAGCGGATTTTATTTTCTTTAATCGACACTTTTAATTTTAGCCGTAAATAAATGGACGAAAAACAACAATATGCAGTATGGGGTTTATTTTTTATTGCTTTTATTAACTATTCTTCCAATGTATAACAATATTTTTCATTTATTTTGAATAGTTCGTATCATAAAAAGTGTATATTTTTAAGATTTTTAAACTCTAATAAAACCATTGGAAGTGGTCCCTCAACTTCGACGCACTAATAAAAAATGTTAGTAAGAACAAGCTCTAACCGAATATTGTATTTTTTTTCTTTGGCCGGCAAAATAAAAATTAGCCCAATCTGAATGATGTCCTTTATTCCGGACATACAGCGCCATCTATTGGTCAAGAGTCGGCATCAATTCAGTACTGAGTATAAGGGTAGATTGAACCTCGAGAAAGGACATAGGCTATGTTTGGTCGCGATAACCAACATCCACGCGGGCAGAGCCGCGGACAACCGCTAGTGGAATATTTTTTTTTTTTTTTTTTTTCTAATAAAGTACCAAATGTGAATACTTTATTTCAATTACAATCTAGCCTTATTGGCTAATTAGTAAACAAATTTCACCTAAACTAATACGTAAATATAATTCTAAGAATGAGTCCATTAACACTTACTTAGTTTTTATTAAGGCGAAGACACTTTGTTCATGTGTTCTTTGAAAGCAGCACTTATCACTACATTTGTTTATTTGCCACTAAAAAACTACACTAACTCGAACGGTTTCGTCCGTTTCAGTCTTCTTACTATGTTAGTAATGTCAAGAAGCTGGATAGCCTCGACATTCACATGATGATGAAGTCTATTTTCGTGAGCTTCTGCATATTTTTGTATTACTCGGTCTACGACGTCCATGTTTAGGTCTCGATGTAGGTCACAGTTCCGAATGTACCAGGGCGCATTAACTATGTCCCTGAGTACTTTGTTTTGGAAACGTTGGATGATCTGGCGATTGTGGCGATGAGTGGAATATAAATAATTTTCATAGTGGACATAGAAGGCCAGAATTTTTTTTTTTCTACTTCATGTTCTTTTCTTATCTGTGCCATTCATTATGTAGATTTGGCGTTATTTGGCCTTTCCGGGGGCGACTGCCGTCCGACCCCCCAACCCCGAAGGGAAAGCCAGCGTCAGAGCCTCGTCCGTTGTTTAACAGGTCCACCTGCTTGCAGGTGAGGCTAGCTTGGGGCCGAAGATATTGATGGCCCCCATTGCGCCCGTGTCGTGGAGGTTGACATGCAAATGGTCTCACTGCTATGAACGCCCAAAATCGTGCGAAGTGGAGGAGGAAGAGCCGGAAGGGTCCCTGAGCTCCGAGGTCATCTTGGCCACGGATGCAATCAGGAAATTGCATCTACATGAGGATGATGATGTTCTTCCATCTGCCATCAGCCCTACAGCTATTATCAGATAAGATGATTATTTTTGGCATTTTATAGTTTGTTCACATCCCGTGATGTGTCATCTCATCTCATTGTACTTTCTTTTTTGTTTATTATGCTTTTAAATTCGTGCTTGGGATGGCCAGATCTGAAACTATAAAGAAAGGTGAAAAGTGCTCAAGAATCTCTGGCCTGATTATTATTATCGACTAGCTTTTGCCCGCGGCTCCGCCCGCGTGGATGTCGGTTATCGCGACCAAACATAGCCTATGTCCTTTCTCAAGGTCTAATCTACCCCTATAACCAAATTTCATCAAAATCGGTTCAGCGGTTTAGTCGTAAAAGCGAGACAGACAGACAGACAGAGTTACTTTCGCATTTATAATATTAAGTAGGGATTAGTGGACTTTTCAAAAATTAAATTTCTAGCAAGCAGCCAAACCTAATGATTTTGATAAAATAATACACTCTGTATTATAATACCATTCCATAGTGTCACTAAAGTGGAACAAGTTCTACAAAATAATGATATTCCACAACCTTAATGAAATAATTAATTTATATTAATGATATTATCCTTGTTCTCAATACATTTATCTAGATCAACATCTTAAGGATGCTGCGGCATTCAGCATTATGCAAAAGCCACATCTTCCTCCTAGCGTTAATTCCCAGTCGCATCCGAAGCTTTCACCTCGGAGCCTAGGGTCCGCTCAGGTTTGGGCCGATTTGGCTGAACTTCGATATTTTCTGTAAAGCGACTGCCATCTGACCTCCACAACCCAATGGTGCCATTAGGCGATATCGAAGCAGCAGCTAGACCGTTGTTTTTGGACAAAGGCCACATCAGCCATTATTTTTGCATCTGGTGAAATCAGAGAGAGATAGACGAAGTAATAAAGACAGCGTCTGCCCGTCGATGCCCGCGACTGTCCTCGCCGCGAACACAAAGCGCCACGGACATGCCGCGCCGCGCCGCCTGCGCCCGGCGGGCATCAAGGCGCGGTCTTTTTCCCCTTCATGTGTGTTGGTAGTATAGGATTCTCCTTGCGCTATCGTTCGCAGCGAAATTGACCGGCTATGCCCGCCCCACCGTTTGGGCCGCGCCTTAGACAGCTTCTGTAGGCTTCTGTGGCTGTAGGACATTCAATTCAAGATATATAATATCAATCAATCAATCAATTAGCCTACTGCAGTCCACTGCTGGACATAGGCCTCTCCCAATACGCGCCAAGTTTGCCGATCCTCCGCCTTCCGCATCCAGTCCGTCCCAGCCACCTTTCGCAAGTCGCACTTTCATACAAATTTGCACAGAGTGAGAATCGAACCGTTGCCCCTTGCATAGCAAACTAATGCACTACCACTACACTACAGAGCTACATACCAAAGACAGGAAGAATTTTTTTTTTGTTTTTACTATTACAGGACAATGCTATCTATGCTATCTAGACCCAAAGTAAGTTTGGGTTAACTAGCTTGTATTATGGGTTCACATCATACTTAGATACATTTATTTTTCTTTATACATAGAAACATCCAGACCAATCCCACCTCAGTGTAAATATTTGTATGCATGAATATGACTAATTTATCATATTCATGCATACAAATATTTACACTGAGCGGGGATTGTATCCGCACCTCCTGTGTATCGGCAGCATTCAATATCACCATGCCACAAAACCAATGGACCAGAAGTTACAAGAATTGATACCAGGTTGATGATATTGTAGTACTGTAATCTCGAAAATGATTATTGATTCATGATAATCTCTGTAATCAGTCCCTATGGCCCCACGGAGCCAGACGCCATTAATCCTTATCACTGTGATTGAGATAAACCACAGATAATCACAACTCTTATCGTGATAGTTTTGCAATGCTACTCATAATGACATTAGCTGATAGTGACTTTTTAGTACCAGATGCATTTGTACTATACTAGCCACCCTTAAAGGCATGTATTTAAATCAATATTTATATATTCCCTTTTTTCTAACAAAATATTTCAAAGTTATATCAAAAATACTGACTTGCACACTAATTATGTACACTAACTAAATCAAATTAAATATACTCTTTAATGAAATTTGCAGAACAATTCCTTTGGTTAAATAAAAAAAATAACCACGAAGGCAAATGCGGGAGCTCCGCTTCGCTCCACTCCCGCATTAGCCTTCTAACCTAATCTATCCAAGTCGGATTGAGCACCTTTTTCAACGGATTGCGCACCTTTTTTAATAAACCTATCATTTGATTTAATTAGTGTGCAAGTCAGTAAATTAGTGGAGTTACGTAGTTTGCTGAAAAAATATACAGATGTGCATTTAAAAATATCCCTAAAATTATCAATGTGGTTGTTGCCTTGTAAGAAGGAAAAAAAAGTATTTTTTATTTCACACACAATTATAGGTATGTAGGCAATTTAAAAACAAAGCAGTTTTGACTATCACTATCATCATCACTTCACTATCACTATCACTACATATTATAAAACAAAGTCGCTGTCGCTGTCTGTCCGTCCCTATGTAGGTATGCTTAAATCTTCATAACTACGCAACGGATTTTGAAGCGGTTTTTTTTTAATAGATAGAGTGATTCAAGAGGAAGGTTTAGATGTATAATACATGCATAATATTGTAGAGAAACACTGATAAATTTCGGGCGGAAAATATGGCGGTACGAAGTTCGCCGGGTGACCCGGCCCGGGTCAGCTAGTGAGTTGATAAAAAAAAGTACAGTGATATAACAACCTGCCCCCCATCGTAATTTCTCTCCACCTTTTCTACATATTCTTGCCCCATCTCCCCAGTTTTCCCTTCTTCTATGTTCTCCCCTGCTCTAATTTTTTTTTTATAGACAGCCCACCTGATGGAAAGTGGTCACCGTGGTCTAAGGACGTGTGCAACACCAGGCCAGTCACACTCATACTGCCGACCATTTAAGAACCTTCTAATATTTTTCTTGAAGAATCTCCATCTTACATTCCCCGCCCTCACTTTCCAATTTGAATTTATAGCAAAACTTATGCCCGTTTTCACCAACGTCCCCTAAATTTTAGGGGCCACCTAAGGAAAGTTAGGTAACCCTTAGTAACATTTTGTTTTCACCAAATCTTAGGGGACACCTAACTGCTTAGGTGTCACTTAGGGGCCACCTAACTAACCCCTAACAAGGTGACAGAATAACTGCGCATATTTACGCACGTTTTCGTAGGTATATATTTCTAACTAACTATTACAATCAATTTAATAATATTTTGCAAAAAAATATATTTTGAAAACACTTACGGTTTTCGCCAGCACTACAAAATAGGAGACCCTTTCTTAGGTGTCACTTAAGGTGGTGTAAACGAATTTAGATAAGTAATATATTTAGGGGCGTAGGTAACGTTAGGGGGCTCTTAGTTAGGAGGTGATTTAAGTATAGTTGGTGAAAACGGGCATTAGGATACTAATTAAGATAATGATTCCGAAGCCGACCACATACAACAACTGCTGACGCACGCAACGCATGCGTATAACGTTGCTTCTTCTCAATGCTCCCCTATATCCGTATCAGAGATTAACAAGTAATGGGTACCCTGTATCTGCTGCATGCGTCTGTCGTTGTGGTATACTTGGCTTCAATATTTCATTGCATTCAGTAACCTTCACTAAAATTATCCCTCCTCTTCACAGACCTCCAAAATGAACCACAGCATGGACTTAGACCCTCTCAGCACCTACGAGTACCCCGCATTCAACAGCTACCATACCCTGAACACACTCCAACAATACCCGTACCAGAATGTCAAGCAGGAAATGTCATACTACCACCAACCTGTCCCGAACAACACCGACTATATCAACAGCATACCTCAAACCGTACCCGAGACTCAACCAACACAAGTAGCAAAATTAGAAACCGCACCTGATGAGAACGAAGTGAAATCTAGCACTAGAAAGAAAAAGGACAAGAAAAACGGAAAGAATTTTTGTTCGGAGAAGATTAACGATCAGTCTTATCCGTTCTACGGTTGTTCGGTCTGCAATATTAGTTATACAGCGTTACACGAGCTCGACCAACATGTGACCGTTCACAAAAATAGAATGACTAGCTACAGGTTAAGGTTAAGGAATCAGTATAAAAAGAAACAAATTAAAAAGGAAAAGAAAAAATTAAAAAAGATGAAAAAGATTAAGCAAGAAACTGAGTTTGGTACTGAGGTGGAAATCAAACCGGAAGACGGTTATATAGGGAACGAGAAAGCTACTGACTATGTCAATGGTGATAACGGAACGGGTACTGAAGCAGTTGTGAATAGTGATAACGGAACAGGTATGGGAACAGTTGTAAACAGTGATAACGGAACGGGTATAGGAACTGTCAACGGTGATAACGGAACAAGTATAGGAGCAGTTGTTAATGGTGATAATGGAACGGATAACAAAGAAGTTGAAAGCAATAGTTCTAATAATAACGTAAGTGATAGTAAATGTATGGAGAGTAACGAAGAAAATTGTATGAACGATAAAGAAGCAGATGAAGCTGAACTGAATAACCTAGAGAAGATTTATAAATGCTTCGCTTGCCAGAAGCAGTTCACGTTGAGTTACTACTTGAAGTTGCATGTTAGATCTCACACAGGTAAGCATACATACCTCATACTCAGGGTGGCACGGGGACCCGGGATAAGTAAAAAAAAGACGTGTGGCACTCGGGGACTGCCGCGGTAAAGCTATTGCATAGCATTTTTTATCAACTTATGCAATTATAATAAATAATATTATAATTTGAATTTGAATTCGAGTCTGAGTCTGAGTCTGAATTTGAATTTGAATTGAAAATGACTTGCTAATATAAACTTTAAATGCTGTGATATAAGATTTATTTTGTTTAAAGATTGTAAAATCCGTTCCGATGCCGTCTGTTTGGTGGGGTTGGACCTTTATTCTAAACTAGCTGTTGCCCGCGGCTCCGCCCGCGTGGAATTCGGATTCCGTACAAACTTTTCTTTCGTGCTAAAATTGCCTCGGATACCATCCCCGTCAGCCATCAGGAGTGCCATGTGGAATTCGGACCCACTAAACAGCATGCCGTCGCGGGTCTTCAGTTGCTGGAGTGTAAAATTGCCTAGGGCATTTTCCGCACCCCCCGGCTGACCCTGGACCATCTACAATTTTAAGATGGCCCTCTCAGAAGTAGGAAGCACGATGTCCCATCGAATTCCGGAAAGGGAGGAGACGGGCGTGAAGGGATGACAGGAGGCCGGACCTATAATCCTCACGTCCGCGCTCGGTGACCAGCCCTTCCCTTTCCTGCTCTCTACTGGGCCTCCTCGTGGTCAGAGGGACATGTGGGAAGCCTTTGAGCAGCCCTCTATAGAGCTGCTCCCGTTGCTGTATGTATTTGCCGTAGGCGGTAGTGCCTCCCCTGGGTGAGGGGCGTTAATGTCTCCGTTACCCAGGATGCATCACATGGAGGTTCCAATCCCGCATTCGGATCCCGTTACCGTTGCATCTTGTGTTCAGCTGACCTTCCCTGTCTTCGCTCGTGAAATACTTCGAACACCCGTGGTTGCACCCTTTTAGCCCATGCCCGTAATAATAAATTAGTTTTCAAATAATGTATGGTAATTTACCGGATTTATTGACATTATAATTTGGTAATATCTTTTGAATAGAACGTCCGATTTCAATAATTCAAAAAGTAATCAACAGGTATTGAAACAATCTTAAATACCAAACGATTTATTTAGATAAGAATTAATATAAAGGTATAGATTCCGTGGTCTGACTTTGATCGGCATTTCGGCTTGAATTTATATCGTCGCGCGTTACTTTCATACTGCAATAGATTCTAAAATATTCATTATAATTATACAGTGTAAAGGGCAATTTTGATCTACATTAAATTTACAATGTATCTAACGTATTTAGTCAGATAAGGCTTAACACTATATTGTTAAAAATAGCTTCGAAAATGACACATATTTTTTTTATAATTTGTAAAAGATAAAAATGGTTATTGTGAGCTGCCCTTATTAGATAGACATATGCTGTCACGGACTTTTATGTAGACCTTTTTAAGTTATACATTTCTACAGTACATTATTTTGTTCTATCTTCAATAGTTTTCGCAGCGTACGCGATGTAAGGAATTTTTTAGGTCATTTTTTTTACACCTTGGGTTACATTATTGAAGTTTTATCCAGGATCCCTATTTTTTTGAAAATTAATTATAGCCTATGTTAGTCAGTGATAGTGCAGCTTTCTAATGGTAAAAGAATTTTTGAAATCGGTTCAGTAGTTCTTGAGTTTACTCGAATACAAAAATACAAATCTAATATTAGTAAAGAATGTATGGAAATCTGCCCGATTTATTGACATTTATGCTCACTGCTCCGCTCCCTTTAGTAGTAGCGTGATGTTATATAGCCTATGTTACTCCCAGATAGTGTAGCTTTCTATAGGTGAAAGAATTATTGAAATCGGTCCAGTAGTTTCGGAGCCTATTCGTTACAAACAAAAAACAAACAAACAAACAAACAAACAAATCTTTCCTCTTTATAATATTAGTATAGATTATTATTATTTTTTTTTTTTCAGATGAGAAACCTTACACATGCAATGTGTGCGGCCAATCGTTTATTACTGCGAGCAAACTCGGGAGGCACAACAAGCGGATACACCTCGCCGCTAGGTTCCAGTGTCGGATATGCTTCAAGATATTCTCTAGGTATGTGACCGCATGTATTCATTGAAAAATTATTTGACTACTAGCTTTCGCCCGCGGCTCCGCCCGCGTGGATGTCGGTTATCGCGACCAAACATAGCCTATGTCCTTTCTCAAGGTCTAAACTACCCCTATACCAAATTTCATCAAAATCGGTTCAGTGGTTTAGGCGTGAAAGCGTAACAGACAGACAGACAGACAGAGTTACTTTCGCATTTATTATAATATTATGGATTATGGATATGGATTAGTTCTGTGAACCTGTGGGTTGGCAATGCTCCTTGTGTTGCATACGTCCGCGTCCATAGGCAACGGTAACCACTTTCATCAGATGGGCCGTGTGCTTGTCTTGCCATTTTAGTTGTATAAAAAAAGAAAAAGAAACCGGAGACCTTGCGAGCACTCTTTTTTGTTGACAACCTGTCTGAGGAAATCATCTTTTTTTTTTTGTTTTCTTTTCATTCAAAATATTAGAAATTACTAATATTCCCTCCAATCTCTCCATAATCTCTGTTAGGAGTGGGTTCACGTCGCATCGGTAGTGTAATGACTAGGATCCGAACCCGGTACTAATACTAGGATGAAGAAATTTCATACAACGAAGGGGTTCTTCAAAATAGTAGGTTCTTACGGGGTCGACAGCACGAGTGTGACGCCCCTGGTGTTGCATACATCCATAGGCCACGGTAACCACGCACTATCAGGTGGGCCGTGTGCTTCTCTGCCACCTAAGTTGTATAAAAAAATAATCATATCCGTTTTTGTTGCAGGTTCGAGCTATTAACAACACACTTCGACAAAAGTCACCCTGAAGACAAGCTGGAAGGAGAACCGTATGGTGAGTAGATTCGTACTAGAGCGGTAGTGAACGCGGCCGCTACGCAGGAGGCGCGGGTTCGATCCCCGCTCAGTGCTAATATTTGTATGCATGAAAATGGGTATTTGCATTGGTCTGCGGCCTTACCATAAACTCTTAAAATAGGTCAATAATTGCACTGCTGTCATTCTACTAACTGCAAATGTCACTTTGTAATCCTATATATTTATATGACACTAGCTGACCCCGCGAACTTCGTACCGCCTTTTTTTAATTTTTCTCGCCATAAGAACCATTCTCGTACTTCAGGGAATATTCTAAAAAAAGAATTTGCGAAATCGGTTCAGCTGTTCTCGAGATTTGCGCTTAGCAACACATTTAGGGATTCATTTTTATATAATAGACTAGCTGCCCCGGCGAACTTCGTACCGCTATACTTTCAGCCCGCGTAGTATTAAAATCCCGTTCCCGCTGCACCCTTATCACTTAGGGGGATGAAAAATAGATGTTGGCCGATTCTCATAGATACCGGATAAGCACAAAAAATTTCATCAAAATCGGTCGAGCCGTTTCGGAGGAGTTCGATTACGCACCCCGTGACAGAAGAATTTTATATATTAGAAGAAAAAATTTTTTTGTTTCAACAGAAATTCTGAAAGTAATGGACATTCATATCATACTAATAATATTATAAATGGAAAAGTAGCTCTGTCTGTCTGTTACGCGGGTTCGATCCCCGCTCAGTGCCAATCGTATTGGTCATTATGCGTCAGATCGGCAGCATGAATATAAATATTTGCATTGGTCTGGGTGTTTCTATGTATAATTATGTATGTATTTACAAAAAAAAAAAAAGTATCTAAGTATCCGCACTCTAGATTCCATAACACAAGCTAATTAAGGTTACCATGGGTCTAGATAGCGTTGTGTAGAATTTTGTAGAATATTTATTTATATTTAATTCACACTTACGTCACTGAACAGATTTTGATGAAAGGAGATGATTTATTTTCGGCCCATCAATACAACGACTTTTAAGTTTTTGTTTCTTATGTAAAACATCAAAGAGAGAGAGAGAGAAGAGAGAGACAACAGAGAATAGGGCATGAACAGTCATTGTACAATATGCAAAAAAATTCGAATCCATTTATTATGATAATTGGACGAAAAATGTTCCAAAGTCTAACCGATTCACGATAACTTATTAAAGAGTGTTTTTTTTATTTATTGTATTTGTGAAAATTCTTAATATTTCACATGACAAGATGTTAGAATGTTGCCAGACATCTTCTTTACCATTACCATAGACTCAAATCGATTAAGAATACGATTGTATTCGATAAAACTTCAGGCACATAGGTATAAGTTTTCTCTTCAAATCTTCAATCTTACAATTCTCATTCCATATGACATTATCGAAAGTTTTTGCTGTAAACGAATCTTCACAGAAACTACTAATATTCCCGTTAATTATCCCCTCCAACTAAGCTAAATTGCTTGTGCTAGGAGTGGGTTCACGTCGGTAGTGTAATGGCCAGGATTCGAACCCGGGATCTCTCGATCGTAAGGCCGACTCCTTAACCACTAAGCTACCGACTTAGTGGTTAAGGAGTCGGCCTTACGTTACTTTATTATATACCTACACTGTCATCATCATATTATACTCATTTATCCCCGGAGGATTAGGCAGAGTGAATTAACATCCACATTTTACCAATCATTGTATTAGGTCCCACGTAATAGGCTGTAATAGAATCCGTTTAAATATTTTTATTTCAATGATGTTATAATACAACAGTCCATATTATTTACACTATGCCTGTCTAAAAGTAAACACTCCAAACTATAATACTCTCAGGTTATAGCTTTACGAATACAAAAATACAACGTTAGGTTGGGCATTGCACTCTTTACCTACTTGGTTGTCGTCATCATTATCTTGGCCTTACCTTGGAGTCCCGGGTGCACCTCTTCCAGTCATCTGACCTCCACAACCCGTTAATGAAGATTATTTTAATTTAAAACTAATGTTTTATTTTTATTTTAAAGTATCAATCGAGGAATCGATTCCATGTGGTAAAAATTGTTAGCGATTACGATTTCATTATTTCGAATGGCAATACAATCCCAAAAGTGCCAAAAATTGTTTGATAGTTATTTTGTGATTATTTTGAGTGATTGATTAGTGAATTTTCTTGTTGTTCAATGTTCATTGTAAAAAAATAGTATTATACTAGCCTTTGCCCGCGGCTCCGCCCGCGTGGATGTTGGTTATCGCGATAAATTAAAATTGCGACTATAATTTGAGATTTAAACTATCCTATCTCTCAAGTTGGATCGAACTGTACATGGTGTGCGAATTTTATTATAATCGGTTAAGTGGTTTAGGAGTCCATTGAGGACAAACATTGTGACACGAGATTTATATATATTAAGACTAGCTGTTGCCCGCGGCTCCGCCCGCGTGGAATTCGGATTCCGGTCCAACTTTAATGTATGGAAATCTGCCCGATTTATTGACATTTATGCTCACTGCTCCGCTCCCTTTAGTAGTAGCGTGATGTTATATAGCCTATGTTACTCCCAGATAGTGTAGCTTTCTATAGGTGAAAGAATTATTGAAATCGGTACAGTAGTTCCGGAGCCTATTCATTACAAACATACAAACATACAAAAATAGGTACAAATCTTTCCTCTTTATAATATTAGTGTAGATTACAAAGTGACATTTGCAGTTGGTAGAATGACAGCAGTTCAATTATTGGCCTGTTTTAAGAGTTCGTGGTGTGGGCCCTGATCATGCCTCGGAGAGCACGTTAATGAATACGGCAATAAGGTTCACATATTACCGTATTCCGGGCACTATTGTTGACTCTAGCCATGTATAGGCTGAGTCTGTGCTGTATATATCTGTCTGATGTTAAACAGCCCTATCCCTTAGTCGCCTTGTACGACACCGCATGGGTGGAGATGGGGTGGCACAAATTCTACTCTGCCGGGAACCACGCGGTACTCTAGTTTAATATATTTTGATTCCCAGTTGTGTAACTACTTTGTTATTGAAATAAATATAGTCCAGTGATTGTGTTTCAGTTCAAATGGTAATTGTATCGCGTGGATACATTTACAAGTCATATATTGTTGAAATACTTTGAATAACTTAGTGTCGTAACGTGGTGGGGGCATTAGGTCATTGGTATGTTAACATTCATAGATTTAGATCGGAAAACCTCTTAGAGTATACATTACTAGCTTTTGCTAGCGACCAAACATAGCCTATGTCCTTGCCCAAGGTCTAATCTACCCCTGTACCAAATTTTATGAAAATCGGTTCAGTGGTTTAGGCGTGAAAGCGTAACAGATAGACAGATAGACAGACAGAGTTACTTTCACATTTTATAATATTAGTATGGATGGATATGGATATGAACCCCCGATTAAAATATTATTAATTTTTAAAATGTAAAATTACTTTTATTAGTATTAAACTAACTAGCCTTCCGCCCGCGTGCATCTCGGTTAACGCGACCTTTGCTCATATCTTCGGTTCTACTCAACCGATTCCGATCAAACAAACATAAGATTTTAAGTCTGAGCAAGCCCTTTCTAACAAAAAAAAACACATCAAAATCCGTCCAGTAGTTTTTGCGTCCATCACGAACAAACAGACAAACAGACAGGAAATTCAAAAAAAATATTTTCGTGTTCAGTATCGTTAACATAACATAACTCAAGTATTTTTGTTTAAATATCTCCAATGTACAGACACGACCACTTTACAATTATATAATAGTATAGATGAGCGCCCGTATCATTGACATTTTAGAGATTGTAATCAGATCAAAACTGAACTTCGACTGGATAAGGAGGAAGAAGGTAGGACACGACGGTACTTCAGTCCCAATCGAGCAGTCCGACTGGGGAAGTACCTCCGCCCTAAATAACCTTGTGTTGTGTTCCCGGCGGTGAGTAGGGTAGCCAGAGCTCACTGGAGAGGTTTTGTGCTGTCAGTGGGAACACCAAAGGCTTGTCCTACTTATCTTCTGCGCTGACAGCACAGAATTTTTCTGTTCTTACAGGGTCGGCAGCACGAGTGTGACTCCCCTGGTGTTGCACTCGTCCATAGGTCACGGTAACTACTTTCCATCATGTGGACCCTGTGCTTGTCTGCGACCTGGCCTGAAAATTGGCCATCTGGTGGTCGTGGTCATTAACACTAATTCCTGATAACATTATTGTAAGTATATCTTAGATTGTGTAAGCCTACAATACAATGCTTGTTTCAGACTACAACGCCATTCTTCCTTACCTGAAGGAGCTAGAAGAACAGCTCAAAGAGCAGTCGGAGGCGAAAGACCAGAAGAAAGAAGACCCGTGGTTCGACAGCGCGCCGCCCGCCGCCCCCAGTGACGTCAAAGAGGAGGTAGGTAGTGGTCTTTCAGCTCTTCTCCTGGATATTGTATGCCCTTTTTAGGTTTCCGTAGCCAAATGGCAAAAAACGGAACCCTTATAGATTCGTCATGTCTGTCTGTCCGTCCGTATGTCACAGCCACTTTTCTCCGATACTATAAGGCCTATGCTGTTGAAACTTGGCAAGAAGATGTATTCTGTGAACCGCATTAAGAATTTCACACAAAAATAAAAAAAGCATTTAATTTTGGGGGTCCCCATACTTAGAACTGAAACTCATTTTTTTTTTTCATAAAACCCATACGTGTGGGGTATCTATAGATAGGTCTTTAAAATGCTATTGAGGTTTGAGGTTTCTAACATATTTTTTTTTATAAACTGAATAGTTTGCGCGAGAGACACTTCCAAAGTGGAAAAATGTGTCGTCCCCAAACCCCTCCCCCCTCCCTCGCCCCCCCCCCCCCTCTAACTTCTAAAATAAGAGAATGATAAATTTAAAAAATGTATGTTGTAAATTGTCATGCAAACTACCACTAAAAATTGGTTCGAACGAGATCCAGTCAGTAGTTTTTTTTTTAATACGTCATAAACCGCAATTTTCGCCTTTGCTACTACGGAACCCTTGACTCGCACTTGGCCGATTTTATTTCCAGGATTTGACCACTATCATACAACAGACACTGTAAAAATATCATGCAACAGACATACAAAAGTCTAAATTCAATAGTATCTTGTAAAGTGAATGGAAAAAGATAATGAACTCATTTTCATTTAATTTTGGACATTAAGTCTATAGCAATAAAGTCGAAGGTTTAATGGAATTTTTTGAAGTATGAGTGGTATATTCTCCCATGCGGTGTCGTACAAGGCGACTAAGGGATGGAGCTGTTTAACAGCACATAGATATACAGCCCAGACTTGAGTCAACAATAGTGCCCGGAATACGGCAATAGACTCACCTCCCTATTACGTGGGACCGACTACAATGATTGGTGAAATGTGGGTGTTAATTCACCTCTGCCTAACCCTCCGGGGATAAAGGCATGATTTTATGTATGATAGTGGTTGATCTGACTCATTGAATCCTGATGTCAGATGGACAAGGCTCTCCCAATGCTCTAAAACCTAATCTAATATTTAAAAATCAATGCCACTTTTCGTTGTTATTTTATAACTCAAGAACGGCTGAACCGATTTGGCTAATTTTAGTCTTGAAATATTCGTGGGTGTCCTGGGAAGGTTTAAAGAATTAGAAAATAGGTGCAGCGGGAACGGGAAAAATATGGCGGTACGAAGTTCGCCGGGACAGCTAGTCTTCTATAATACAAAAATGAATCCCTGAATGTGTTGCTAAGCGCAAATCTCGAGAACGGCTGAACCGATTTCGCTAATTCTTTTTTAGAATATTCCTTGAAGTACGTGGATGGTTCTTACGGAGAAAAAAAAAAAGAATGGACTGTTAGGCGGTACGAAGTTCGCGGGGTCGGCTAGTTACCTATATAATTTCTTTCAGAACCAAGACGAAGATCACAAACTCATACCCAAGATAGACATAGTCGTGGAGGAGATCAAGGTCTGTCTAGAAGAGGACGTGAAGGTCAAGCAGGAGGCTGAGGAAGGTGAGGGAGGCAGTAAGCCTGTGGAGGTGGAACTGCCGGGAGACGACTACAGGGATGATGACGATGATGATGTTAAGGACTTCAAGGATGACAGGTAAGAGGGGCAAGGTTATGCCTGAAGGTAGAAATATCGTTTTATTGTAATTTCGGATATATTCAGAATCAAAATTCTGTAAACCTACGAAAACTCGAGTCCTCAAAGTTTCATCGCGAAATAAATGAGATATTCGTAGTCAATAACTCCGAAAACTTCTAAAACGATACCCGATTGATGTTATTGAAGTTTAGAATTCCACTATCTTTTGATAAAATCACATTCGTTATCTTGGATCTCGACAAATCTCCGGAAAGTATTGTAGGCCCCAATATGTTGCCTTGGGGTACTCCATGTGTTACTGATCACTTATCACTAAAGTGCTTATCAAACTTGACTATTTGTTTACGGTTTTTCGTGTAATCCTCAAAAAAATTCGAGTGTTATTGCATGTACTCAAATTTGTATTAGTTTTGATGTAAATATAGGAACTGCAACTATGTCAAATGCTTTACACAGATCAAGCAAAATTTTTCTAAGCCTGTTATTTTCTTTACTTGATTTCTTCCGACAAATTGTGTTATATCAAGTATAGCATGCTCAGTTGAAACCAAATCTCTAGACGCCAATGGGTGTTTATATACAGAAACAAGTCAGCGGTATCAGCTAGCTACTCCGACAAATTTCCATAGTAACTAAAATTATGGTAAATAACAATCTCAACGCATTTGCGCCCATTTGTTTAAAAACACATGGGAGCGAATACTTTTTGTGACTTTTTTTGACAAACGACGAATCACGAAATGAAAAAAAGCACATATTGAATAAAGCACGTCTGGTACCTACTTTTCCACAATAAATTTATTTTTTATTGCCTTTTTTTATACCATTTAGTTGGCAGACAAGCACACGGTCCACCTGATGGAAAGTGGTCACCGTGGCCTATGGACGTATGCAACACCAGGGGCGTCGCACTCGCGCTGCCGACCCTGAAGAAACCTTTTAATGCCCCTCTTGAAGAACCCCATGTTGTAGTCGCTTGGGTTGCCTTACCTTACCTTACGGCATTCTCAAAAGTTTACAATGTGTGTCATCAATCTCCAGTATAAACAGTCTGAAAAAAAGCACCCTATTGTGGGTGAAAATGCCTCGTACGCTGCATTTTCACCCACAATAGGGTCACACATCACCCCTCTTCGTCTCTTGCAGCTTCTCAGACGAGGACTATTTCCCGTCCAACACGTGGGCGGCCACTCCCAAGTGCGAGCCGTCCCCCCCGCCGTCCCCTCGTCGCCGCAAGCCGGCCACGTTCTCGCGCCAGTGCGGGGTGTGCCACAAGGCCATCAGCTCGGCCTCGTACTTGCGCGTCCACATGCGGACGCACACGGGCGAGCGGCCCTTCAAGTGCTACACGTGCGGCCGCGGGTTCATCACCAGCAGCAAGATGAACCGCCACGTGCTCACCCACGGGCCCGACGGTGAGTGACCCCGCCCCCAAACCCTCATCCTCCCATCTCCTCCCTTTCCCCTTCGCTCCTCCCCCTTGTCCCCCCTTCGCCGCCTTGACCCCCTTCGCCCCTTCCCCTTGTCCCCGCTTCGCCCCCTTGACCCCCCTCGCCCCTCCCCCTTGTCCCCGCTTCGCCCCTCCCCCCTTGACCCCCCTCTTCCCCACTTCGCCCCCTCCCCCTTCTTGAACGAGGCTCTGGCATAAGTTTTCCTGTCGAGGTTGGAAGTCTGACAGCAGTCAGATCAAGAGAAAGAGTAGGGAGAGCGGATCCGGGACCTAAAGTGCAGCTGCAATGCAATTCTGTAAGCGCACATCGACGAGCACAACGTTGCGACAACCTGGATAGAGATTGTCATTGGTTGGATTGGGTGACGTCACTGGAGATCGACCAATGACAATCTATATCAAAGCTGTCACAACGTTGTGCGCTTGCAGAATTGAATTGCTGCAAGTGGGACTGACACTATGATGATGATCCTTTTGGGGAAGACAGAGCTAAATATACAACCACATTTAGTCAACTGCATGTAAAGTCCGACCAATAAAATAAAAAACCCGTACTGGGGGCGCCAAAAACACTATGATTATGACAACACCAAGTATAGTGATACACATGTAAAATGCCAAGTGTACAAATATTTTTTCAACACACTTGCTTATGAACAGACTTTTATTTCCCCGCAATTAAGCACGGAATGACACCTAATATAAAACTGTGACTTTTTCATTGCTTCTTCTTCCTCCTAGCGTTATTCCCAGTCGCATCCGAAGCTTTCAGCTTGGAGTCTGGGGTCCGCTTTTACCAGTCATAGCTACAGATTTGGCTAGACCTCGATATTTTCCGTGAAGCGATTGCCACCTGACCTCCACGACCCAATGTTAACATTAGGTGATATCGAAGCTTTGCAGCTAGACCGTTGTTTTTGGACTTTTTAGGGCACCAACTACCCGTAACGACTGCCATAGATGTTCTTATGGCAACCGGGACCGACGGCTTAACGTGCTCTCCGAGGCACGACCAGACCAATGCAAATACCTATATTTAATGCACACAAATATTTGCACTGAGCGGGGATCGAACCCGCGCCTAGTGCGTAGCGGCCGCGTTCACTACCGCTACGCCACGGAGGCTGTCATGTTTTTCATTGCTATTATTCACAAAAGTGAGTTATAGACTTAGGTACAAGGACTGGGCACAAATCACAACACAGTAGTATCCGTATAATAGTTTACTGCTTGGAATGGTAAATACAAGTTAGACATACAGTTACATTACACTATGTATAGAACAGGGACCACGCGATATTGTTTTTCGGACTGCATAAAATTCTTGTATTTTATGCCTAACAGCACAGAGATCAAAATAATCGAGCATGATTTTCTTTTTTGCGTTAGGCTTATTTTTCTTAGGCGTAGAAAATACATTTGACGTTTGACCTTCTCTTCGTATTTTTATTACAGAAGATCGGGATATACCTAAAAATGTGAATAATAATTAGTCACAGTAAAATCAGTAGTTTAGGCCAATTTCATTGCACGTACTCTATGATGTACTTACCCGTCATGTTGACAACAAGGTCCGTGATGTTATTTAGAGGAACAGAGTCCAATCCTTCCTACTTTTTATCCGACAAATACTTTGTTATATTATAAATTACTTTTCTTAACTGGCTTTTAATAGTTTTCGGCATATTACTATAGTTTTGTAGTTTTGTAGCGCTCTCAAACTCAACAACACGCACAATTGACACCACACTGACAGATGACCATAATGACATTGTATAGATTGTTACCATATGAAGAAATTAGTTCCAATAGTTTACCGCAATATGGCGAGGTATTTTATTTTACTGGTCGGGCTTTAATTTAGGACTTCATAACACTGCCTAACCTAAGAACCGAACTGTGATTTCACATTCAATCGCACTAAACTTGTTACTGTTGCACCAGTAAGTTATTATTAATAACTCTTCTTATGTCTTGTAGCGAAACAAGAAGAGGACATCAAGCAGGAGGACGCAGAAGTGAAGGAAGAAGATGACATCCCCACAGAGGAAGAGAGCACGAAGTAAGTGACACTGGTGAAGTTTTCTCAATAGCAGTTTAACGTTATATATTAGTAGCTGTTGCCCGCGGTTCCGCCCGTGTGGATGTCAGTTATTGCGACCAAACGTAGCCTATATCCCCCAAGGTGTAATCTACCCCTGTACCAAATTGCATCAAAATCGGTTTAGTGGTTTAGGCGTGAAAGCGTATCAGACAGACAGAGTTACTTTCGCGTTTATAATATTAGTATGGATTACAGCTCCACAAAGAAGAAAAAGGTGAAACGCAAGCTGGGCAAAAATGCGAAAGGAGAAGAGAAGAAGGTTAGAAAGAAGCACCAGAAGAGGCCGCACTCCTGCGAGTATTGTAACCAGAAGTGAGTAAACAAGTCATCATCATCATTAGTCCCGGTCCTCCATCTCCGGAGGTGAAGACCTCAGGCTGTTTTGAGAGTGTCTGCCATCTGACCTCTAACCCTGAGTTGTGTTCAGATCGCCACTATAGGCATCCATCTTAATCTAAGAACTATTTAAGACAGCAAGAACCGACTTCTAACTTGCTCTCTGAAGCACAGAAGCATTCAGATGATATGATGATTACTACGCGCGGCTGCCGCGCGAACCATTGTTCGACGTTCATTTGACTCGCGAGCTAGAATGTTGATATCAATTTCGTAGAGCGCGGCTGCCGCGCGTAGCAGTTCAAACCGCTACAAAAAAACTTTGTCGCCTATGTACTGTTTCCATAGTTTTGTTTTTTAAATGGTGTACCTACATAAAGTGTAAAATAATTAAAAACAAATAAATAGTATTTGCCGCGCGAGCCAAATCACTGACACAACAAACCGTCACAGCTGCCTCTTTGATGTGATCTTAAAGACCGAGAGCGAGTGGTTCGTCGCGCGGCACGTTCGAGCGCGGCTGCCGCGCGAGCCGATGTTCGATGGTCTGCCAATACAAGTATTCCTACCAGGTTCCTCCACCTCAACATGCTGGAAGTACACAAAAAGTGCCACGAGGGCGAGGAGCTGGTCTTCCGCTGCCACTTCTGCCTCGAGGAGGCCATCGACGAGGCGGCGCTCCGGGAGCACGAGGCGGGCCACGCCGGGCCCAAGCCCTACCTCTGCACCATCTGCGGGAAGAGTTACAAGAAGAGGGAGACCATGGTGAGGATAACGAACTGCTTTTATCTAATTAAATACTGAAATGTACACTTAAGAAATTAAAAACAAAACTTTAGTGATAGTTTTTACGCACAGATTATCAAAATAATAAAAAATTACATTATAATACAGCTCTTCTATGGCCATCTGTATCATAATATAACTTTTTTCTAATACGATACAACTTCAGCTAGATCAAGTAGGTTTCTATGCCGTTTGTCTCTATATAATCTGTCCGCACATGCGCGATAAGCTAATTTTATTTTTTATGATTTTGGCGTTCAACAATTCTGTCATTTTTACACAAATCACATTGATTATTTCATGAGATTAGATAAAGTAGGGTATGAAACTGCACATAAATTGATCTTAAAACACTCATGTGAAACTATAAAAAAATCGCCTGCGGCTCGTTTATTTTAACTGACACTCGTGGTTTAAGAACCCTTATTATGCCACAGTTTCATAAACTACTATTAGTCTTAGGTCACCGGTAACCGGTTATTGGAAAGATGTATCGTTGTGATGTATAGAAGGGTAAGAGAAGTGGGACGCAATGGTGTTGAAATCAGGATTAAGTAGTGTTTAGGTCACCGGTGACCTATTACTAGTGTAATGTGTCGTGTTTTCTTGACAGAATTTATTTAAGAATTGTTATATTTTCGTTCATAAATGAAAAGATAAAAGATGCAATTGGAAGTCCGGTTACTCATTATGCCTCGCAACACGTGTTGTACAACAAGTTCGATAGTGTTGCGCAACACGTGCCATGTTGCAAGCTAGTTTGATTCCATAGCCGACCGCATACGACAACTGCCGACGCACGCAGCAGATGCGCGTAATTCATTGCGGCTTCTCAATGGTCCCCTTTATCCGTATCGGAGTTTAACAAGTAATGGGTACGCTGTATTTGCTACATGCGTCTGACGTTTTCGTATGCGTTCGGTTTCGGAATCATACCTTAACGCGTAACATGAGGTACTTGTTATTTTTTGACGATTGATCAAGCGTGGATAGACATTTTTTTGTGTATTTGTTGCGCGATGTAGCACGCAACAACGTTGTCCAGTAGACACTGTATGCCTTACATCTCTGTCCCCCGGCAGGTGTACCACCGCAAGCACCATGCGCCGGCGCAGGAGTTCATCTGCGACATTTGCTCCAAGCGCTTCTCCGCAGCCTGCAAGCTGGCCAAGCACCTGGCGACGCACCGCCGCGACCAGTACGTGCTGCGCTACGAGTGCCCCGTGTGCGCGCACATGTTCAACACGCGCTACCACGTGCAGATGCACCTCGCCACGCACCAGCGAGAGGGCCTGTGAGTACACCAGGGGACAGGACAGGACGGGCAGGGGCACCTCGCCACGCACCAGCGAGAGGGCCTGTGAGTACACCAGGGGACAGGACAGGACGGGCAGGGGCACCTCGCCACGCACCAGCGAGAGGGCCTGTGAGTACACCAGGGGACAGGACAGGACGGGCAGGGGCACCTCGCCACGCACCAGCGAGAGGGCCTGTGAGTACACCAGGGGACAGGACAGGACGGGCAGGGGCACCTCGCCACGCACCAGCGGGAGGGCCTGTGAGTACACCAGGGGACAGGACAGGACGGGCAGGGGCACCTCGCCACGCACCAGCGAGAGGGCCTGTGAGTACACCAGGGGACAGGACAGGACGGGCAGGGGCACCTCGCCACGCACCAGCGGGAGGGCCTGTGAGTACACCAGGGGACAGGACAGGACGGGCAGGGGCACCTCGCCACGCACCAGCGAGAGGGCCTGTGAGTACACCAGGGGACAGGACAGGACGGGCAGGGGCACCTCGCCACGCACCAGCGGGAGGGCCTGTGAGTACACCAGGGGACAGGACAGGACGGGCAGGGGCACCTCGCCACGCACCAGCGAGAGGGCCTGTGAGTACACCAGGGGACAGGACAGGACGGGCAGGGGCACCTCGCCACGCACCAGCGGGAGGGCCTGTGAGTACACCAGGGGACAGGACAGGACGGGCAGGGGCACCTCGCCACGCACCAGCGAGAGGGCCTGTGAGTACACCAGGGGACAGGACAGGACGGGCAGGGGCACCTCGCCACGCACCAGCGAGAGGGCCTGTGAGTACACCAGGGGACAGGACAGGACGGGCAGGGGCACCTCGCCACGCACCAGCGAGAGGGCCTGTGAGTACACCCAGGGGACAGGACAGGACGGGCAGGGGCACCTCGCCACGCACCAGCGAGAGGGCCTGTGAGTACACCAGGAGACAGGACAGGACGGGCAGGGGCACCTCGCCACGCACCAGCGGGAGGGCCTGTGAGTACACCCGGGGGACAGGACAGGACGGGCAGGGGCACCTCGCCACGCACCAGCGGGAGGGCCTGTGAGTACACCCGGGGGACAGGACAGGACGGGCAGGGGCACCTCGCCACGCACCAGCGGGAGGGCCTGTGAGTACACCCAGGGGACAGGACAGGACGGGCAGGGGCACCTCGCCACGCACCAGCGGGAGGGCCTGTGAGTACACCCAGGGGACAGGACAGGACGGGCAGGGGCACCTCGCCACGCACCAGCGGGAGGGCCTGTGAGTACACCAGGGGACAGGACAGGACGGGCAGGGGCACCTCGCCACGCACCAGCGGGAGGGCCTGTGAGTACACCAGGGGACAGGACGGGCAGGGGCACCTCGCCACGCACCAGCGGGAGGGCCTGTGAGTACACCAGGGGACAGGACAGGACGGGCAGGGGCACCTCGCCACGCACCAGCGAGAGGGCCTGTGAGTACACCAGGGGACAGGACAGGACGGGCAGGGGCACCTCGCCACGCACCAGCGAGAGGGCCTGTGAGTACACCAGGGGACAGGACAGGACGGGCAGGGGCACCTCGCCACGCACCAGCGAGAGGGCCTGTGAGTACACCAGGGGACAGGACAGGACGGGCAGGGGCACCTCGCCACGCACCAGCGAGAGGGCCTGTGAGTACACCAGGGGACAGGACAGGCAGGGGCACCTCGCCACGCACCAGCGAGAGGGCCTGTGAGTACACCAGGGGACAGGACGGGCAGGGGCACCTCGCCACGCACCAGCGAGAGGGCCTGTGAGTACACCAGGGGACAGGACAGGACGGGCAGGGGCACCACGCCACGCACCAGCGAGAGGGCCTGTGAGTACACCAGGGGACAGGACAGGACGGGCAGGGGCACCTCGCCACGCACCAGCGGGAGGGCCTGTGAGTACACCAGGGGACAGGACGGGCAGGGGCACCTCGCCACGCACCAGCGAGAGGGCCTGTGAGTACACCAGGGGACAGGACAGGACGGGCAGGGGCACCTCGCCACGCACCAGCGAGAGGGCCTGTGAGTACACCAGGGGACAGGACAGGACGGGCAGGGGCACCTCGCCACGCACCAGCGAGAGGGCCTGTGAGTACACCAGGGGACAGGACGGGCAGGGGCACCTCGCCACGCACCAGCGAGAGGGCCTGTGAGTACACCAGGGGACAGGACAGGACGGGCAGGGGCACCTCGCCACGCACCAGCGGGAGGGCCTGTGAGTACACCAGGGGACCGGACAGGACGGGCAGGGGCACCTCGCCACGCACCAGCGGGAGGGCCTGTGAGTACACCCAGGGGACAGGACAGGACGGGCAGGGGCACCTCGCCACGCACCAGAGGGAGGGCCTGTGAGTACACCCAGGGGACAGGACAGGACGGGCAGGGGCACCTCGCCACGCACCAGCGGGAGGGCCTGTGAGTACACCCAGGGGACAGGGGACAGGACGTGTTGCAGTACGAGTGTCCCGTCTACACTGACAATAATTGATAGATTTGGCGATAGATCTACTAATCTGAGTACCAACATAACACGATTAATAACAAAATAATAATTATGTATATAAACTTTGCTGACAAAAAGAATATTTCCTACAAAAAATCCCCGTCGTCTGTTTCGTGGGACGAAATGATCGGACCACACGATCACGGTTAAGATAATTACCTTCGTTTTCGTTTACTCCTCGTTGACAGGAATGTTTATCTCGGACTCAAAAACCGACTAAAATCGCACGCCTTCTGCAATCTCATATAGATAAACCAATAATTCCGTCACACCCCAGCTGAATGAATACCTATCCTCTACGTAACTAACGTATGCTATCTCCCGCAGGATCCTGGAGTCAAATCGCAACGAGGTACTGGCGATGGTGCTGCAGAACGCGCTGAAGATCCCCAAGCAGCCCGACGCCGCCTCCAACCTCACGGACATCACGCCCTCTGATGAGAGGTAACCTCCGTTCTCCCTTCTTCTTACTACCTGCCCATGAGGAAGGGTAATCAGCCCTTCTGTTTGCCATTTCACCCATCTCCCCTATCTAACAACCGCTATAGATGTTCGTATGACAACCGGTATCGACGGCAAATTACTCTACTATATTACTTTTGCTGGATATGTCCATCCCAAGGTTGCCTGGAAGAAATAGCTCTCAGCGAAAAGGCCGCCTATACATTATACTATATAACTTGCTACCTACTTGAAGTCCCACGTAATAGGGGGTGACCCTGTTGGCATATTCCGGGCACTATTGTTGACTCGAGCTATGCATCTGAGGCTGAGTCTGTACATAATAATATATGTCTGATGTTAAACAGCCCTATCCCTTAGTCGCCTTGTACGACACCGCATGGGAGGAGATGGGGTGGCACAAATTCTACTCTGCCGGGAACCACGCGGCTTTCATACAATTTCATGTTTATATTTATTATCTCCAGGTACAGAATCTGCAAGATTTGCGGCGAAACCTTCCACCATTTCTACTATCTCGAAGAGCATCTCAAGAGCCACGGCTCCAAAATAGCCATCGACGACACCGCCCAGGCCGAGGACAAGAAGTACGTCTGCCCTATCTGCCACAAGGGCTTCAAGCTCCACTACTACCTGAAACTCCACAGCTTCACCCACTCCAAGGAGAAGCCCTTCATGTGCCAGCAATGCGGTAAGGGCTTCATCACGAAAGGCAAGCTGAAAAGACATCTAGAGACTCATTCCGGCCTCAAGAAGTACCAATGTCACATCTGCTACAAGTTTTTCACCAGACCAAGTTATTTAAGGATACATATAAGGACGATTCACGGCACTCAAGATTATAATTATAGGTTTGATAAGTCGTGTATGTCGCTTACAGCTATATCTGCGCTTACACAGATGTCTGATAGTCAGACTAGCGTTTAATTGAGTATCGGTCATCGGTGACCTATGGCTGACAGTCAGACTAGTGTGTAACGGTGCTTCGGTCAGCGGTGACTGATGTCTAACAGTCAGATTAGCGAGTAACGGGGCTTCGGTCACCGGTGACCGATGTCAGACCAGTGTGTAACGGTGCTTCAGTCACCGGTGACTGATGTCTAACAATCAGATAGCGTGTAACGGGGCTTCGGTCACCGGTGACCGATGTCCGACAATCGGATTAGCGCGTAATGCAACTACGGTCACCTATGACCGATGTCCGATATCTGACATGTGTATCAGAACTTCGGTCACCGGTGAATGATGTCTAAACAGTCAGACTAGTGTGTCGCGAGGCTTCGGTCCCCCAATGACCGCAGGCAGTCAGACTAGTATGTAACTAGACTTCGGTCACCGATGACCGATGGTGCGGTGTTTGTGAATTAAATTAGGTATCAAGGGTTTAAATAATTGTACATAATTTCGCCTTTAAAAGGTTCCATAGGATAATGTTTAGGGAATCATATTTTGTTGGGGAATGGGGGGTGGGGTCACTCTCGTATATTGCCTTCGTTGACGGGAAATTGCTTATACACTGTGTTTTTTATTCCTTGGGCATGTGGATGCCACCATTGTAACATGGTACGTGTCTATAATGGTGACCTTCTTTTCCGAGACTTTGCCTTTAGCTTACCATACGGCGAGGTGAAGTCAAATTGACGTGTCCTATATAAAAAATGGTATATCTTTTGGCTAAGCACGAGTTGTCTATAAAAGTGGGTCGTGTAAATTATTTAAATATAATAATATTATGAGTATATAGATAGACTCATTTGCATTGGCTACCCAGAAAAGAAAATATTTTCATCAAAATGTTTTTTTTTTATGAAAAAATACGCTGTACCAGGATTGGTTTGTGTTCATAGTAGCGTACTGCACTGTGAATAAACCAATCCTGGCGAATGAACAAAGAAACACTGCATATAAATTATTACATCAGCGTGAAAACTTTGATAGCGCGATGCAGAATCACTAGTTCCGACACAGTTTGATAGATGGCGGTAGGTAGACAGCCTCCGTGGCGTAGCGGTAGTGAACGCGGCCGCTACACAGGAGGCGCGGGTTCAATCCCCGCTCAGTGCTAATATTTGTATGCATGAATATGGATACTTATAGAGCATATTATACCGTCGGTCCTGGTTGCCATACGAACATCTATGGCAATCGTTACGGGTATTTAGAGCCCTAAAAAGTCTAACAACTGGTCCAGCTGCAATGCTTCGATATCGCCCAATACCGCTATTGGGTTGTGGAAGTCAGATGGCAGTCGCTTCACGTAAAATATCGAAATTCAGCCAAATCCGCAGTTAGACTGGTAAAGCGGACCCCATACTCCGAGGTGAAAGCTTCGGATGCGACTGGGAATTAACGCTAGGATGAAAATAAAGAAATTGAAAATGAAAATAGTGTCTAGAGGGGCGTCACATCCCATTCCTTTACGTTTTAATTAATTTTGTAGTTATCAATTGGACTGTTTTATCTATACGATATGTTTTTAATGAGTTTTTATTGTTGGTGGGTATGGTTGATTGAAGCAATATTAAATATATTATTTGAATGAAATAATTGGACATACATTTTATTAAATTACATACAATTTTCGCATATCTCAGGTAACTTAGTAATAAAGGAGTCAGGTTTGAATCTTGGACATTACACTATACTGACGTGAACCCACTCCTTACACATTAGATGGAGGGTAAGCAGAAATATTAGTAACTTTCTTTACTAACATTGTTCAAAAAAACTGACCGAGCTATTTGTGATGTTGGCACATCAGACCTATTGTCAGGACTGTTGACTCTTGGAGTGGACCCATGAATTTTGGCCACTGGAACTAGCTACCACGCTTTTAATTATTTTATAAGAAGGGTAAGCTACCCATAGGCTGTTAATACAGTGATGAGCTGCCATGAGGCCCTCACGATGATTTTTAAACATGTAATTTACTGTTCGATGCTGGTCAGTCCCCCTAGGGAGGATTAATATCGTTTACAACACACCTGCTCATAAAAGTGCTATTATTTCACCGCAAATAGGCACGTAATGACACCTATTATCAAACTGTGAATTTTTCATTGCTATTGTTCACAAGTGAGTTATAGATTGTTTTTTAAATTTAATAGGTTAAGTTTCTATGTTCTTAAAAAAGTTTCGATACAAAAAAGAACGTGTTTAATAGTACGAATAAATTAATATGCCTATTGTATGTTCATTTGATGCATTTTCGTATTTAAATAAATAATTTCAACTTGTAATACCTGTATTATAAACAAAATTTTCACTCAAATTTAACTTTTTTTTTCAACAGTACAGAAACAGTAAAAAAAGTTAAATTCAAACCTCATTTTTTTTAAATATGGCCGACCGCCATTGTTAGATGCGCGCACATAGGAAAACGAATTAATTTGTAGTATTGTTTATTTAGTATTTGTAGTATTATTTTATTCGCAAGTGTGTTGTAAAACGTCGTATGGCACGCGTGAGTATGATGATTACCGTCCTCGGCTCTCTCAATGGCGCCTCGGCGGTAATCACCAACTTTGCTCACTTGTACCATAATGTACTATAATATACAGAATGTAAATATACAATTCAATATTGTAACTACGGCCAGCTCACTTTACCTCTATCAATTATGTTACAATTATACAGGGTGTTTACGTGTGTCGTTATACAGGCGTTCTGTTGGAGCTGTGTACTTTAGTTTGGTTACGGTGCGGTTAGGTCGATAGTTGTAATTATAATACAAGGTTGTTGAGTTTGTAAAGATGGAATAAATTAAGTTTTTATATTTGATCTCGTTTTTATTTCTTGTGTATACCCCTACCTACCTCTCATCTGCGAGCTTGTATGAATACAAGAAGTCTTGCCTAAGATCGGGAAGTCTCGGGTTCTAATCCTGGCGATTACTCTACCGACGTATTTATTATAAAGGATAGATAACCTTACTAGGTGTGCCAAGGGTTGCGAAAGAGTAGTGTCACGGGAAATGCAGTTTTACCCATGGCAAGGGAAATGGAGGGACGTGAACCTACACCTAATATACCGGGTAAAATGGGGTGAATAGACATCAATGGGTGAATAGAAATAAAAGGGTGAGCTACATTCTGTAGTTGTTTTATTTCAAGTGAAACTATAGACTAGTTTAATGTAATAATGAACAGAATTATCTAATATCTGCCTAGATACCTTTTTTTTTCCCGGCTGACCCAGGGCCACATCTCTCGATCTGGCCCTCATCCGGTGTGGGGACCGCGGAGTCCCCAACTCGCCCCCGGGTGTATGGGGGGCCTGCTTCTGCTAGGGCTCCAGGCGGCTCTACCCGTCACCCCCAGGCCCGCGCTCTGCGGGGATGGAGGTCATTCTGCGACTTCCGAGGCCCGAGTTGAGTTTCTCCGCCGCCTCCTTCACGAGCATAACTTTTTTTTTTTTATTTGCGCGCAGATTTTATTTCTATTCACCCCGTTTTACAGTAAGTACCTAATTTAGCTAAGGTAGAGGTATTGTTGGGAATTTTGAAGTCGCTGATTTAATGTGAAGTTAATTGTCAAGGCTCAAAGGGCCACAGGGCTGAGAGGCCTCTAAGCTCGTAAAACAACATTGCAACAGAAATAATGCAGAGAAACACCCCACAAGTTCTATCAAATGACTTGCCATGATATTAGAGTTATATTGCAACATTGCAACCCATTTCTTTTATACTACTCAGGAAGGGTTTGACGCATTTGGTGCACTTCTCAACTTGTACACCATGCTCAAATGGTGAACTTAGCAACTGGTGCACTTCTCAAGAGTTATCCATAAAAGTGAGTCGTGTAAATTACTTGAATTTTTTTAAATATTATATAGATAGACTCATTTATATTGTCTACGCAAAAAAAAATAAGTTTGATCAAAATGTTTAATTTTTATCAAAAACATTATCAAAAACAAAAAACAACATGCATTATGAAGAAACCGATTCGGGCAAATGAAAAAGAAACCACTAATATAAATTACTAGCTTTTGCCCGCGGCTCCGCCCGCGTGGATGTCGGTTATCGCGACCAAACATAGCCTATGTCCTTTCTCAAGGTCTAATCTACCCCTATACCAAATTTCATCAAAATCGGTTCAGTGGTTTGGGTGTGAAAGCGTGACAGACAGACAGAGTTACTTTCACATTTATAATATTAGTAGGGATTACATCAGCGTGAAAACTTCGATAGCGCGATGCAGAGGTACTAACTAGTACCGACACAGTTCCAGAGATGGCACTAGTGTTGGAGGTCCGTCAGGGCGTCACATCCCATTCCTTTTACTTTTGGGACTTTTGAACTTTGTAATTACAAGGTTGTTGAGATGTATGTAAAATGGAATAAATTAAGTTTTATATTTGATTTCTTGTGTATGCCCACCTCTCATGGGCGTGCTTGTATGGATCAGGAATCGGGTCTACGATTGGGATGTCTCGGGTTCCATTCCTGGCGATAATACTACAGACGTGAACCTACACTCAATACAAGTAATTTAGCTTAGCTATAGGCGTTAGTAAGAATATGGAAGTAGCTAGTTCAAAATGAGATTTGCTATTCACTCAAGGCCCAAAGAGCCACTGAGCTTGAAAGGCCTCTGAGGTCAGAGCAATGATGGCGAATTTCAAGGTGAAAACACTACACAAACAAAAGAAATAATACCCATTTTTATACTATTTAGGTGGCAGACAAACACGCGGCCCACCTGATGGAAAGTAGTTACCGTGGCCTAATGACATGCTACACCAGGGGCATCACACTCGCGCTGCCGACCCTGAAGGAACCTGATGTCCTTCTTGAAGAACCTCATGTTGTAGTCGCTTGGAAAAACCACAGCAGGGCTATTATTCTACATGTTCCGATAGTGAAAGAATTCTTAGCCAGGTCTCGAAGGTCCCTCTAGATTAGCTACGCCAGTGGTAGCTTCGTAATTTTGTTGTATGCTGCTGGTGATGCTCGCGTCTACCTTGTCCACCGCCGAAAACTGTAGAATAAGGGTCGATCCCCGCTGAAAGAGCAGCGGCCGGCAGTGGATTTTTATTAGCATTTTGAATCTTACGTGAGACAAAGGTCATATTCATTTTATGATAAAGGAGGCATTCTCGCAACCATCCGTTTATTAACAAACGCGCTGGCCGCAACTCTTTCAGTGGGAATGGACATGCGTGTAAATGGTCAGGGGTCTCTCACTACCATGTACGCGGGCCCAAGATCGTGCGAAGTGGAGGAGGAAGAACCGGAATGCGGACCTTGAGCTCGGGGGTCATCTTGACCACAGATGTAATCAGGAAAACGCGTCTCCATGTCGATGATAATGACCCTAATAACTTCTCGCCGCGATTAGTAAAGTCCAGTAGCTTACTATAAAGGTTAAAAGTTCTCGTCAAAATGAAATACACTTACGTGCAATCAAAAACTTTACTTCACTCACAAGACGATACAATTTAATCAATACCAAGCAGACAGTCGACGATAGACCTCAGCATGTCGCAGGTGGTCTTCCATGCGGTGGTGCTGGAGCGCACCAGGTTGCACAGGCGGCAGCAGAACTGCGTGTGAGGCTGCTGCAGGCAGACCAGAGCGCAGATACACTTCACATACTCCGCGATGTACTCGTACAGTGCCACTATACACTTGCAGCAGTCGTCGCCGATGAGCTTAAAGCGGCTGCAGAAGGCCGCGTTCGAGCCGTCGTTCAGGTGGTCCCTGCACTTACACTTAACTGCCTGCTGCTTCTTCTCCTTCTTCTTGAGCACGCGGCAGCAGAACTTGCTCCCAGCTTTACTGTCGATGAAGCACGCTGTCGTGGTGTCGGAGCATCTTATTGGGTGTTCTACTTGTACCTGTAATGTTGTGATAGATGACCAGGTAAAGAAAAACGTCATGATAAAGTCTTGATTGCCTAGAGCTGACCAAGTGTGGCGAGGTCTCAAGTGTATTTTGAAAGATCCAGTTTTTTCTCCTTAGGTACAATTAGAGGGCTTAATTCAAAATATTTTTCGCAGACTTACGAATTTAGAATACAAGTTATATATTAAAACATGCCAAAGAAGGATATTTTAGATACACCGTCTCCTCTCTAGCACTGTTTTGCCAAAGGTCATCTGTACTGAGACACTGAGACAGATGTGGCCTTGAGAGTACTGAGACAGATTTGGCCAGCATAAAGCCACTTTAGCTTGCTAATCTAGATACGTAAAGCGGAGAATCAGGTGCTACAGCGCACATTGGAAAAGACCTATGTCCAGCAGTGAACTGTTATAATAGGCTAATTGATTGATATTTTAGACACCGTAAAAATGATAGGTGGTGATATCAGTTCAAAAGGAAATAATAATAATAAGCATCTTGCCTTAGTTCTCCAAGACTCGTAAGCGACCGCCATAGCGCTGTGACGCTCCACAGCCTCCCTCAGAACCAGCTAGGTGTCCATCTTCCGGTAATTGATCGCAAATTATATCAATATTCTAATAATTAGTCCAAAAGTGAAAATTTTAATTTATTCCTGACATATGCTCGGTACAAAGTACAATTGACAGAACATTTCTTCTTCTAGACGTTTCTGGCTGAATAGAAAATAAGGATTACCTACTCTTTTTTTTAAGGTTTTTATTTATTGATAGAATCTCTCTGGTCTTTGTAAAATCTTCATTACCGGTGGCGTGGCGGTAGTGAACGCGGCCGCTACGCAGGAGGCGCGGGTTCGATTCCCGCTCGGTGCAAATATTTGTATGCATGAATATTTCTATTTCTGGGTCTGGTTTTTCCTATGTATAATATGTCTTGTTCTTCATCCTAGCGTTAATTCCCAGTCGCATCCGAAGTTCGTCAGCGCGGAGTCGGGGCTCCGCTTTATAATATGTATTTACAAAAAAAATGTATCTGCATATTATGTATATCCGCATTCTAGATTCCATAACACAAACTAGTTAAGCTATGCTTACTTTGGGTCTAGATAGCGTTGTGTGGGATGTTGTGTAATATTTATTATTTATTTTCATTATATATTATTTATATTGTAACGAAACCACTGTTACATTCAGGTTGCAAGGGAAAGGTTGCGGACCTCACAATAACTACCTAATTTACCACAAGCACACGGCCCACCTGATGGTAAGTGGTTACCGTGGCCTATCATATGGACGTGTGCAACACCAGGGGCGTCACTCGCGCTGCCGACCCTGAAGAAACTTTCTCATGCCCTTCTTGAAGAACCCCATATTGTAGTCGCTTGGGACAACCATCGCGGGGAGTTCATTCCACAGCTTGAGTGTGCGAGGGATGAAGTTCCTTTCATACCGCACAGTGCGCACCGTTTCCGGTCGCAATGTGTGAGGATGAATTCCCACCGTATCCTACAGTCCCGGGTCCTTTAAGCGGGGCGTGAAAAAGTATCTGATGAGGCCGTCAAGCTGAGTGCCACCATTTTTTTTATACTACTCAGGTCGCAGACTAGCACATAGACCACCTGATGGTAAGTGGTTACCGTGGCCGATGGGCGAGTGCAACACCAGGGGAGTCACACTCGTGCTGCCGACCCTGTAAGAACAGAGAGATTCTGTGACCTCAGCGCAGAAGATAAGTAGGACAAGCCTTTGGTTTTCCCACTGACAGCACAAAACCTCACCAAAATGAGACATATCACTCGACCCGGGACTGTAGGAAGAGGGAAACACGTGAAGAGGTGTAAGCAGAGGTGTTCACAAAATAAAACGCCACATATAATAATAAACCTTTTTTTTTCAAATAGCATATATTTTTACGAAATAAAAAATAGACAGTACGTTAAAATAACTTGTATAAGCTATCCTTAGAGCTACGCCCGCGATTTGTGACGGAGTGCGCGATACACGCCACGCGTACCACTACACGAAGAAACATTTCTTGTAAATTAATATAATTATGGTGACAACTGTGTATAGGGCGTTCTTTTTGGAATTTACCGTGTCTTTCTGTTAACACCCCGTATATAAAGTCATAGTTGTAGGAACCTGTTACAACTTGCAGCTATTTAAAATAAGAATTTATTACGTCTAACAGATGGTAGTCGACATTAAATTTATATAAAAAAAATTGAATAATAAACTTTTTAAATAATACCTACCAACAAATTTATTAAAAGTATCAACAAAACTGCAATCGCGATGTTCTAGTAACAGGTTCCTTTACAACCATACAACTCTATAACCCCAGGCCTAAGATACACCTGCTAAAGCATGCCATAGACGGGCATGCAAGCACGCCAGCATGTGTACTCAGAGCCATACAATATCAGTTCAACTTGTCATTTTAGCAACGCTAGAACACTCTAGGTAATGTCAAATCGAGGGGTAATGACGGATAAAATGATAATAAAAATATACGTATTTTTATTAAAAAATAAAGAGACTTTAACAACATGATAATGTACTGGTTTCACGTGCACGGAGGATTCGCTTGGCACTTTTTAGTGACAAGTAAAAAAAATGATAAAAATGTTACGTAAAAAAAATATTTTTTGTACAAAAAATTGTTTGAAATTAATTTGATTTCTAAAAATAATGCATTGGTTTTTTAAAATAAAGTGCGAATGACTAAAACTGTCCAAGCGAATCCTGTGCGATACGTCCAAATAGTAAAAAAAAATTGAAAATAAATTACAACTACAGAAAAGTAGGCTAGCCAGCTTAATCTTAAATTTACATAAAATGCTAACATATATTATATTTTTGTTTTTATATTTAATAAAAAATATCAATTTTTTTAGAATGATCTGTCAAAAATGAAGAAAATTACTTACTACCCACATTTTTTTGAATTTACACACTTAGCAATAAAAAAATTATTTAAAAAAAATATCATCACGCAGTTCCGAGTGTAAAGTTAATATATCTTTGTATAATATCAAGTGTACTTGCGTCGACATACTTACAACTAAGGTTACAGTTGACAGAGCATTCTAGTCAAATGATATATCTATTCAGTTATTTATTTTAAAAGCACAAATGGCAGGGTTTTCACTATATTTCGGGTACCTGGATAGCTTTTAATACCTGAACACAGAAAAAAAATACTACTTGCAACACGCTTTTGTTAGTTTAAGTTCTAAATATGGATGTAAATCCATTTTTGGTAATAATTTATAAGTATTTAATAACATCGAGCTGATCTGATGATGGAACCAAGACTTGGAAGGTGGAACTCCTCAATGGATGCTAGGAAACCCCCCGAATTTGGGCTCATTTGATTTGTATTATTGATAACAAGCGTTTTTAAGAGCGTTTTCACTTCCCTATACAATATTATAGAAAAAAAACTTAATATGTCTGTCACAAAGTCAAAATATAACTCAAAAACTACAATTTTTAATATAATTTTAGTATTTTCAATGTTATTCAGGTATTAACCACTATCGAGACGAACCACGACATACAAGATATTCCCCAAATCATGAAAGCATCATATGCCATCTATAAAATGAAGTTATAATGTAAAAAAACAACGCACCAGTTCCATTGCGATTCCAACTGAAAATTCCTTTGAGAAAAACTCGCCAATTATCATCTACATTAAGGCCATAGGTCCTCTTTGATTAAATACAATAATATATATTTTCAAAGCGACATTTTGTATACTCAGCTGCCGATAATATGTCATATTGTTGAAATTGCCAGTCGTAACCGCAGATACAGTCAGTTAAACTAAAAATTAAACAAAACAGCTGTAAAACTCATAATTACCGATCATAAGAACTCGTTTGGCAAGCCATAAGAATTACCGAATTTCGTCAAATTATTGTCAAAGAATAAATTAAAGAAATACGCCGTTTTTCAACTATTTTATAGCGTCTAACCACTAAAACGCTCGTGTGTTGCTCAAATTTGAGCAACGTCGCCCAATACGTTCGCTTGCTGAGCAGTAAAGTGTAAGTTACTCAAACTTGAGCATTTCTCATCATGATAGGCTCAATAAAGTGCAATTTGCTTAACATTACATAACACAAATAATTGCTCAAGTGCCGAAAATCCTTGCTCAAGTTACTTAAAGTTGAGCAATCACGAGCGCGATCTAACGAGAAAAGATAGCAGCACGCTTGACGTTTTCACCTCAGGGAGAGTCAAAACGCCTCCGCTCCAATTGCCGGTGGGTGGGTTTTAAAAATTGTACATAGGACTTCAACAGCCGCTCAAAACCAAGTAAAAATTACTCAGTTTTTTGCTCAACTTGGCTCAAAAATGAGTAAAAATGCTCAGTTTTGTTGCTCAAGTGAGCAAGAGAAGAGGTTTTCTGACTCATTGCCGAGTATTTTTTTTCATTAAGCATTTAAGGCGAATACGAATCCATTGGTACTTTTAAAGCCGCTATTGCATTGTCCACTCTGAGTCAGAACGCCCTCCTCCTTAATGGTAAAAACGAATTAACTGCCAAGCTATAAGAGATAGACCATCTACTGTTCACCAAAAATTGGTTGTAAGCGGCTTAGTCAAGCACATTTAGTTTTTATAATAAATTTTGTGATTTGATCGCTATTCTACGAATACTATATTAATAGAAATATTGTTGTTTTGTCCCACTCTGCTCCATTTATCATACTGTATAGGCAAAGAGAGTGAGCAAGATAGAGTTCTTACTTAAGTAGCAAACTAGTACTATCTATATAAAAGATCGACCAGTCAGTTTTTACGTTTAAAGATACAAGCGTGAGTACCAAGGGAAGTTTTCGCGTTCTCAGAGTATTGGGAATTTCTCCTAGCAATGGGAAATCCTACCGATAGGAATGTCATTATAAAATGGAAGTTAGATGCTATAATTTTAATATTTATAAAAATTAAAATACTAATTAAGATATTTTCGAAAAATTCTTAAATGGGAAATAATTCCCATGTACAGGAGAAACATCCAACGCTGTTATGGCTATTTTTGGAGAATTTCAAATAGCGACCAAGTCACATTATACAGCATGTTGTTTTTCTCTCACATAATTATGTACACCCCACCGTTAACACACTGTATAAGCTGACAACTCATCACGATTACGCAACGTTTTGGATAATTCCTTATAATTATTAAAAAAATTACAAGTAGGTAGTTTGAAAGCGAGATGGCAGTGTGGACTTGTGGGTTTATCTGAAACAAGACACACCATTTAGAATTCAGTTATAAACAGGCTGAGTGCCACCATTGTAACATGGTACGTGTCTGTAATGGTGACCCTCTTTTCCGAGACTTTGCTTTCAGGTTACCGTCAGGCGAGGCGAAGTCAAATTGACGTGTCCTATATTAAAAAAAAGACGTGTGGCACTCGGGGACTGCCGCGGTAAAGCTATTGCATAGCATTTTTTATCAACTTATGCAATTATCCCCCCACTCCGAGCTCGCACGAATCGAGCCGAGCTGCTCCGAAATCGGCCGATTTCAGAGCAGCTCGGCTTGATTCGTGCGAGCTCGGAGTGTCAGCTTAGGTTTTTTCGTTACGGAATTTCTGGATTCGGTCTCCACGCTCAAGGCCCGCGATAGAAGCTATGCAATAGCTTAAAAATAATTCGTGCTTCAGAGGGCGCGTTAGATTAGAAGTCAAGAAGAACAACTCTATAAGTGGTTGGCTGCTAACTACAACTAAGGCTGGGTGGTCAGGCGGCCGTCACTTCTAATATAATTATATACATTTTTATACACGTTATACATAGAAACACCCAAATTACATCATCATCATAGCAACTTTCTAGTAGCATCCAAGGTTCGCCCTTCGGAGCCCGAGGTCTGGTTATTGGTTATGTCTGGTATGTCGGCGTACGAGCGAATGCCGACAGAATCTGATCTACCAATCCTAATGGAAAGCCATTAATGATCATAATGGCCATGACATATTCGCCAGAGACATGTTCACTGTTTAGCAGATTTAACTACTTGCAGGTGAGATTCGCTTGGGTCTCAAGTAGGGTGCTGTGTATAATTTTTTTTTATAATAGTACATTATGGTACAAGTGAGCAACGTTGGTGATTACCTATTATAAAACGGCGGTAGTCACAGTTTTATAATAGGTGTCATTCCGTGCTTAATTGCGGTAAAATAATATCACTGTTATGAGCAGGTGTGTTGTAAAATATATTTAATATATAATTTATAGATTATATATCTATGTTCTTAAAAAAGTTTTGATACAAAAAATAACGTGTTTAATAGTACGAATAAATTAATACGCCTATTGTATGGTCATTTGATGCATTTTCGTATTTAAATAAATAATTTCAACTTGTAATACTTGTGTAATAAACAAAATTTTCGCTCAAATTTAACTTTTTTTTCTCTCTAAGTACAGAAAAAAAAAACAGAGTAAAAAAAAGTTAAGTTCAAACCTCATTTTTTTTAAATATGGTCGACCGCCATTGTTAAATGCGCGCGCATAGGAAAACGAATTAATTTGTAGTATTGTTTATTTAGTATTTGTAGTATTATTTTATTCGCAAGTGTGTTGTAAAACGTCGTATGGCACGTGTGAGCATGATGATTACCGTCCTCGGCTGTCTTAAGACCCTCGCCTGGCGGCTCGGGTCTCAATGGCGCCTCGGCGGTAATCACCAACGTTGCTCACTTGTACCATAATGTACTATTATCCGCATTCTATTTAGAACCCATTACGGCAAGCTCTTCTTAGTCTGGGTCTAGATGACGCTGTATAATATCCTAGAATAGTGGTTACCTCTAGGCGGGCTGTGGCGTGCTGGACTTCTTCTTTTCTTTCTTCTTCTTCAAGAACGAGGGCGTCCTGAGGCCCTTCTTCTTCTTCTTGTCCTTCTTGGGCGAGTCCTCGGTCGATACCTCCTTCGATGGAGAACCCTGAGGACAGTACAGCATATGATACACATCCCTTCATCTCTTAGAGAACCGGCACTTTCCGTTAGATTCTGATCCCGTTCCCGTGACTCATAGGGACCTATTCCCGGGATAACTAGTAACCTATGTGTTATTCCAGACTATAATCTATGCCTGTATAAAATTTCGACTAGATGCGTTGAGCCATTTGAGAGTAATTTACTAACAAATCCATACAATATCCATACTAATAAATGTGAAAGTAACTTTGTCTGTCTATCTGTTACGCTTTCACGCCTAAACCACTGAACCGATTTTGATGAAATTTGGTATAGGGGTAGATTAGACCTTGAGAAAGGACATAGGCTATGTTTGGTCGCGATAAACGACATCCACGCGGGCGGAGCCGCGGGCAAAAGCTAGTAATATTATAAATGCGAAAATAGCTCTGTCTGTCTGTTATACTTTCACGCTAAACCACTGAACATATTTTGATGAAATTTGGTACAGAGATAGAGTAAACCTTGGGAAAAGACATGGCTATGTTTGGTCGCGATAACCGACATCCACGCGGGCGGAGCCGCGGGCAATAGCTAGTATCTTTATAAACTTTCACACAGGCATATAAAATGTACTGTATTATATTATGTTGTGGTTATCCAAAGCGATTACAAAATGGGGTTCTTCAAGAAGAGCATTAGAAGGTTTCTTCAGGGTCGGCAGCGCGAGTGTGACGCCCCTGGTGTTGCATACGTCCATAGGCCACGGTACTCACACCATCAGATGTGCCGTGTTCTTGTCTGCTACATACATACAATCACGCCTTTATCCCCGGAGGGTTAGGCAGAGGTGAATTTATACCCACATTTCACCAATCATTGTATTAGGTACCACGTAATAGGGGGTGAGTCTATTGCCGTATTCCGGGCACTATTGTTGACTCGAGCCATGTATAGGCTGAGTCTGTGCTGTATATATCTGTGTGATGTTAAACAGCCCTATCCCTTAGTCGCCTTGTACGACACCGCATGGGAGGAGATGGGGTGGCCCAAATTCTACTCTGCCGGGAACCACTGCTACTGGTATAAAAGTGGCTACATACCTCTTTACTGCTGTGTGAGAAAGTGCTCTGGTGTGCGTCAGAGTGGTCACCATTCAACGTATGCTCGCCTGGAAAGTACAACAGCTTTCGTTAATAACTAAATAAAATCTACAATTTATAGGAAAATTTAACAAAAATAGCTCGGTAGTGTATCCTAAGTCAGGTAAAAGGAGTGTCCAGTTGCCAATAATAGGGCTACCGTACGTGTCTAAGCCTTTAGGCGTGAAACAATCAAGCGTCGTCGGTAACCAGTCGCGGTCCGAGAGGGGGGGTCACAGGGGACATGACCCCCCCAAAACCATGCACTTCATATTGAAAAGTCCCAGTACGAGGGGAGGGGGGGTTAAATTTCTTAAGGAATTTTCGAAGTGACCCCCCCCCTCCCCCCCCCCCCCAAAACTTCAAGCTGCGACCTCGCCTGTCAGTAACTTACTGGTTACGGAGTTCCGGGATCGAACCCTGGCCGTTACACTACCGACGACGTGATCCCACTCATAATACAATTTAACTTAGCTATAGGGGTTTACGGTTATACTAGTAATAACAGTTACTAGTACTCTTTATATCTTCTTCATCGTAAGCGCAAAGTGTTAACAATCTGCCTAGCACTTCGGAGATATATGCAATTTGTATACCTTTTTTGAACTAACCTAGCCTATACTGAACATATATTACAATAAATGGGACTCGAACCCCTTTTTTTCTCTGAAATTCACTGACACGAACAATTTGATTACATAACCCACTATAAACTGAATGAAAACCCCCGAAAAAAAAAAAGAGTACCTAATTCTAAAAATATGAACCCAACCCAATAACTTAGATTACAGTAACAAACCTTTAAAATTAAAATTATATAAATATAACCCTTATTCCCTTAAAAATAACCATGCCAAAACCCATGCGATTGAAAATCAAAACACACTTAATCAAAGCAAGTGTCACACACACATAAGTGGATAAGTGTAACGCAGTGTAACAAGTGAAATAAAGTGTAGAAAGCACTTACCTCCACTGTGAGTTATAACGACGAACCTCCGGTCTCGGAACCACGTGATAGCTAGGCCATGCAAAGCGTGTGTCGCAGGAACGTTAAGCTCGATTAGGCATTTAAAGATTATAGGTAGATAAATGCAATTTTACGCAATTAGTATGCTTATTTTTCATAAATTCAAATCGAAATAGTCTACATCTGGGACTGAAACCCTTACAAGATCGCCCTAAAGCTACAACCTAGTACGTATGAGAACTTCGAATGTCCAAGACCAATTATTCGTATAGCTTAATTGGGCAGGGTGTAAAAAACTACCGCGACACGCCCCTTTTTAGAAGGGGCGGGTCTAAAAAGGGGCGGGTCGCGGGTTCAAGTTCTGTCCTCGATGTTGACTTTTAGCAATTTAAATTTTTAGTAATGGTGCGATGTAATAGTGTACAATATTTTTGTGCAGTAATAAAAAATATTGTGCATTTTCTGTTGTTGAAATTGGAAGCTCTTGTGTCGTGGAGAACCTATACCTCAAAAATTACCTGTACCTTTTACAAGAAAACCATAAGTACCATTGAAATAAGTTACCTCAGCGTAGTTTTAAGTTAAGATTTTATCTGAGGTGATTGAGATCAATCAGCAAGAAAAATATAAGTTGATGCATCGAATATAAAGATCTACACTTCAGAAAATACATCAGTCCAAAAGTAAAATGACACTTTTTATCAGTGTGCGTTACACTTAGTGTCACCAACACTTAAGTGATGTGACGTAGTTTCTTCCGAATAGAATAATGGACACAAACACTACGCAATGAAACACTTAAGAATATGCACACTTTATTACATTATAATATTAATAGCTGAGACAAGGTGAAAATAATTACATGCGAATGTTTTGTGCTCAAGGCGTTCTTAAAACCAATTTTGCATTATTTTTTAGCAACTAGTGCATTCCCGTTATTCATAAAAATATTGTAGTGTTCTTTAGTTAAAATATTTTTATTCAATCTTATTCGACAAGCGTCAGGCGACAATCTATATAAGACGAATATATTATAGCTAAACAATTTTTTAATCAATAAATCGGTAAATTTAAAAAGAGCTTGTTGAAGAAGTAAATAATCTTTTTGATCGTCATTTCCTAACTTATATGTTTAAAAATTGGCAACTATTATTATAAAATCTTTACATAATTATTATTATTAATATTAGGATTTGAATACTTACTAAACCATTTTTAATATAAATAAGTTTTTAATGAAATTCAATTAAAAAGATTATTTTCATTTTTTTAAATTAGATTTAATGAAAATTGGTTTTAAAATATTAAATTAAAAAAATTCAATCGACATTATATTTAAAAATAAAAATGCGTAGCGCAGTACATGTGTGAGAATGTAAGAAAATTAAACAATTAATGTTATATAACTAATTCAATAAAAACATCAAAAAATAGAAATTGTAAATAAAAATAACAAAAATATCTTACGCAATTAAAATATTATTTTTCAACTCATAGGTCCGGAGCTGGCGGCATAAATTTCACATCATAATACATTGTAACTTTCGCCTGACACTCGAGTGCTTTGTAACAACGATATACAATCTAGCTCAACTAATTATTAGGATAAAGGACGAAAATCGTTTAACTCAGAGTTGACAATCCTTGAAAGCAACTTTCCTTTACTCTAACATGTCAAATAATAGCTAACTTACTGACTGTTTTAAGAAGAAATTGCTTAAAAAGATAGATTTGAAACCATGTAATAAGTGAGACACTGACGGTTTTGGATACATACTTAGTCTGCAATAAAACTAGGCTATTTTCAACCACCTTACCCTTTAATTCGTAACTACAGAGACTCGTATTCGCAGTACGAAGCATGTGAAAGTCATAGCGAGTTGTTTTTGTGGAAAATGACGCGCAATTCAAGCAGCCAGCTCCCGGACTATAGTCATTATGTACCCTTTATTTTATTATAAATATGTAAAATACCACCTACCTTTTAAAAAGAGAAGTTACTCTTACAAGAAATGTTTTTTTATATGTTATTTATATAATGTTTTTTCGTTTCATGCGATATAGCGTGTTATACCAAAGCGTCACCACCTCTAGCAGTACTGTAGACATATATATTTTCTATATTTGCTGTCTTTCAGTATTATAATACCATTTTTTACTTTAAGTTACAAATTTTATCCTTTTTTAAGGAATTTAGAGAAGCGATAACGCTTTAACATGGTCTAAGAACTTAGGTTACTCCATACCTTCCCAATTGTAACCTCTATACTAATATACAGCGGTTGTATGAAACGCTCCAGTACGCGGTAACGTCCATGTCTACATAATTCACTCAAGAATTTGAACCAAGGTATTTTAAAACCTAAATATTACTGTCAAACGCTGTATTTTCCAAGTCGCTAGGATCAAAACTCTCTGACATCCTAAACTGTGAAATTATCTTATAGAATAGCGTATCTTCGTAAGGTGGCCAGCTAGAATACTGCCGTTTAGTAGGTTTACTATGAACCTCGTATAGTAATCTCTTTTGAGGAACAGTAGATTCGGTTTCTTTATTATCCATTTCAGTGTCTCCACAGATATTTGAATCCATTACTGATTCGCAAGGTGGATAGTCGATTGCCTTTCTAGGAGACCCGAAGTAATCTTCAGCATAATCATTAAGAAGAACAGAAGATCTTTTTGTTAAGTTCCTTCCTACGAGTTCGTTCTGTTTTTCTTCATCTTTATTCATAGAAATAAAGCTGGGAAACGTTTCATCAACACTTTTGACCGCCCTAGATGATTTCTTTTCATCTTGTATCTGTAATTTATCGTCGAAAGATACCCAGAATTTTACTCCACCAGTATTCTCTGTGTGTTTGATAGATATAACATTAGCTTTTTTAACGAAAGGTGATACCGTTGCATCCCAGGAATGTCTCATTTTCAAAGATCTTTTGATGGGAGAATCTGATAGCTCAAAAATTGGCGATATATTTGGCGATGAAGAACGACTGAGGACTTTCGTGGATGAGTATTTTTGTGGTGTTTCAGGGCAGCTTGGCGGAGTGTAGTACGTGTCTGAAGACATTTGATACGATAATTCTAGGGCTGATAAATCGTGAGTGTCGTCTCCGTAGATAGGCTCCTCATCAAGTGATAAAGCTGGATTTTCGTAGCAATAATATTCTTTTTCTTGAACTACAAGATGTGTGGACGATTCTTGGCCGTCATTAGAATGCTCTGTGAATTCTGTGTAGCAGATATGCTGAGATTCATCAATTAAATACTTAGAATTGTCAATTGGTGCATTATCTTTGTGATATACTTTAACTTCATTCGTTTCAGTGCTTACTTTTAGTTCGGTTTCCTGTAGATGAACTTCAGAAGCAGTAAAATCCTCATTATGGCTTCCCTCTTCTAGAAAAGCGTTGTTCATTTCACTACTATCCATGAATGTTTCATTAAGATTTTTGTCTACATCAACACTTTGGTCAGAATTGACGCGTGATTTTTCAATTGCATTATGTTCTATAGAAGTGCCGTCGGTATTACTGTCTGTTATATGCAAATTGTTATTATTCTGGTCGTCTGTGAAATAATTCATTTCTTCAAACTGATTTGCATTACAATCTTTTGTATTTTCGAAGTTGTTTGCAAATCTTTCAGTGTCATTATTAGAATCCTTTTCTACATCATTGTCGTTATGGTAAAACGATTTAATCTCATAATGTGCGATATTATGTTCTTGTCTAACATTGTCTGTTTCAAAAACATCAGCACGGAAATGGTTTTCTTCAAAATTTAATTCTGAGTCTGGTTCTACATCTTTTTGTTCAACTTCTTGAGTCTCTTGTAAAGGTGAATTACTTTCAAAGAATTTAACACTCTGTTCAATATTCAACCATTCCTCTTCCTCATTAAAACCCAACAAATTAGCAGTGTACAAAATATCTTCCGAATCTACAACAGTAACTACTTTTTTCTCGCTCTTTTTACTATCTTTCCTTCTTTCGCGACTAACAAACATAACCCTGTCAAATATATAATATACAATACTTTCAACTACTTTGTTTGTTTGTCCACTATCTGTTTCACTAGCTTCAGTTAAAATTGTATCGTTTATACAAACGTTTTGTTCAATATCTTCAATTATTTTTGCAATAGAGAACGTTTCAACTACTTCTACATTTTGAGCTGTTATTTGTGGTACTTTTTCTTCTGGTATGAGAAATTCGATTCTGTTTATCATAACAGCTAAAATTTCGGCTACGATTTCATATTTTTCGAATTCGACTGTGGAATCGAAGCTCGAAGCCCTATCGTTCGAACTTAAAGTGCTCGCATCAGAAACATAGCGCCTTACTTCGACAAAGCCTTCGTATTCTACCGTGACAGTTACTTCTTCTCTATAATTATTATTTGTCTTCTGCTGTGAAATACCCTGACATTTATTTAATTCACTATCTGTTGGCACATTATCAATATCTTTTTCAGTGACATTTGCGTGTTCGCTTTTCTGCTCCATCGGCGGCGTTTCACCTTCTGAAGCCGATACCTCTACTCGATCAATGATAACGTTAGAAATTTCAACTTCATTGTCAGTATCCACTAAACCTGCAGCCAAGGAAGTTTCCATAAGATCCTTCTTCTCATTTTGAGATATATTACACTCGTCTCCATAAGAACTTTTCGATTCCTCTAAAATTGGTTCTAGAATATTTTTAGACTTCATCGGAGATTTCTTATCGTCGTTAGACTTGTAGTCGTCGCAGTAAAAGTTTATAGGCACAGAGTAATCTCTGATATCTTTCTCTACTAATTCTTTTACCGGGCTTTCATATGACTCTTCTAAATCTGTAAAGCTATGGTATTCTCCTTCAGTCGATTCTATAGTTCTGTTGAATTCTTCTGCTGGTTCAATAGGCGCCATGTCTTCTATATAGGCGTTATCGTCTATCGTGACAGTTTGGTCAACGTTTTGAACCACAGTTTCTGTTTCGACAACTGTCCTATTTTCTGACGAGAAGCTGTTACATATATCTCCTATATAATTATCTTCATTGAACTCTTGGCTATCAACGAATTCCCCATCTTTTTTCTCCACTTTGAATACTGGGACAACATTTTCATGCACTTTTACATGTGCGCAGACAACTTTATCTATTTCTTCTGCGCATTTCTGATGTATGTTGTCTATAGAACAAAATATAGGTTTATGTCGTTCTAGTTTCTCTGCTTTAGTTAACTCCCACGTGTACGAAAGATTAGTCACTCCGCAAGAGTGACACCTTGGTAGATGGTAATGGACTGGTTCAGGATCTTTGATGTATGAATTTATAAAACCTCCATGCGATTGAGTTCTAAAAAGTTTCCCGTTACCATGGCGTTGTTTAGCTACAGACCTAGTTTTGAACATGCTCTCAGATTTACACCTAGCATCCCATTCTAAGGAAGGTATGGAGTACAGGCTAGACCTGCTGCTCGCGTGGCCTAGCTCCTGGTGACCTAGCCTGGTGTTGAGACTAACTTTGCATTTGGGCACTTTGGGGGACAAGTCAAAGCTTTTGACGACGTTGTCGAAGGAGGCTACTCGGGAGTAATCGTGTTTGGAACGTTTGTTAGTGGTTAGGGCTTCTTTGTCTTCTGTCTTATCTAGAATATTAGAGGGTTGAAGTTAATGTTGAATAGCAACGACTACTTCTACTGAAGTTTGGAAGAGATATTTCAAGTCTACTAGATTACTACGTACATACATTTAGAAATAGAATACTGGTAAAGAATTATAGATTATTCGCACTTTTTGGGGTTCCATTTTCGAAAGCTAATTAACGGAAACGTATTAATAAGAATGGCACTCAGTTCTAAATCTCGATTTATTTGAGGACAAATTGTGTAGACAATCTGTTATATCTGTCTATACAATCTGTCCTTAGATATCCCGAGATTCAGAATTGAGTGCCGTACTAGAATATGGACCTAAGACTCCGCTGTCAATCCGTATGTCAGCCGGCTATATCTCTTAACTGAGACTGACAGTTGAAAGTTTGACAATTGAAATCTATTGTCACTATAACATACTCGTAAATTAAATAATAAGAAAATGCGTATTCGTTTCAATTGTAGGATTTCGTATTATATTTTAGACGATGGTACGCATTAACGGTTCCTTTCATTTGAAAATCCGATTCACATTTGACTGATTTGCAACAACGGGGACGACACAAATGACTGACAATAATGCCTGGCTGTAGACAGAACGTATCAAGCAAAACTGACGATGGAATGATTCAAATTATACAACAACACATACCTAAACGACTTACTGACTAGGCATACTAGTTATATGATTCGGGTTCACTTATAACTATGACAACGCAGGACGACACATTATAGCCTAGGTACCGATTCTGCATAAAGCAAGCCACTGTCAGGCCACTGACAGTCTAAAAAGTGGCAAGGAAAAGGTCGTATTCAAGCAAAATGGAACTACACAGTATGAAGAATGAAACATTGTGGTTCCATTGTGGTTAAATATGGTCATTCTAAATTATTTAAAATAAAATTACTTTCTCAGTCACTGCTACTAAATGCCATTTGCCAATTTTAGATAGATAGACAGATAATACTTTATTGTACACCAATAGATTAACAGTATAGACAAGTAGGTAGCATGTATACAGTTTAATGTACAATGGGCGGCCTTATCGCTGGAAGCGATTTCTTCCAGGCAACTTTAACTTTATGACAATAAATTCTAAAATTGAATGACACTTTTTTAGAGTTTCTGTGTAATGACAATAGCTTGCTGTAATAAAAAATAGCAGACTCGAAGCCTTGTTAATGATACAATGTAGCCAGAACCGCAGACACAGATGGAACCTTCACACCGAACTGATGAGATATAAGCAGAGACAACACTATAGGATGTAAAGATGATAGCGATGGCGCAGAACGAGGAGTTCAGGACAATATGAATCTAATTCATTATCTCCAGATTTGAGAAATCATAACCCTACTTTGGTTTTGCCGTAGTCGGGTAATAAGAAAGCATTTATTTTAGTTCCAGGTGGAATAGAGCCACCCCATCTTTTCCTGTGGGTGTCGTAGCGACTAAGGGATAGGGCTGTTTTACGCGACGGGGGTGGGGGGGGGGGGAAGCTATCAGAGATGGCCCTGAATCAGCCGAAGTGCGAGAGATATATTTCTGTCTATCTCACCTCCAGCAACCGAAGACCCGAAGACAGCGTGCGGTTTTAGTCGGTTCGAGTCCGAAATAACCACCGGAGCCGGCAGAGGGGGTATGCGTGAGGATTTTTGCACTATAAAAAGGGCTGTTCTCTATCCGAAAGTAAACACAGCCCATGACAAAGTGGCCGCATGACAGCAACAGGCCCGGCGTCTATGACGTGGGACTGAAACCCAAAGTTGGCCAAAATGTGGGTGTCTTTGCTCAGCTCAGGAGAGGTTTTTTTTTTATACAACTTAGGTGGCAGATAAGCATACGTTCCACTTAATGGAGCGTGGTTACCGTGGCCTATGGAAGTGTCTCACACTCGCGCTGCCGACCCTCTAAGGACCTTCTAATGCCCTTCTTGAAGAACCCCATAGGAAAGGTAATAATAGGAGGGTTTTATAAGCCCACCGTATATGACGTGGGACCGAAAATCAAAATTGGCCAAATGTGGGTTTATTTACTCAGTTCAGGAGAAGTTATAGGAGGGTTTTATACAGGGCGTCCCACGGCGATGCCACATGGAGGGAAAGTACCTTAAATCCTTAAGTTAGCTCATTTTGTTTAAAGGAGATTTTACCAAATTGAATTTATAATTTTAGGTTTCAAGGACTTCCTTTCATTTAATTTACCATGTTTCTTAGAGAGATTTGATCCTCATGATTGACACTATCGATTGATGCCATAAAAATACAGGATGTAACTTTTTCGGATTTTAGTCGGTTCGATTACCGGGTGTGGCAAGCGAATTTTTAAAAATCTTTGAATACAGTTTTGTTTCTTTTTAAAAATAAAATGATGTCTCCTTTACGTAAAATGAGCTAACTTAAAGATTTAAGGTACTTTCCCTCCATGTGGCATCGCCGTGGGACGCTCTGTATATCTTCTATCACTCTGGAGATAATGAATGTGTTCGCCTGGTCCTACAAGCACCTCCTCAGTTTCCTCAGCCTCTCACCTCTCGTGACGGTATGCTGCACAGCCGTCTGGTGAGCCCTGACTACGACAGGCCCCTGCACTGGGCGAGGGTCACTGGCGAAGAACAGCCTCTCATCGCCAGACATGGCTTGAGGGTCTCGAGTCATCGCTTGAGGTGATAAAACGGACATCAGAGACTAACTGACACTTTCAAGATTCAATTTTCATTCTCATTCTCACTTCCCAGAGTCTACATCCTCTCTTATTCATCTCTGCTAATATCATTCTCTCTCTCTCTCTCCCTCATTTGATTGTGAATGAAGAATTCTGTTTGTAATGAATAAACGAAAAAGTTACAGGACCGATTTCAAACATTCTTTCACCATTAAAATGCTAAATTATCTCTGAGTAACATTGGCTATTTATTATTCCGATATTTTGTCTAGATCAGGATTTATGCGGGCGAAATCGCAAGGCGATATTAGTACACCATATTGCAAAGTTTAGAGCCGTCCTCAAGTTTGACACGACCTTTAACATCAATCAATCTATTTAACTATCAATCCATGTATCAAACAATCAATGTATCTAACAATCTATGTATCAACCAATCCATATTTCAATCAAACTATGTAACAATCAATCAATCTACCATCAATCCATGAAACAATCAATCAATATATCAGTCAATCAAACTATCAATCAACGCAACATCAACCACTGAACAACCGCCTCACCTCTAACAACGACGTGTTGCAACGGTGACGTCATCCCTGACGACGTCAACGGGGACGCGGGAGAGTCTAAGAACACCTCGTCGTCGGACAACAAGTTCGGATCCCGGGCCGGCTCATCCGTCGCTAAAATATTGTGTGAGAATCGCAACAAAAATCGGTTTTAAACCACGATATTAAACATCCAATATTTTGGACTTGCTGTAGATAATTAAGGTCCAACCCCACCAAACGGACGGCATCGGCCCGGATTTTACAATCTTTAAACAAAATTAAATCTTATTATCACAGTGTTTAAAGTTTATATTACCAAGTCACGCACAACAGCTTGACAGCGACGTGCGGCGGCATGACGCACGTCAAGCTGTCATGCGTGACTTGGTAATATAAACTTTAAATGCTGTGATATAAGATTTATTTTGTTTAAAGATTGTAAAATCCGTTCCGATGCCGTCCGTTTGGTGGGGTTGGACCCTTAATCCATAAACTCTGTCTGTCAAACCACTGAACCGATTTTGATGATTGGTACAGGGGTAGATTAGACCTTGGGAAAGGACATAGGCTATGTTTGGTCGCGATAACCGACATCCACGCGGGCGGAGCCGCGGGCTACAGTTTTAGATATATTATGACTTAGGTCACCGGTGACCGATGATGAAAAGATTTTTTTATGATAAAGAAAAAATACATAAAGAAAATTTAAGAAAATATTGCTCGTGACACATATCTTGGACCTAAAAATGTGCTCTACACGCGCAGTACACGTGTCTTGTGTGTCTGTTGAGGATAGCGCGGGGCGCTACTGCGGTGGACGAGCGAGCATTCACCAAGCGTACATTATTACAATACAATCCGCGCGTTGTCTCGTTTATCTCACAACTTAGGTCCAAGATACGTGACCCGAGGTATACTATATTCACAGAATAGAGACAAAGCGATAGTCAATACAGCAAGATTCTACAGTGGGCAGTATTAAAGTTGAAATGCCATTCGTAAGGGTGCGTACAGATTATGTAACATGTTGTATAACTTGTGTTATTATAACACGTCCACATTATCTAACATTGTGTTATAACTTTGCAACATTGTACTAACTTCAGTGTCTACATTACTGAAACATGTTATATAACATTGTTTTATAACATGTTATGCTATATAATTTGTACGCACCTTTAGTAAGAAATAGAGAAACAACATGCATAGTAATAAAGCAGTTTTAGCTAAAACATACATACAGCCACACCTCTTTCCCAGTGGTGTAGGCAGAGACCCCACTTTTCCACTTGCTACGAAAGAAGCGTGACTGTATTTATGTATGTGTTTAGCCAAAATATTTGTGTCTTAATAAAAACTTTGTTAAAAATAGAAATATTCAGCCTATAAGTTTTTTTTTATATGTAGGACACGTCAATTTGACTTCACTTCGCCTGATAGTAAGCTGAAGGCGAAGTCTCGGAAAAGAGGGTCACCATTATAGACACGTACCTCAAGTCGTCCTCTCAAGGGTCCTTTAAACGGGGCGTGAAAAAGCACATCTTTTTATATAACTTAGGTCGCAGATAAGCACACGGCCCACCTGATGGTAAGTGGTTACCGTGGCCTATGGGCGAGTGCAACACCAGGGGAGTCACACTCGTGCTGTCGACCCTGTAAGAACAGAGAGATTCTGTGCCGTCAGCGCAGAAGATAAGTAGGACAAGCCTTTGGTCTTCCCACTGACAGCACAAAACCTCTCCAGTGAGTTCTGAAGGCCGTCAAGCTGAGTGCCACCATTGTAACATGGTACGTGTCTGTAATGGTGACCCTCTTTTCCGAAACTTTGCCTAAAAGTAACCATCAGGCGAGGTAAAGTCATGTTGAGATGTCCTACATAACAAAAATACTAATAGTATTTAAGACCACAAATATTTTTGCTAAACAAAGGTCACAAAAATCAGTTATTAAAATCTTATAAATGTCTTGTATGAAAATAATAGTGTTCGAAAGAGATAATATGTGGAGCTACAGGTGCCTTTTGGATAATTGTTAGAACGAAACATTACGCTATGAACCGTAAGAGGTGAGCAATCAGACAAACTGCCCCCCCCTCCCCTCCTCCCCCCCCCCCTCCTCCCCCCCCCCCCCCTAGATAAGTGGCAATTCGTCGGCAATATCACTACATATTATAAAACAAAGTCGCTGTCGCTGTCTGTCCGTCCCTATGTATGCTTAAATGTACAAAACTACGCAACGGATTTTGAAGCGGTTTTTTTTTAATAGATAGAGTGATTCAAGAGGAAGGTTTATATGTATAATACATGCATCATATTGTACAGAAACACTGATAAATTTAGAGATATGCAGCGGGAACGGGATCAGAAAATATGGCGGTACGAAGTTCGCCGGGTCAGCTAGTATTGAATAAGACAACTTTCCTAAGCATTTAATTTTTTAAGCTGAGCAGTTTCGCCTCACGGTGTTATCGAAATGACGTTTATAAAGTTATTTGACTATTTTTTAGTATATTAATAAGTGATTCTTGTGACAGTAATACATTAGTGTATATATAAACGATAATATACTACAATATAGACACGAACCTTTCGTCCTGTCGGCGTGAGCGCGCTCGGAGTTCAAGAAATCGGTGGTGTCCACTAAAATATGGAGAATCATTTACAAGACGCATTCACATGCATTCAATTCAAAGAAGAAAGAGGGATATAATTTTGAAAAAAATGGAAAAAATTTAGAAAATCAATTTCGTTTTTGAGTGAATTTTTGAGTACTGCAAACCGGTTTTCAAATTTTCAAATTAATATTTTGTTTCATAGATATAAAACTATTTTTAACGGATTCTATCGCGATATATTTTTTGTTGTTATTTACTTTTAGCCCGACTTTTCGGTTGCCTTTCAGTAGTCATGGTCGCAGGGTGACTAAACATGATCTTTGTCACAACAAAGTTTGTCGTGTAAGTTATCTCAAGTACCCGAATCATGATCTTTTGATTAAGATTTTTTTTTTATACCACTTAGGTGGCAGACAAGCACACGGCCCACCTGATGGAAAGTGGTTACCATGGCCTATGGACCGTATGTCAGTCACACTCGCGCTGCCAACCCTGAAGAAACCTTCTAATGCCCTTCTTGAAGAACCCCATATTGTAGTCGCTTGGGAAAACCATCGCGGGGAGTTCATTCCACAGCTTAAGTGTGCGAGGGATGAAGTTCCTTTCATACCGCACAGTGCGCACCATTTCCGGTCGCAATGTGTGAAGATAAGTAAGATTTAATTTGCGATTGAAATAATTTACACTTCAAACTATATGACAACTACTATCTTCAGTCTTCTTCCTCTTCGAGTCAATGGCTAGATCTGGATTTTTAAATTTTGTCGGCTCAAAACTTGGCCGCAGCAATAGCGTCTTCAGTTGCTCTATAAAGGTCGTCGGTAGTACAAGTGACGGGGCACAGCGAGCAAGAGAGCAAATGCGAACTGGGGCCTTAGACAAAGTGACATTCTATTGGCGAAAACGCCAGTGGAATCGCTAATTGTAGTTTGAATTTGACATAAATCATTAATATAACTATATTTTTTTAATGAAATTTTGAGTCTTTGTAACTCGAAATACATTATTTAACTTATCATTATTAGTATAACCACCGCAAAATCCCGAAATCCATTGTTATAACCTTAAAAATGGTTCGCTTCAGCGCGATTCCATCAATAGAATGTCACTTTATCTAAGGCCCCTGGACTGGGATTGGACCCCGCAATCGCAGGACTCTTGCGACCGGTCTCGCTCTAGTCACCCCGCAACCATGTCTACTGAAAAGTCGCCAAAATGTCGTTTGGTTGGTAAGATATAAAAAAATCAGTTAGGTTTTCTAAAATTTCACAAAAAAACTCACTCAAATCATTTTTACAGCAGGCAATACTAATACAAAACTATGTCAAATCTAAAATCAGATCATGCCTCCCACGAGCAGGCGGGGAACAAGACTTTTGTACTAGAATGTACATAGAACCTTTTCACAATAGCACAACCAACTCTATACGTTAATATTTGTAACAAAGTTACCGGTGACCGCCAATAAGGGTCCTTATATAGAGAAACAGCTTACTGGTACTGGCTAGCTACGCCGACAACAAAAATGATGATATTTTGTCGTTTACGTTCTAACACCACATATTGTAAAAAAACAATTGCAACGCATTCTCGCCCGTATGTTTAACGACACAAGGGCGAGAATACTTTGTGATGCTTTTTTGACAAAAGACGAATTAAACGGTAACCTGGTTCTTTATTAACAAACTATTAGGTTTTTATTATGAAAATGAAGAAGACTGTTCAATAAAAGGTGCTCTGGAACGCCTACAAATTTAACAACCATTATGACAACCCGGCAGTTTAGTTTGCGGCGTAAAGATGTTAAAATCAGTGGTTTTTGACTTCTTTACGCCGCAAACTAAACTGTAATAATAAAACGGTAATAATTTTGTACCATGAAGTGTCATGGTACAAAATTATTACCAGTCAGCGAGTCAGCCAGTGAAATGTTCATCAATAAGCACCCTAAGGTCACCGATGACCGCTATCAAAATTAGTTTAATCAAAGAATCCGAGAGACTGCTCTCTACTGTTTCTATTTAAAAGTATTTAGTGTGCTATATGCGAAAAGGAACTTGAAAAAAAATGCATTGAAGTAATTCAAAATGCCAAAAAGTTTTGATACACATATCCCCTTGAACTAGTAGGGTCGATTTTACACCTTAAGGTAATATGAACATCTCATACAAAACGTATTGGAGCACTTACCGTCACTTAGAACGACTTCGGGTTGACTGCGAACGGGCGCTTGTTTTGTTTCTATTCTAAGCACGCGGTGTTCTGGAAAATTTATATTTTTTTACTCAATCACACAGGTTTAATAAAAGGAGTTGATAAATATTACATCTATGTGTTAAGACTGAAGTGTGAGGCCATCCACTGACTTATACGTATGTACGCATACAACAAATTTACTGCAAATTATGAACAAGGTAAAATGGTAGACCATTGGCACTATTGCCTTAAAAGATCTGAGGGGTTAAAAAACTATCGTAATCGTAACGAAAGCACGCAGTATTGCGATTGGCAGGTTTCATCCGCACACACGCTCACAGTAGACAGGCGGCCAATAGGAATGCTCCGTGCTCTCGTTACGCTTACGATACGATTACGATAATTTTTCATGCTAGGGGTACTGACGCTCTGGTCACGTGACCCCTTTATTGTCAACGATTTCATTGGTCGAAGAGGTGTCTCGATTTTGTTAATGTCTGCCATGCTGAGACTGCTGTCCTTAGATAAATTGAGATTTAGGACTGAGTAGAGTATCTTTCTAGAATACGGGTCTAAGTCCGCTCCGTATACCTAAGAGCATGTTATGCCCTCCAGTTTTGGCTACCATAAAAACATCTATGGCAGTCGCTACGGGTAGTCAGACTCCCTAAAAAGTCTAACAACCGGTCTAATTATAGGACTCCGATATTACCAGTGAGTTGTGCAGGTCAGATGGCAGTCGCTTCACGGAAAATACACAAGTTTGTCCATTTGTCAAAAACTCGGGAGATGATTAACATACCGTCGCGCGATTCTTCTTCCGTCTCCGAGGGCGCGCTGGCGGGAGATGTGATCTGCGCCGCGCTAATGGCTTCCGATTCTGACAGGTCGGTGTCGTCTGCAACATCACCAACAAAATAACTTAACACAAGCATACTTAGGGGGTAGGCAGAACGGTCTTAGATACCGCACGAGCTTTATTCTCTACCAATAAGAACCCACCCCACCAGATCTTACCATCATGGGTACTTATTTCAAAAAGAAATCTGAACAGATTATAACTTTTTATAGCACTTATGTGGCAGACAAGCAAACGGCACACCTGATGAAAAGTGGTTACCGTGGCCTATGAACGTGTATGCAACAACCAGGAGCGTCACATTCACGCTGCAGGCCCTGAAGAAACCATATCCCCTTGATCTATTAGGGTCGATTTCATACCTTCTAATGCCCTTCTTGAAGAACCCCATATTGTATTCACCTTCGTGAATGGAGGGACGCAATTCAAATCGATTTCCTACCCACTAGGAGGCATAAAGAAGGTATCTGCAAGGTTTTCTCCAGAGTCTCAATGATGAACGTCGTCTTCTTATCATAGACTTCTGTGAGAAGCCTAAAGATCAACACGTTGAGTATTACCAGCTCAGAATCAAGTGTTGACTGCTTGATGAAGTCACATCTCAGGAGTTAGCTTCAGCTTTCAGTGACAAGTGCAACGATGCTGAAAGTGATCCTGTTCAGGGCTGCTGGAACAACCCTACTACCTGACCTGACACAGTGCTAAAAACTATGTTAGACACCATTATCCACGTATAGCTGGAAGATTACCACAAAAATTGGTAACATCAGCGAAGGCGATTTATCGTCTTCATAAAAATGGAGATTCATCTCGATGCCCAGGGTGTACCTTCTGGCTTTTCGTCCCCCACGGCGTATATGGTAGTAAGACCTTTAGCACGCATGTCACTCTATGTTGTCAATTCAATACTTCCCGAGTGTAACTCTCTGCTTACCAGAACCCGGCGGAAATGCCATTGCCACACATTTATTAAGACGATTCTCTTGCTGTTTGTCTGCGATGTCACGAACGTTTCAGCGGACGAGGAGGTTCCTGTGGGAGCTAGTGAGGAGGTGTATACTCACATTCTCCAGGACGCTGCTTGCGCTCGACGACGCGGCGGTACTCGTCGATGTCGGTGTCGGTGACGCAGTCGAAGGGGTTGCGCGCGTAGGGCGCGGCGTACACCGTGGCGTTGTGCTGGTAGCCGCGCTGGATGATGCCCTTGGACGCCGCGCCCATCAGCACCTGCCCACAGCGGTTACGTCACGGACCCGGGAGACGCTTAGGGCTCTCCCGGTCCGCTGAACCCGAGAAGTGGGCGTATAGCGCCAGAATCGACTTCTCTGACGAAACGATGACGTCTGTTCTCCATGAGCGTAGGTACATGGGGTGACAGGCAAGGCCGCCTGTTACCATAGCAGAAGCAGGACGACACGGCGGCGCTACACGCACTTTGGCAAGATGGTTCCTACACCCAAGGGGACCATATTGAAGCCGGAGATAGCCCAGCCGGGGTGCGAAGGAAGTGCCTTATTGGACATTCAAAAATCGACTAATCGTTTAATGGCGCCACTCTAGAAACCAGCTTTGCGTAGCCTGATTACTTTGTCATGTCAACGTTTATGGGGTTCCAAAGTCGAATATTTCATGATATGTAACTTCCCTACTGATTGACGGACGAGATGGTGCAGCCATTACTCTTGGGGTTGACTGTCGCACCCATGACAATCACATAAATCAACTCAAAAAAAGGAGAAGGAATAAGCCGGACCACGACCTCTGTGGTGAAAGGAAACAGCACTAAGACGCTGGTGAGTGTGGGGATTTGTGAGTTTGGTGGTGTAGTGAGTGTGGTGGTGTGAGGACGTTGGTGTGGTGAGGTTGGTGGTGCGGTGAGGATGGTCGGGTGGTGAGGGTGGTAGTATAGTGATGGTGGTGTGGTGCGGGTGGAGATGTGGTGAGTGTGGTAGGGTGATAGTACCATCGACGTAATGGTACTATTACGCAAATCAAAATTGCCACAGTACCATCAATGGTACTGTCTAATGGTACCACGGTAAACAAACGTGGTAGTTTAGTGAGGGCGTTGGAGTGGTTACGGTTGTGGTGTGGTGGTGACGGTGGTGTGGTGAGTGTGGTGAGGCTGGTGGTGTGGTAAGTGTGGTGAGGCTGGTGGTGTGGTGAGTACTGTGAGTGTGGTGGTGTGGTCGGTATACTCACGACGTGGTCGCCGGTGTGCGTGTTGGCGGCGTCCTCCCCGATGAGCTTGGAGGCCTCGTCCCACGTCACGCCCTCCAGGATGTGCGACTGCGGGCCCGCGCTGATCTTGTCCGCGCGACGGTTCTCCTTGATCTATAGGGGGTAAGCAGTGTCCTATATACGTACCACAATATTATAAACGCAAAAGTAACTGTCTGTCGGTTTGTTATGCTTTAATGCTTACACTTTTGACCACTAAGCAATCAAGATAAGTAGATTTACTGTACTAATGTATACCGTGGTTTAAGCGCTTAAAATATTACTAAAATTGTGCATGAATTTTGTTCAAGCTCATTTTTTAAGCAAAAATATTAGTCACCAAAATTAGTAAATTTCTCTCTAACCCCTCCCAGGTTCACGTTCCTAGTGGCCAGGATTCGAACCCGGGACCCATCGGTCGTAATGTCTAAATACAATAACCTCTCTTACCTGCTGCTGTAAGGCCTTAAACTCCTTAGGGTTGGTGTTCTTGGGCACGAACTGTAGCGTGTCGATCTTCACCGGGGTGCTCGAGTGCGCCGGCGAACCATCCTGTACCCACTGTGGTTGATTGTCCATTGTGTTACCAAGTTCCATTGTGTTACCAATTCCATTTTGTTATGAAGTTCCATTATGTTACCAAATCCATTTTGTTGTGAAGTTCCATTTTGTTACCAAGTTCAGTTCCATTGTGTTAAGTCGAATATTGGTGCAGATTTCATGTTCCATTTTGTGATGTTAACGAATTTGAGTTCCATTTTGTGTATAAATTGGAACATGTAACAAATTGATAGTCCATTTCGTTACGTCAATATAAAGAGACGCATTTGGATGATTTATTTTTCAGTTTCGTTTTTAGTTTAGTGTTGCAATATTTAAATTGTCACAAAATGGAAAGTTCCATTATCATGTGTATTGTGGTATTCAATTCATTGAACCACATATTTAAGATACCATTGTGTTACGGCATCATATACCATTATGAGGATTCATTTTATTCGCACATAGTTCCGTTCCCGTAGTGTAGTCACCATACGTGATAGAAAAAAAAGAGAAAAAAAGTTAAATTAGTAAAAATGTTGCCAGCATGTTAACAAAAAATCGACAAATATTTCTTAAAAGAAAAGAAATATTTATCAATTTCCGTTCGGAAAAGGTTAGTTAAAGGAATAATGGTAGGTGGCATTTATATTTTTATAATAAAATAGAAAGACTTGTGCGAAGAAAGACAAGAAATATAAAAAAAAAGAAATAAAATTGCATTTTTTACTCCTGGTAATACATCGAGCGTGTACAGTACAGATTTTTCTCATTTCGGGCATAAGCAGACATTCAAATTCATTCCCCATGCAAAGCTAACTTTTTATTAAGCATACTTTAAGCTACATTCCCATAGAAAGAACTCATATACAGACGAATAAATTTTTTATATAAATAAAAAAATTACCAGCGACATTCTTGCACAGCCTTGCATTTAAAAACCTATATTTTTATATTAAATTACATTCAGTAATAACATACTATTCCTAATGCACTTCTAAACCTATAACCCTAAATCTTTTTAGATAAATTTGTGCGAATATCAAGCACAAGTCGAAGGATAAACGGGAAGAAATAAAAAAAAGGTCGTGCAAGGAAACGGGATAAGTTTTCACATGTGGCAACATAACTACCAATTGTTTGACAAACTACACTGTACAGACTCGATGTTCGAATAAAATATTGTAAACCAGGGTTGCTATAATGAAATGCTGTTGAAACTTTTTCAAAATTATTGCAAAAATTTATGTCACTTAGTGGTAATTTGGACTTCACGACAATGCCTGAGACCCAGTGTGTTAGAAGAAGCTTGGAAAGTGAAGAAAAGAGTAGAAAGAAAAGATAATTGACATAATTCTTGACTCGGTCACGTTTTAGAAGAAAAAGAATACAATGTATGTCTATTATGAGGGGAAAAAGTAAATCAGGCGGGACTCGAACCCACGAACAGTTCTTACAGGTGCAATGCTCTGACCACTGAGCTACCGGGCCCCGCCTGAAGCGTTCTAAATTCTCGTACACTACTGTCTTGGGGTAATTTCATTCAATGTATGTCTCTATGTATCTGTAATCTAAGTGGTCAAGGATGGCTTTTGATAAAACTCCACTGTGTTACTATGTTTTTGTTACAAAGGATGCGTCTTCACCTTGCCATCCATTGTCTATAGCTTTTTTTTTTTTCAAGAAATATGTCTAACATCTAACAATTATTGAAATACGGAAGAACTTCATTTTTGCAATTAATGGAAAAGAATAAAAAATGATCAATTGCGACTTAAATTCGCATACGAAGTACTCTGTACTGTCATAGAAGACAATACTATAATACGTTTAAAATATTTTGAAAAAGAAAAAAGCATGAATACCTTATTCTTTTTTGTTATTATTATTTTTTGTTATCGCAACAATATTACTGCCCATTCAAATGAGAGACAACCCACTGACAAACTGACATAGGACTGATTTTAGCGAAATAGGGTTCCCTGGCCCACCCTCCGGGTACAGAACCCTAGCTCATACAGATTGTGTAACAAAAAAAATAGACCCAACACTTTAAAACAATATTTACTAAATAATTCAGCAAATGGCGTTCCTAGTCGAAGAATTATGTCAAAACGAGATGATTATTATATTTATAATTATTAAAACATGGTCGAAATTACCTCGTCGTTGTTAGCGTCCACCCACTGCAAAACATTATCGTATTAGTAACACACATGACATGACACACGCAAGAACAGCACACGGGCTTTTGGCACGAGGGGGAGAGGAGATAGTTCGGCTAAGATCGGTAGAGCGCCCTCTCTCTCTCTCGCGTTTACAACTTGATATATTTATAGAGTAGTTAATACCGAAGCTATATACTCCATTTGGTTATTATTTAACTAAATGTAAACAATCTTGATGTGTCTTTGTACACAAACACATATTAAACAAATAAATTAGTGGTTCTATTTCGGCTTTTAGTCGCGTTTTATTTTTGAACCGCGTTTTTATATAAAAGTTATTTATAAACAGATCAAGATCGTTTACATTTAGTTAAGTGCCTAACCAAATGGAACATAATATGCATATACATAAACGATTTTAACTACTCTAATAAGGTGGCCCGCTGTTTAAAGCGTATAACGCATGCGGGTGACCGCATTTCGTGCAATTATGTCCATATTATTTACACGAAACAAGTATTAGCACACGACCTTATGAAAGGCATCAATCTGTCAGACTAATATGTGACTAATACGATCTTTGGTGAACTATCATTCTTCTTCCCGCCGTGCCCAACCCGGGTACTGAACATAGAACACAACGATCAAAAGCATTTCATTATGTAAGAGAAGCGTCAAAGTAGAGAATTGTTATTTTTTGATATTTTTAATTATCATATAGATTTTTATTCTTTTTCAACATATATTATCTATAAGCACAATAATATAATAAGCTTACACAGTCCCGTTCTTAGGGAAACTTTTTGATATATTTAAAAAAGATATATAATTTTTGGAATTTTTGCTTACGTAAAGAAATATATTAATTCAAATATGGCGTCTATACCAAAAAGTTTATCTAATTTTTGATCAAATTATACACACTTAGCTTCAAGCAATTAATTAATATTAAAATATAAATATAAAACACCTTTTTAATATATTAATAATAGTATCTGAATAAAATATACTCTTATAATATGATTTCGATGATTTCGCAGAAAGAAAAACGTTCAAAGTGACCTTTTTGAGCTATTTTGAGCTTAACATAATAATATGTAGACAAAACGGCCAAGTATATAATATTCCGTTGCGGAATTATCGCTGCGGAACTGCCGCTGCGGAATTACCGTTACGGAATTTCCGACGCGGGATTTCCGCACAGTATCCTTAATAGCTATGTCTATGTATCTATAAACTATTAGAAATATGGTTAACATCTCTTGTATCGGTTATCTATAAGAAACAGCTATATATTATAACGAAAAATCTAAGAAATCTTATACATAAAAATGTTAAAAAATCAATATAAAAAAAGTAAAAAATATAAATGCCACTACCCTTAAGCCCTGTTAAAATATAGAAAGTAATATAATAATGTTAAAATAAGATATCAGTTCAAAATGGAATGTTCTAATATAAAGATTTTTATGTTTTTAGTATAAAATATAAAGATATAACGCCACGGGAATAAGACCGTCCTCTGCTTCATGCGTGACACGCAAGCGGGTATACGTCGAGCAAATCGAAAAGATTTTTTGTACAATTTTGTGCTCATTTACATGACATTGATTTCGCATTTTTTTCGCCCAACTTAGTGCTAATTTACACGAAATTCCTTTCGTATTTTTTGCACAAATTTGTGCTAATTTACACGAAATTCACTCAATATTTTAGCACAATTTTTGTGTAAATTTATAGTGTTCACTCAGTATTATTTGCACAAATCATACGCCCGCTAGCGTTCGACGCACGACTCAGCGGAGGCCCTTAGACGTCAAATGTGGCGCCCTCTAGAGAAACACATCACGTGTGTTGTTTCCACAATATTGTGATGTTATTGTGATGATAGATTTACATAGATACAAGTAAATAATGTTCAGTTAGTTGGGTGACGTCACTGGGCGGGCGTCGTATTGTGTAATTCTTGTATAGGTATTAATTTGCGAAGATGATTGGTTTAATTCTCAATCAACATTCAACCGGCTGAAAAAATCTGGCTGAAATTTGGTACAGGTATAAATAACCTTGTAGTTGTAGACGGAGCCCTAAAAAATGCAACAACTGGTCTAGCTGCAATGCTTCGATATCGCCCAATACCGCTATTGGGTTGTGAAGGTCAGGTGGTAGTCGCTTCACGTAAAATATTCGAGGTCCAGCCAAATCCGCAGTTAGACTGGTAAAGCGGACCCCAGACTCAGAGGTGAAAACTTTAGATGTGACTGGCATTAACGCTAGGATGAAGAACCTTTACATAGTATAAAATGAAATCGCTTGTAAATGTGTAAGCCTAAAGGTGGCCACCCACCGCCTGCAGTTTTTCGTCTGTCCGGCGGCCTGCAGTCCTTATGTCATCAATGTCATCATAATTTTATTACCTCAGACTAAAATAATAACATTATTTTAACATATACATATGTATACAGTTATGTTATGTATTTTAATGTTTTAATCTGATGTTATCCTACTAATATTATAAATGTGAAAGTTTGTGAGAATGGATGTGTGGATGTGTGGATGTGTGGATGTTTGTTACTCTTTCACGCATAAACGGCTGGACCGATTTGGTTGAAATTTGGTATGTATATAGGTTATACCCTGGATTAACATATAGGCTACTTTTTATCAACACACCACGCGGGCGAAGCCGCGGGCGGAAGCTAGTTACGTATAAAATGCCGACGGCCATAGACTGTCCGGCCTTTAACTGTCTTTGCTGACCGAAAGCGTCAAGCGGCCACACACATATTATCCGTCACGCGTCAGCCCAAAATCGTATACGAAACTGTAAGTGTGTGGGCTATTGCGATGAACTGACAGACCGAAATCATCCGGTTATCGTTTGATAAACTGTTAGTGGGTGGCCGCCTTAACACTTTGGAACTAATCAACAGATTTGAATGCCGTTTTCAGCAACAAATAGACTGTTCCAAAAGGAGGGTTTATATGTTCAAACGGTTGAACGTGATCTGAATTTTGTGAGACAGGGATCAGAATACTACGCGGGCGGAACAGTGGGCAACAGCTAGTGTATATTAAGAATTACACAATAGACAACCCTCCTAGAATCTAAATACAATTTACATGTGATAAATAGCGTTAGTTGTATGGCTACGTTCTACATAATAATTGTGTGGACTTCACGTTTAGAATTCTTACACTTTAAAAAGAAAAAAATGATTCAGATTGATGTACAATAAAAAAACGAGCAATATTTTTATTAGTTTGTGTCTGCCTGTTAGACTCAAAGACTGGGCTAGTTTTGATAAGATTATCAGTATTATCACTGTTACATAGCTGATATTATAAGACGGAACTTAGGACTACTTTTATTTTTGAAAAATAATTAAGGTTTCGCGAAAAATAAAACCCAAATATAGTCCACGCAATACAGCCGTTTTTTTTATATTACACGTGTCATTCTTTCTTTCTTATGACTTCACCTCGCCTGATGGTCACCATTACAAAATAGATATAACGGTAACAATAATGTAAACGGTAAATTTGATTTGATTTGACAATATGAAAAAACAAAATATGCCATTTTTTCTATTATACATCAATGTCCTAGCCTTTTGTATCGTTAATCCTGACATATGGCCTGTCCTAGCTCACCACATCACCCACTCACAGTGACATCACCTGCGCACACGCATATCAGTGACCTACCTAACCAACGACACTTTGATTCGTCATACACAACCATATACCTATGTATACTACTAGACGGGACATTTGGTAGATTAAATACACAATCTTCCCAATATTGAGCGATGGATGCAAAAACGACTGAAAATGACGCAGTTCTTTTTAACCGACTTCAAAAAAGGAGGTTCTCAATTCGTACAGTATCTTTTTTTGTTATTAAGTTCTAGTTCAGACTTAAAATCTTACATTTGTTTGATTGCAATCGGTTGAGTAGAACCGGAGATAAAAATCCACGTAACTACATATTTAATCCGTTCCCAAGCGTCCGTCTAGTAATATTTATTACAGTGAAAAACTCTTAAATTCCGTTAATTTGAGGAAAGATCACGAATTTCCGAACTCAAGATCATAAACTAAACAAAAACAATCGTATAGCTAATGATTTCGAACGGAAGAATTTCTAAACGAACTGTTAAAATTTTTATTTTTATTTCAAACTAGCTGACCCCGCGAACTTCGAACCGCCTAACAGTCGATTCTTTAATTTTTTTTAAATTGAATTACCGAATGCTCACCTACTAACCCAGGTGGCACTGGTGGCGTGCCCAAAAAATTGTGCCGCGTGCCATCTCTGGCACGCGTGCCAATGGTTCGCCATCCCATAGCTTATCCATCAGAATAACACATATACTACATATTAGCGATGAACAGGATCAGAATTTCACGCGGGCGGAGCCGCGAGCAACAGCTAGTATTATAATAAAGTGGTTATTTTTCGAGAGTATATAAAAAATAGTCCAAACAGCCTATCGATTCAAGACCATCTCCTCAAACTAACGGACCCTAAGAGCAGTCCCCATGGTCTGGGGGCCCCTACTCGGCCTCGACCCTCAGATATTCTACCTTGGTGATCTTCTTGGGGTCCGCGGTGCCCGTCTCCAGCACTTCCACCTTCTGGTACACGTTGGGAGAGTTCAGCCAGCGAGTGCGCTCGCCAGTCTTGCCCTGCCCTTTCTTCCATATCCTGGGGAGAATAAATAAATATTGTAGGACATTCTGCACAACGCTATCTAGACCCAAAGTAAGCATAGCTTAACTAGCTTGTGATATGGAACCTAGAATGCGGATAAACATACTTAGATACCTTTTTTTTTGTAAATACATACATATTATACATAGAAACACCCAGACCAATGGAAATATTCATGCATACAAATATTTACACTGAGCAGGGATCGAACCCGCGCCTCCTGCGTAGCTGTAGATGGTTCTCGTGTTGGTTACTGGCTAAGCCGTCGGTCCCGGTTGCCATAAGAACATCTATGGCATTCGTTACGGGTAGTTGGAGCCCTAAAAAGTCCAAAAACAACGGTCTAGCTGCAAAGCTTCGATATCGCCTAATGTTAACATTGGGTTGTGGAGGTCAGATGGCAATCGCTTCACGGAAAATATCGAGGTCTAGCCAAATCTGTAGCTATGACTGGTAAAAACGGACCCCAGACTCTGAGCTGAAAGCTTCGGATGCGACTGGGAATTAACGCTAGGAGGAAGAGTGTACAGGTGAAACGCATACTGTATGGGGGTCGTCAACAAAACAATGTTTTCGTCAAAAAAAATACTTTCAGACGATTTTGCTAACGAAACTGTGTCCAAAATCAGTATATTCAAATCTCATGGCAACCGGGACCGACGGCTTAACGTGCTCTCCGAGGCACGACCAGACCAATGCAAATACCCATATTTCATGAACACAAATATTAGCACTGAGCGGGGATCGAACCCGCGCCTCCTGCGTAGCGGCCGCGTTCACTACCGCTACGCCACGGAGGCTGTGTGTACGCCTTTCACCTGTACATTATTCCCATACATTACTAGCTGTCCCGGCGAACTTCGTACCGCCAATTTTTTTTCAGCCCCCGTGAATTTTTAATCCCCTTCCCGCTGCACCTATTTTCTCACCCTTTAAACCTGGCATTCACGAATATTTCAAGACTAAAATTAGCCAAATCGGTTCAGCCGTACTTGAGTTATAAACTAACAACGAAAAGTGGCATTGATTTTTATATTCCCATACATTATTAAAAAAAATTTTTTTTTTTTTTTGGCTAAATTAATATTTCCAGACGCTTTCGCTATCGAAAGTGTACACAAAATCTTTCACTCCGAAACGACTACAGAATCACCTTGTATGTATTCTAAAATGTCTTTATCAGCAAAATCACTCACCCTTGCTTGTACAGCTCCTCTTCTTCCAATAGGTACCCCAGAGAGGACACGGCAGGTGGAACTTCCACGTCATTCTTGGGTCGAGGCACGTCGTTCTGTGGGGGAGAACACATTATATATTAGACTAGCGGACCGGACAGACGTTGTCCTGCATGATATTTTCTGCAGCGCCATCTGTCGGGCTGATTTGTGAATCTAAACCATCCAAGGGGGTGCAACCCAAACGAACCCCCGTATAAGTATACAAAAAATCATTCAAAACCGTCCACCCGTTTAGGAGGATTTCAGTGACATACACATAAAGATAAGAGGTATTGGTTGGTGCTACTTCGAGGAAAAGGCCATCAACTTGTATACCACTCCCACCGGTCACCAAGTGTACTGTCGGAATCGAACCGACTAAAACCGCACGCCGTCTCGGACCTCAATTACCGGGACGTAAGGGTTTTACTTGCTGGTAATTGGTATATTTTTTGGTAAGTGGTATATTATTAATTGGTAATAGCCAGGGTAGCCCACCATGGGTCACCCCCTCGGTTGTGGAAGTAGGGTGTCCCAATCCTACCTACTTCAGCTAGGGTAAGGCATCTGTCATTCCCACTATACACTCAGAGAACCAGCCCGTTCCTTGTCTGTTCTCCACTTAGTGTACTACCGAAGCTGGCCCCGAAGCTTTATTGCTCGATTTAATCCCTCCTTCGCGATAAAAAGGTAGCTTTTGTCCGTTCCCAAGCTTCAATGCAAAAAGATTTTTTCAATTCGAACTAGTACTTCCTGTAAGAGATCGCTAGCAGCGATAAGGCCGCCGATTGTACATATTAAGTGACATACTGTCCGTAATTGTACTGTAATATATTTGTGTACAATAAAGAATTATATATCTATCTATCTACTTCCCGAGATTTGGGCGTTCGAACAAACAAACATATTAACAAACTATTCAGCTTTATAATATTGGTATAGATAACTATCCATCGAAAAAGCGTACCAAACATACAAAAAAGCCGATAGAATTGTGAACCTCCGCCTTTTTTTACGAAGTCGAAACATGCTCATTACACCTCCGACTTCGGCTTCGGCCAGATTCGGTCGGACACTATATCCACAGTGGATACCCTCCTCGCATCCCTCCCCTAGCCCTGGCATCATCCCCCAGCTCTCTCTCGGCACTGCCGCCTGCCCCTCGTACCTTGACGAGCGGGTGCCGGTAGATGTACCCGGTGCGGAAGCCGGCGTTGTCCAACATGCGCATGAGCGCCTCGAACTCCTCGCCGCCGACTCGCCACTTGGCGGTGTCGCCGGGCGGCTTGCGGGACGCCTCGAACATCTGCGGACAAAACATAACATAACATAAACTCACGCCTTTATCCCCGAAGGGGTAGGCAGAGGTGCTAGCACCCACATTTCGCCGTTTATGTTTAGGTCCCAATGTAATAGGTGGCGAGCCTATTGCCATTAACCGGGCACTTATAAACCTGCGATAAATACACACATAACTTCGAAAAGCATCGAAAAGTCATTGGTGTGTGCCATGGTAAAACCTGGGATCGAACCTGCGGACAAGGGACAACAAATATTACTTTGTGGCGATACCACATGTACCCAGCGCCATCTGGTGACAGCTAGCCGAACTACGTCACTACGAATCCTGCATCGCGAAAGTGAAGTTCTAGCGCCGCACTGTGGGAAGGCCAGCCCTCGGAAACTTCACTACATAGTGGTGTGGTAGTTTAAAAGGGACATCTACAAAATTTCTTCCTATACTAAACGGATAAAACAGACCAGCTGTCATTATAAATTGTGGCTCTGGTTCCAAAGATCGATAGATGGCGCCGCATGTTGAGTCGGTAAAACAGACCTGCTGTCATTTACACAAAATGTCAGTTAGTATGTCATTAAAACCGGCGCGGCCTTTACGTTGAATTTTAATGTATTCAACATAAAGGAACAGGCCTAATGGTTTTGGGTTATATATCCATATATCCAATGCATGTAGTATGTATGTAGGTATGCACAATATAGGTATGTATGGTATAATAACAGCAGTTGTCGGAATATGATTAATAGATGGCGGTAGATTCTGATAGAAGTTGGGTGGGTGACATAAAAAACTCACGAGAGGGCCCTCTATTTCCGATGTATTACTTTACTCTATGGGGAATGGTATTGTTCTGAGGAAATATTTAATATTGAAATATGTATGTATTTTTAACTATTAACTGTAGGTATTATTAGTCCAGGGATTCCTCAGGTTTCAATTATAAGACTAATTTATCAAATGTTTCCATAACTTTTTTAAACTTGACTGTAATTGCAAAATATAATACATTTTTAAAACTTTTTTGTCAGGTAAACATAAATACACTCTAATGAATCAGGTTTTGTAAAAACTGTTCCTTCAAATCAACGCAAACATTACTAATGTAATTTGCAAAGACTGAGGTCATTCTGAGAAGAATTTAGAATTCAATCTTTTGACCGATGTATACAAGAGTTTTAGGGGTTAAAACTATAATAACCCAAAAGTTTGAAGTGTCTTCTTTGTGAAATACACATTAGATGCAGGTATATCGACATTCAGTACTTTCACTCCATGTCATAGTGTTTGTATAAGGCCGGTCCACCGTGCGCCGGTACAAGATCCCAATGACAATCATTTGCATTGATTTGATCGTGCCTCAGAGAGCACGTTAAGCCGTCAGCCCCAGTTCCTATACGAACATCTATGAGTCGTTACGGGTAGTTGGAGTTCTAAAAAGTCCAATAACTGGCCTAACTACAATATTGCGATAATGCCAATAGGTTGTGGTGGTCAGATGGCAGTCGCTTCACGAAAAATATCCAATTTCATTCAAAACCGTAGTTCTAATGGAAAAGCAGACCACAGACCACTGATCCACCTGATGGTGCGTAGTTACCGTAGCCTATAGACATGTGCAACTCACGTCACGCGCTATCGATCCTTCTAGAAGAACCACATATCGTAGTCACTTGGGCAACCAAAAGCAGATAATTCCTCAGCTGCCTTAGAGTAAACATTATAAATATAGAGTGCGCCTATCACTCAGGTCTTTGGCGCCCAGTGTTAGCAGATACTTTGCGATGGTATAGCGCACCTATAGTGACGTCACATGCATTACCGAAAATATCAATAGATGCACTTATTAATGTAGTTTGTTGTTATGAAGTTTTTTGTTCGATTTGATATGCATGGATAAAATGAAAGCCAAAATACAAAAAAATGGCGTCATTTTGCGGTATTTTTGCGTCATTATTACTACAAATATACGATATTGTATAAAATTTTGATTTAACATATCGAATTAAATATTATTTGCGAAGTCATTTAGATGGGTATTGTTTTGCTACTGATTGAGGTTGAGCCAGGAGCCTCGGTACTGTTCATACCCGTGATAGCAGTTCATACTTGTAAGGCGCGCTCTATAGCAATGTATACTCTAAGTCAGCTGCAGTGTCCCCATCTCACCTGTCTCCTAGTCTCATCATCAATCAGGATCAGTTCATCCAGCGGTAGGCTCGCCACCCGGAGCTGTACATCACAGGCTGCGGTGAGGTTCCTGGCCTGGAAGAAGGCTTCCTCCAGGGTCGCTCCGCAGCAGAGGGCTCCGGCGGAAGTCAGCATCAGAACCTTGGCGGAGGGGCCTAGGGCGCGGACTAGCTTGTCGTGTTCCTCGTTGTCTAGGATACCTGTAATAGAGGAAATTGTGTTTAGAAAGATTGTTTCTGTCTGAAAGTAGCACCAATCACGGAGAAGCTATGAGGAAATTGATTGTCCTGGTTTTGACGTCAAAAAGCTGTAACTATGTTGCACTATTTTGAGAAATAAAGACTTTGACTTTGACTTTGGACATGTAACGCGTAGGGATGAAAGTAATGTCGTAAGGAAGGCATTAGCTATGGAAGTTGATGGCTACAAGGGGAGAGGAAAACCTGAACGGAGGTGGATGGACTGTGTGAAAGATGATATGGTTAAGAAAGGAGTGGATGTTGAGATGACTGCAACTAAAGATGAATGGAAAAAGCACACATGTTACGCCGACCACAAATTAACTTGGGATAAGGGCAGGAGGATGATGATGTAACTGTCTGAAATTTGCTGTTTTTGAGGGGCTCATGGTTAAATCGATTAAGATAGAGAACCGACCTCGAGCGGGTATCGAACCCGTGATCTTTCCCTTACAGGAAGAATGCTCTGACCACTAAGCCACGGAATCCCGCACGAAGCCGATTCAAATTCCTCTATACATCTGTCTTAGGGCGACGGTGAGAGCCCCGAGACGGTGGCTTAGTAGTACATTAGTAGGAACATTCCCCCTGTAAGGGAAAGATCGCGGGTTCGAGTCCCGCCCGAGGTCGATTCTCTTTTCTCTTTCCTAATCGACTTGAATAGTTAGGCATAATAAATGCTTTAAAATTTCATTCAAAAGTTCATGGTTAAATAGTAACTGAGTAACATATTGTAAGGTCAAGCCGAAATAGCCAGGTTGGACACGATGATATTTCTGTCTCAATCCAGCAGTCCGACTGGGGAAGTACCTCCGCCCTACAGAATACAGCGGGTATAATAACCTCGTGTTGTGTTCTCGGCGGTGAGTAGGGTAGCCAGAGCTCACTGGAGAGGTTTTGTGCTGTCAGTGGGAAGACCACAGAAATGTCCTACTTATCTTCTGCGCTGACGTCACAGAATCTCTCTGTTCTTACAGGGTCGGCAGCACGAGTGTTGCACTCGCCCATAGGCCACGATAACCACTTACCATTAGTGGTCTTGAAGCTCGGAAAGCACGTTAAGGCGTCGGTCCCAGTTGCCATACGAACATCTATGGCAGTCGTTACGGGTAGTTGGAACCCTAAAAAGTCCAACAACGGTCTAGCTGCATTGCTATCGCATATTGTCATTGGCAATGGAGGTCAGATGGCAGTCTCTTCACATAAAATATCTAGGTCCAGCCAAATCCACAGTTAGACAGCGGACCTCAGACTCCGCCGTGAAAGCCTAGGATGCGACTGAGAATTAACGCTAGGATGAAGAAGGTCTTGAAGCTGGTGGAATCTTCTAGAATGTGCTAGACTCACCGTGCGGCACGCGATGGTAGGCGATGTCTCCCAACAACGCCGCTTCGTTACACAGCGGCAGAAGTCCTCGGCGTGTAGCCGATACGGCCAACGCGGCGGGAGCCCTTACGTGTAGCACGCAGCGGATATCGGGCCGGGCCGCGTGGACTGACGCGTGTATCGAGAAACCTGAGGGGAACACAAACAAAATAAATGAAATAATAACTAATGAACTCCCCGCGATGGTTTTCCCAAGCGACTACAATATGGGGTTCTTCAAGAAGGGCATTAGAAGGTTTCTTCAGGGTCGGCAGCGCGAGTGTGACGCCCCTGGTGTTGCATACGTCCATAGGCTTCAGGGATGGCGAACCATTGGCACGCGTGCCAGAAATGGCACGCGGCAAAATTTTTTGGGCACGCCACCAATGCCACCAGTGCCACCTGGGTTAGTAGGTGGGCATTCGGTAATCTGTGCCTATGCCTGTTACTTTCTTTATTATCCATAATATTATATTTTGACATTACATATGTATTATTTCGTTTAGGCGAAACATTGAAGAGCATATTTTTTCTATTGTAACACCTTTTTTACCTATGTTTGACGAATTAAATTCAAAGACAGAGCAACTTCAGCCAAACCCGCCAACCTCCCCCCCCCCCCCCCCTCCCCGTTGGCACGTCTAGGACTTCATTAAACATTTTTTTTTTAAATTATGGCACGTTGATGCATAAAGGTTCGCCGCCCCTGGGCTACGGTAACCACTTTCCATCAGGTGGGCCGTGTGCTTGTCTGCCACCTAAGTGGTATAAAAAAAAAAGTGCTATGAGAATGTTATAAAGCGATCAAGGTTAAGGTCTACGAGACTGTTCCCCCCTTTCCGGACTATTGCTTAGTAGAACATACAGGGTGTATTTCTGAAACGGGGCAGTAAGGGCAAGTACCTTAACTGTTGTAGTTACAGCAAAACGTTCTTAGGAGACCTTCCCTAACTTTTTGAGAAATTTTGAACTGCATTTACAGATTTTGCAAAAAAAATGCAAAAAGTTCAAAAAAAATTTTTTAGTGCCAATCGATTCTATTTCATGTGGGGATTAAAAGACTCTAAGGGACCATTTTAGCTTTGAGTAATAGGAAAGACAGAAATCGCCAAAAACGTTTTCCATACATTTCGGCGAGAGAATAAAATTTCTATAATGGTCAAACTTTTTGTTTAGGACAGGAAGTGTGTAGGATTGACTATAAAGTAAATAAAAAGAATTATCCCTACTAATATTATAAATGCGAAAGTAACTCTGTCTGTCTGCCTGTCTGTCTGTCTGTCTGTCTCGCTTTTACGACTAAACCGCTGAACCGATTTTGATGAAATTTGGTATAGGGGTAGATTAGACCTTGGGAAAGGACATAGGCTATGTTTGGTCGCGATAACCGACATCCACGCGGGCGGAGCCGCGGGCAAAAGCTAGTTACCCATAAATTTCGAATTTGATTCGAATTTCTTTGTCATTTTTAGTCTCGAGGCTTTACATGTAAACCATCAATCTCCAGTATAAACAAGTTTTCCACAACACTTCTCATAGTACGTCCATACCACGATTCTCACATTCCCTGGTATCACTTTCAAACTTCTTCTCACCACACACCTCCTACAGTCCCGGGTCCTTTAAGCGGCGCGTGAATAAGCATCTGATGAGGCCGTCAAGCTGAGTGCCACCATTGTAGCATGATACATGTCTGTAATGGTGACCCTCTTTTCAGAGACTTTGCCTTCAGCTTACCATCAGGCGAAGCGAAGTCAAATTGACGTGTCCTATATAAAAAACTAGCTGACCTCGCGAACTTCGTACCGCCATGTCAATAGATGCCCGCATGAATGAAATAACAACATGCTTGTACTGTCAACACTGAAAAAAGTTTCAATTTGACATAACAATCTCAATGATCCGCCATTTATTGAATTCATTTGTAACAAAAAATGTGATAAATGAAGAACCGCTCGACCGATTTTGTGCAAACTTCACATAAACCATCTACTAAATAGTCCGAACAAAGCCTAAACATTTGGTTTGGATAGGTGAGCCCGTTCTCGAGTTATAAACTAACAACGAAAAGTGGCATTGATTTTTATATATATAGACTAGCTGCCCCGGCGAACTTCGTACCGCCATATTTTCGGCCCGCGTGGTATTCAAATCCCGTTCCCGCTTCACCCTTATCACTTCACTTAGGGTTTTGAAAAATAGATGTTGGCCGATTCTCAGACCTACTCAATATGCTCACAAAATTTTAAAATGGCTATTAAAAAATAAGGGTTGATCGTAGAAGGGTGAAAATTGAGGATTGTATGTATTTTTGTATGTTGTATCATAAAAAAATAGAAATTAAAAATTTTGTCTAAAAAATAAAAAAATAAAATTTAGGGGTGGACTACCCCTAACATTTAGGGGGATGAAAAATAGATGTTGGCCGATTCTCATAGATACCGGATAAGCACAAAAAATTTCATCAAAATCGGTCAAGCCGTTTCGGAGGAGTTCGATTACGCACCCCGTGACAGAAGAATTTTATATATTAGATGAAAAAATCCACTATACGTACCGTCCACGTTGACAGGAAAGTTGGTGGTCCCCTGGTCCTGTACAGCGCCCTGCATGTCAACTCTCACCAGGGCGGAGGCGGTGACCTCGTGCGGCAGGAGGCCGCGCGGCGTTGTGAGCACGGACTCCGCCGCGGTGTTGAGGCGGGCCGTCACCTGGCCCGTGATACCGGCTGGAACATACCGCAATTAAAGTCAAAGTCAAGTCAAAAATCATTTATTCTGTATAGACCATCAAAACGGCACTTACAAAACGTCAAAATTATACATATATGTACTAAAGACTAGCTTAGCAAATGGACCACCGGTTCGAAACGCGGCCCCGGCCTGAGAAGACTCCGGCAAGAAACTCAGCGGGCTTTTTTTGGTCTATTTACAAAAAATGCTTAGTCTATTTAGTCTAAATACAATCATTTGTTTGAGAAGCATGCATGAGTGTACAGCTCATTTCCAAGCTTGTTTATCATCTAAATATTCTAGTATTTTATAATAGCCTTTTTGGCACAATTTCCTCTTAACTACATTTTTAAATTTATTTATAGGTAAATCTCTAATTTCATTAGGGAGCTTGTTAAAAAAGCGTATACAGTTACCCTGGAAATAATCATCGCAATCATCATCATTTCAGCCATAGGAAGTCCACTGCTGGATATATGCCTCCCCTATAGATCTTCAAAAAGACCGGTTGGAAGCGGCTCGCATCCAGCGCAATAGGTATAGGGAAATATCGCTACGAAATACTTTTAATGTCAGAAGTATTAAATGGTCATCTATACTATTATATAATTGTAAAGTGGTCGTGTCTGTACATTGGAGATATTTAAAAAAAAAACACTTGGGTTATGTTATGTTAACAATACTGAACACGAAAATATTTTTTTTTTAATTTCCTGTCTGTTTGTCTGTTTGTCCGCGATGGACGCAAAAACTACTGGACGGATTTTGATGCGGTTTTTTTTGTTAGAAAGGGCTTACTCAGACTTAAAATCTTACGTTTGTTTGATCGCAATCGGTTCAGTAGAACCGAAGATATGAGCAAAATTCGCGATAACCGAGATGCACGCGGGCGGAGCCGCGGGCGGAAGGCTAGTCAAAAATAAAACTGAAGTCTGAGAGACCTCCATACCCTTCTAACCTAGATCTTTCTATAGAGACGCATACGGCTATTAGGTATTTAGTGTATTTCTTCTTCTTTCAATTTAAAATAGTTTTTGCTATCGAAAGAATAATTTCCCGCAATTTCACCACTCTCAAGTAAAATATCTATAATGATGACTTTCTTTTCCGAGTCTGCCTTCAGCTTACCATCATGTGAAGTGAAGTCAAATCGACGTGTCCTATATAAAAAGACAAAAATGTGTAAAGTGGAGACCGCGCGAAGGTGGGACACCCCCTAGCTAGGTGGACTGATGACCTGCGAAAGGTGGCTGGGACGGACTGGATGCGGAAGGCGGAGGATCGGCAAACGTGGCGCGTATTGGGAGAGGCCTATGTCCAGCAGTGGACTGCAGTAGGCTAATTGATTGATTGATTGAAAATGCATTAATGGCGGAGACGCCAATCACTTGTTTAAATAGAGCATTTAATTTATAAGATCCCTTGGGTTATGGGATGATAACTCTACGCGGGCATCAGATTGGAAATTTGTCTGTTAATAATTCAAACTGTGTACTTTTATTTACTCTCGCTAACAGACTAAATTTACATAATTAAATATGTGTACACATTTCGTCTCACTGCGTTATCAACAAAATAAATAAGTAAGGAGTTCCGCTTTCTTCTGCACAAGTCAACAGTGATCGTTATATAAGTATTTAGTTAATGATTTTCAAGTCAACACAACGTTTTGTCGTGATTTCTCTCAATAATCACTATTTTTAACTGACTCTATTGCGATTTTGGTCGGAAACTGATCCCCAACGTTTCGCATACTGCTCAGCAGTGATGGTCAAGGGTAAACTAAGATAGTCGTCTCATAGTTTGAGTGGATTTATTTCAAGTACCCGAAATATGATGAATCGTTGCTCACAATTTAGTAATGTTGTAAGGAAGGCATTAACTATGGATGTGGATGGCTACAAGGGGAGAGAAAGACTTAAAAAAGGTGGATGGACCGTGTGAAAGATGATATATTATGGTTTAAGAAGGGAGTGAATGCAACTAGAGATGAATGGAAAAAGCACACATGTTGCGCCGACCCAAATAAACTTGGGATGAGCGCAGGAGGATGATGATGATGTTGCTCACTATTTACGAAAATGAACTCATGATATTTACGCAGATGTCTTGTTGTATTATGCTATGAGACAACGACCACTTCTAATCTTTCCGAAACGCGGACTCAGTCCAATAAAAATTAAATCGCGATAGAATTTTTTTATTTTTTTATTCAGGGTCAATGCATCTATAACGTAGTCAAATGACATAAAAGCGAAATTCTGCTAAGAAGCACTAGTCATTTCTTTCCATATCTCGTGAGATATACGAACAATACGTTATTGAGATAATAAAGAGTGAAATTGCTATTTAACTTTGAGAGTAAACGCTTCGATGCACGTCGATTCCACTGTAGCACCTATGAATTGACTCGAAATGGATAACATTCGCATAAACTACAATATGAGGTTCTTCAAGAAGGGCATTAGAAGGTTTCTTCAGGGTCGGCGGCACGAGTGTGACGCCCAGGCGCGGTCGCAGATTGAAGTTTTGGGGGGGGGTCACTTCGGAAATTCCTTAAGAAATTTAACCCCCCCTCCCCTCGTACTTTTCAATATGACGTGCATGGTTTTGGGGGGGGGGGGGGTCATGTCCCCTGTGACCCCCCCCCCCCCCCTCGGACCGCACCTGGTGTTGCATACGTCCATAGGCCACGGTAACCACACTAACCAATATCCATCAGGTGGGCCGTGTGCTTGTCTACCACCTAAGTGGTATAAAAACTTCTGACAATATCATAACACAATATGGGTGTCAACTCACTCTGAGTCCATCCGAACAGATCGACAAGACGGTAGACGGCGGCGAGCTTGCAGCGCAGGATCTTCTCGCCCTTCTCGTAGCCTACACCCTCGATGCCGCGGATGTCGTTGATGGGCAACACGCAGGCCGGGCCCTGGGGGTAAGCAAGGAACGTGTTACACGTGTACTACTGCAGTTACAGGAGATGCTGGCAGACCCTCAAGCTCCAGGTGTGTAGGATCCTCTGCAGCAGCTACAGTCGGTGGTTTGTCTTTCAATGTAACATTGGCCCTCAACTTCATAATTGAATAATTTATGATTTTAACACCCGTATTCACAAACAATACTTCGCTATGCGTACTACCAAAACTGTGCAAAGAACGACAAATTCTCAGTGCGTTCGTTTTGGCAAGCCTTTTTATTCATTGATAACACTTAAGTAATACTTCGTTGAGGGAACGCACTGCGTTAGATACTGCTCCGTGATGTTTGTGAATTAATTTTACCAGCCCTATGCGCTCGAGCACACTATGAGACCTCACAGTATTTGTGAATACGGGTGTAAGTTTCTAAACGCATGCATTCAGACTAAACGAGATATAGTTTGTTTTTCAATATGATTTTCGAAGTTAACTGTAAGCTTTAGTCGAGGCTTTAGCTGTCAGTTTATTTTGTATTGGCGCCTAAACTTTTCATTTGAACAAGTATCTGACGTAAAGTGGTTTTAAAGTTATCTCTTTGGAAGGCAAATAATTTCTTCTGTAAGTATAGCAACAGCCAAAGTTACCCCAACATTCATGTAACTTTAGCCCTCATCGTTTTGGTGATTTTTTCGTTATTCTTGTTCTAATTTACTAATGTATTTATTGATAAAGCAGCCTTGGATCCCACCAAAAACGCATTTATCATGAAAATCTTTTGAATACAATGTGGAACTTATAAGTAAAAACCAGTGATTCTAGGTCAAAGTTACCCAGTCCGACTGTACATGTCTACATGTACACCAGTAGGTGTGTGCCACTGACCCTCAAGCTGCCGGTGTGCAGGCGTCCGCCCACCATCTCGCGGATCCTCTGCAGCAGCGGCGCGTCGTTGCCCTCGTGCGCCTGCGCGTCCAGCACTCGCTCCAGCTCTTCGCGAAACAGCTTCGAAGACATGAGCGCCTCCACGCGCTTGCGCCGCTCCATCTCGCGGACATCCTGCAACGAACACAAGATACAGACATTAAAAATTTAGTTCAACTGCCAGGTACGATCCAGCTACGATTAGATATCTAAGGTTTATTTTATACAAAAACATTTATAACCAGCTACAACTAGCAAAAAACGACACGATATTCTGAGTGGATTTTGAAGCGGTTGACTACGTGAGCTTTTTACCAGAGACCCCGTGTATACCCTAAGGAAGGAACTCCTCAAGAACCCCAGCAGATATTGATCACTGGTGATAAAGCGCGTGGAATCGCCGTGAGAGAGGTGCGTGCTGTTAATGCCCCTGCATAACCATTTACACCTGTTGTACAAAGATCTGTAGAACAACTGCAGCCGAGGTCTATTAGTGACAGAAGCCTAGAAGGTTCCGTGGATGACACCTACCGTCTATTGCTGTGATGCCGTGTGCCGGTTTTAAGAAATATACTCTCTATAAATAAGCGTAACACGTGATGTCAATATCTCGGGACACTTTTTGGCTCAGAACTTTTTTACAGAGCACTAATCCCCTCGGATACCCAAGACTAAAACCGACCAAAACCGCACGTCGCCTTACTTCATTTTGTTACCAGAGGTGAAATTGCTAGCATATCGATACCTCGGGGCTCAAAGGGCGTAACCGCCATTTTGGCGAAATTGAGTTTTTAATGTAGTCCTACTTATATTTTTCTCCTCTATCGATCTGTGTATTTAAAGTCTTCCAATTCGCAAAAAAATGATTCTTACGACCCCATTTTTTGTAGAAAATAAAACAGATATTTTTAGTTTTTGTGCCGTAACAGCAACCAGTGTTACTGTTTATAAACGCTAGGGTAGTAAACGACACCGTAGATGATACAAATGTTTTTACGCCTACCATTTTACATCATAAAAATTTTAGGTTTGGGTCGTAAGAGCAATCTCTCATATTGATCAATAAATTTGAGGGTAGTAAACGACATACCTAGTAAGTAGTAACATAATTAGGTACAGGTAAATCAATAATTATTAGTATTAATTCGTTGCTGAAGAACTACAGGCCCATCTCACTCCTGAGTCATGTCTACAAGTTGTTCTCGAGGGTCGTCACAAATCGCCTCTCGGGTAATGACGAGTTCCAGCCACGCGAGCAAGCCAGGTTTCGAAAAGGCTATAGCACCGTGGACCACATCCATACTGTTCGGCAGATTGTAGAAAAGACGCAAAAGTACAATCAGCCGCTGTGACTACGAAAAAGCCTTCGACTCTATCGAAACCTGGGCAGTGTTGGATGCCCTGCAGCGGTGCTGTGTCGATTGGCGATACATCGAAATGCTGAGATTCTTATATGACACTGCCACAATGTTCGTCCAGCTCCAAGACCAGAAGACGAAACCTATTAGCCTCCAGCGTGGAGTGAGACAGGGAGATCTTATATCAAACTATTCACCAACGCATTGGAGGACGTCTTCAAGACTGTGGATTAGACTGGACGGGGCATCAACATCAACGGTGAGTACATCTCGCACCTTCGGTTCGCTGACGACAGCGTCATATTTTCGGAGTCGCTGGAACAATTGGGCAAAATGCTGCACAGCCTGAATGGAGCTTCTCGACGAGTCGGCCTCGGTGTATACTTGGAGAAAACCAAGATTATGTTCAACGAACATGTTACACCGAGACCGATTGCCGTCGAAGGGGCGACACTTGAAGTTGTTCAAAAATATGTCTACCTGGGTCAGGTTATCCAGCTTGGTAAAAACAACTTCGAGAAAGAAATAGCCAGAAGGATCCAACTGGGATGGGCAACATTTGCCAAATTACGTCGGGTTTTTCTCCTCGCCCCTACCGCAATGCCTAAAAACAAAAGTTTTCGACCAGTGCGTCCTACTTGTTATGACTTACGGTGCCGTAACGTGGCCACTGAAGGTGGGGTTAGTCCATGACCTGAAAGTTGCGCAGCGGGCTATGGAACGAGCTATGCTTGGAGTTTATTTGAAGGATAAAATTCGCAACGAGATCATCCGACATAGAACTTAAGTTACAGACATAGCTCGAAGAATAAGCAGGATGAAGTGGCAGTGGGCTGGCCACATCTGTCGAAGGACTGATGGCCGTTGGAGCAGACGAGTCCTAGAGTGGAGACCGGAAGAAGAAAAACGTAAGGTGGGACACACCCCCAAGCCAGGTGGACTGACGACCTACGAAGGGTGGCTGGGACGGACTGGATGCGGAAGGCGGAGGATCGGCAAACGTGGTGCATATTGGGAGAGGCCTATGTCCAGCAGTGGACTGCAATAGGCTAATTGATTGATTAATTCGTTATCTGAGTTGATAAAAACGGTGAAAGTGGACCAGATGGTCCACTTTCCTGAAATGTCTACTCGGTTTCCCACTCGGTCTACTTTCTCTAATGGTCCTCTTTCCTGAAATTGACGGTTACAACCATCACTCATCATACATCCATTGATTTTTGGGGTGTAAACACCCCAAACATCATACATCCATTGATTTTTGGGGTGTAAACACCCCAAACATACAAATTTTCGGGGCGTATAGGAAAGCCATTTTCGTTGCTTTTAAATTTATTCGAAATATAATTTTACAGTAACCTGCATCACAAAAATTTAAGACTTTTGGTCTTAGATTGGTTTATTTAGGTCAAAAATAGAAAAAGTTATGCCGAAAAAAGGAATTTTGTTTTTGTTTTTTTGCTCTCCTGTAAAATCGACTTTTGGCGCTTACGCCCTTTGAGCCCCGAGGTATCGATATACTCGTATCCCACACCTTGATTACCCGAGGGCATTTTCGAGTTTCAAGGTAGTCCCTTCGGGTGTTGAAATACTTGACAGTGTCCCCATGTAGATGGCCTGGCCTAGCCTATCATTAACGTGTTGTGTACTCACAGCGTCAATGTCAGCCGGGCGCTGCTTCATCCTCTCATCCTCCTCTTCAGTGGAGAGGGCGCCGGTGCCGTTCGGCAGCGTCTCGGTGTCGGTCTCGGCCATTATGGGCGGCAGGTTGCTTGCTCTGGAAACAAAGAGATGGAACATCGTTAGTGAATGGGTAATGTTGAGCACAGTTTATTATTAGTTACGTGTTCGATTCCCGCTTAGTGAAAATATTAGTAGGTATGCATAAATTGTGGGTGTCGTAGAAGGCAACTAAAGGATACGGCTGTCCTCCTTCCGACAGTAAACATACAAATACAAACTTAGTATTACGTGCTATCGACAATCATAGAAGGCGAAATGTGGGAATTAATAAACCTGTGAATTTACAGGCCTGAATAATCGCACACATATTATGTATCTCTCATCCTAGCGTTAATTCCCAGTCGCATCCGAAGCTTTTCAGCTCGGAGTCTGGGGTCCGCTTTACCGTCTTAACTACAGATTTGGCTAGACCTCGATATTTTTTCGTGAAGCGATTGCCATCTGACCTCCACAGCCCAATGATAACATTAGGCGATATCGAAGCTTTGCAGCTAGACCGTTGTTTTTGGATTTTTTAGGGCTCCAACTACCTGTAACGACTGCCATAGATGTTCTTATGGCAACCGGGACCGACGGCTTAACGTGCTCTCCGAGGCACGACCAGACCAATGCAAATACCCATATTTCATGAACACAAATATTTGCACTGAGCGGGGATCGAACCCGCGCCTCCTGCGTAGCGGCCGCGTTCACTACCGCTACGCCACGGAGGCTGTCATATTATATGTATGTTTACTTAAAAAGATGCATTGTAAATAAGGGTTGGAAAGTGTATGTTTTCGCTGTTAAATTTGCGGACAAAAAGGCCACTTTATTGGAATCGTATTAAGATAATATTTTGTCATGCGATTAATACTAAGTTGGATCCTGCTTGATATCGTGATTCTACTCATATTTATACGAATTTTATAGGAATTATTGAGATCTACTGGGAATTCATAACGTTATTCGTTTTTAGTGGAATCTCTCAATGTGGCCTTTTTAGACCTGCAAGCCTTTTGCTAATTATAAATCACATACTGACTGTTTTGTTGCCTAATTATGTAAGAGAATAAATTATTTACTATCATCATTATTATTATTTGATTGTACATCTTACTTTTGTTTTAATTTTTTAGTCTACATCTCGTCGTCTTAGTTCTAAGTGATTTCTCTCCGTCATACGGCACATAATTATATTTTGACACTCACTTAAGTAGCCAAAGTACATTAGACTAATGGTTCTAAACGAGAGAAGCTGTTAGTGGCTCGCTTGACCCAAATGAGTGAGATAATTCGTTCGTTAGTAAAACAATAAATCGTTTAATAGCTTTACTTAGCTCACAGCTAGAAAGTCTAGGCTAGGAAGTTGACATTTTTTTAAATACGTAGGGACGTAAAAAATCTTCGGTTATGTTAGTGGGACAGGGAGACTGAAGCGATTTGGAGGGGGTCACGTTTTTTAAAGTGCGGAAATTCCTTCAGGAATCGCCTTTTTAGAAGATTTTGCACGATTTGGGGGAGAGGGGTCACCTCCCCCTTGGATCACTCCTAGAGGAAGGGGGATATGGGCACAAAAGAAGGAGACTAGGAATATCGTCAGGTGGACCCTCCGTCTTGAATCGAGTTAGATTGGAAAATAAATGGAAATGCTCCGACCAACTGAGCTACTTGGGCCACTTCTTAAGCATTCCATATCGATCCACTCGCATATCCACTCGCGATTTTATTTTGACTTGTTCCCAGTTATTGCAAATAGAGAAAACTTCGATTCTTCAACGACTCAAGAATCTGTGGCGATACCACATGTACACAGCGCCATCTAGCGACAGCAATCCGAACTACTACGTCACTACGAATCCTGCATCGCGAAAGTGAAGTTCCAGCGCTGGTACAAGCTATATACAACATCCCAACGACAATCGTTGGGCCGCGGCCCGCCAGGCGTGATCACCTTGCCTGGTCGGAGGATCCTCCCTTTGGTTGGAGGAACATTACCTCCACAAATCAAACGCGAGACCTCATTCCCTTGCTACCACTATAACACAACTATTAAAACATTTATCATCATCACTATCACAACATATTATAAAACAAAGTCGCTGTCGCTGTATGCTTAAATCTTCAAAACTACGCAACGGATTTTGAAGCGGCTTTTTTTAATAGATAGAGTGATTCAAGACCATAATATTGTAGAGAAACACTGATAAATCGGGATCAGAATACCACGCGGGCGGAAAATATGGCGGTACGAAGTTCGCCGGGTCAGCTAGTTCTAAATAAGTCTTACTAACCATACATACAAGTAACAGTAATTCTACAACACGCTTTCAATAACTCGTCCTGTATGTACGACACCTATGTATGTGTGTAATAGGATATTCCCATTCAATCCACACATCCGCGGTGGAAGCACTTCGAATTGTGCTCACGCATTATAAAACGATACCAATACAATAATTGTATGGTATATTGTCCTGGTATTCTTATTAGAATCGACTTTACGATGAGTAATTTTGTGGTTAGGTCGGGTACACATCTAGGGAATGAGGGCGAACCATGGAATGAAGGAAGTAAGATGAACGTCAAGGCGATACTTTCGCTTTGCGATCATAACATAGTGGTGTAAGTACGGATTAGGTCATCTAGGTTCACGTGTCCCTCTTCCCACAGTCCCGGGTCCTTTAAGCAGGGCGTGAAAAAGCATCTGATGAGGCCGTCAAGCTGAGTGCCACCATTGTAAAATGGTACGTGTCTGTAATGGTGACCCTCTTTTCCAAGACTTTGTCTTCAGTTTATCATCAGGCGAGGCGAAGTCAAATTGACGTGTCCTATTTATAAAAAACTAGTCTCGTGAGTCATGCTCATAAGCATAACATAACATTGTGAAGTAGTTCAACGTATTTCATATAGAAATTATAGTCCGTTCTATTTACAAATCCGAGGTTACAATAATTCGCACTGAAAGCAGCTGAAAGTTGATAGGATTGTTCAAAATACCATCATAAATCTATAAAAATAAATATGAATTACAATTCTGTTAGTCTCGCGTAAACTCGAGAACGGCTGAACCGATTTGGCTAATATTAGTCTTGAAATATTCATTCAGAGAAGGTTTAACCGGTGAGAAAATATGGAAAAAGGATCTGAACTCCACGCGGGAGGAAAGAAAATGGCGGTACAAAGTTCGCCGGGTCAGCTAGTGAAATAAAAAGTTCTCATCGATCCGACACCTGGATTTTTTTTAATTGGGCTCAAGGGTCATAAAACGGATTTATGTCTTCTATTAACATCGGCCAAGTGTGATAAGCTTGCGTACTAGGGGTTCAGTTGCTGTAGAAGTGTAGAAGTTTGTTGTAGAAGCGTATTTTTTTACCATTCGTGTTCGTTGTCTAGACACGGTTCGCCTTAGTGTGCTGGTGTGTACCTGGTACAATACATAGGCACGCCTACGACCATGACTCAAGCACATTTTGACAAAACGGTGCAGTGAGCTAATAAACGAGGAGCCACATATCAAAGTTAATTAAAATCCGACTGTTATTATATATTTTTTTGCCATATTTATCAGTGTACATTTTTTTATACCAATAAGGTGGCAGACAGGCACACGGCCCATCTGATGGTAAGTGGTTACCGTAACCTATGTATGCAACACCCCACTGGAAAGTTCTTGTGCTGTCAGCTGGAAGACCAAAGGCATGTCTTGCTTTGTCTTCTGCACTGACGGCAGTGACGGCACTGAGACTTTTTATTCTTACAGGGTCGGCAGCGCGAGTGTGACTCCCCCTGGTGTTGCATACGTCCATAGGCCACGGTAACGACTTCCCATCAGGAGGGCCGTGTGCTTGTCTGTCACCTAAACCTAAATCTGTAACTGACCGGAGTGTTTAGACAAGATTGAGGAGTAATTGTCTCTAGTATACATTACAAATTGAACTTGATCGGTGTATAATATACCCAGTCTCGGGTAGTGATGAGTTAATAATGATTCACTCGGACAGACAGACAGCAGGTAATGTCTTTATGATGATTTCTTCTTCTTAAAATTGTCCAAAATCATGTATTTGAGTAGTGAGAAAGAAAGAATAGAAATAAATTGCGTTCACGCAACATAAAAATCCTCCCTCCTCCTACAGTCCCGGGTTCTTTAAGCAGGACGTGAAAAAGCATCTGATGAGGCCGTCAAGCTGAGTGCCACCATTGTAGCATGGTACGTGTCTGTAATGGTGACCCTCTTTTCAGACACTTTGCCTTCAGCTTACCATCAGGCGAGGCGAAGTCAAATTGACGTGTCCTATATATAAAAAAAAAAAAACCGGTTTGACGAATATCAGATTTGACCAATATCGTTCATTCCGAACTACGTGCATGTGCTGCGTGCGTCGGCATTTGTCGTATGCTATGCATGCTATGCATACGAAAAATGCCATGTACCTATGCCAAATGCTATGGAATCATGGGCTGATCCCATAACCACTAAGCTACCGACGCTTCTAACTCTATAACACTTAGCATGAGTACTTGTTTTAAACAAAGAAACACATACATTTCGATGCTATAGTTCTGTTGGTACTATTACGATACCGGCGCGGGTTACCGCCGCCCCGTAATTACACACCACGTAACAACACGGCGTATGAACCAGCCTGTCTGCGATACAGCAAAAAAGATTAATGGACTCCGAACTCGTTTGAGGAGGTCAAAATATTTATGTAGTCTCAACTACGAAATGAATAGTTAACATAACAGTGGCGATATTCTAGGACAGGTTTTTTTAATACAAGCACACGGCCCGCCTGATGAAAAGTAGTTACTGTGGCACCAGGGGAGTCACACTCGTGCTGCCTGTAAGACCTAGTGCGGGGCCACACGGTGCGTTGCGGCGCCGCACCGCAGAAATTTCGGCCAATCGGCAGCCACAGAAGCGGTGCGGGGCCGCTCGTATGGCTGCCGATTGGTCGAAATTTCTGCGGTGCGGCGCCGCAATGCACCGTGTGCCCCCGTACTAAGAAGGCGTGCGGTTCTAGCTTGTTCGAGTGCGACCTGGGAGAATATCTCTGTTCTTTCAGGGTACGCTTTGTTTTACTTTTTTTTTATACCACTTAGGTGACAGGCAAGCACACGGCCCACCTGATGGGAAGTGGTCACCGTGGCCTATGGACGTATGCAACACCAGGGGCGTCACACTCACGCTGCCGACCCTGAAGAAACCTTCTAATGCCCTTCTTGAAGAACCTCATATTGTAGTCGCTTGGGAGCAGGGAGTTAATTCCACAGCTTGAGTGTGCACTTGTCCATAGGTAACCACTTTCCATCAGGTGGACCGTGTGATTGCGGCTTGAAAAAAAGAATACTCAAGTCCACCAGCACCTATACACCACACATTGACCATACCAATATGTGCAGTGAACCACAGCTCCGCCGAAAGCGCCCGCAGTCCCTCGCAGGCACGCGGAGGTCACTGACCGCCCGCCATCTTTAAATTTCACTGACGATTGTATTGTGCCCATTGATTTACTGGCCGCGTTTAGAGTGCCGGTTTGAGTCCCGCGTCACGCCATGTTATGATGGGTACGAGTGTACTTATTACATACTAGTTGGTGTCCGCGGCTTCGAATGCGTTGATGGCGCTTATCTCGATCATATGATTCTATATTTAGTCACATCTCTGGTAAGTAGAACTCAAGCAATAGGCAGGCTATTTGACTACTTTTCAAAAACCATTTTAAATGATTGCTTATTACAGTATAAATATAATCACATTAATATTTCTGTAAAAAAACAATGCATTATGTTAAAAAATCAATGCTAAAGTTTCAATTTTCAAAAGTGCGCGAAAAACGCTAGGATATTTAAACATGGCGATGCGTGTGAGTTGTGACGTCACTCTATTGTAGGTAAGTTGCTGTTATCATCGGCTCGCACAAAATTTGTATCCATTTCGAACTTAATCCCAAAATATGTCCATAAAACTCCCGATAATCAAGGAAAAAACAAATAATAACACCGAAACAAAACAATAATAGCTCATACAACTGGAGATATTTTGTAGCAATCACGTCAGTCACGTCACCCAAAGCTCTCAATCACGAGCGTTTTTGTCATAGACAATAAATCAACAAAATATAACATTTTTATATTGGAAATTCTCATAAAATACACATATTTGAGAGTAAATTGTAGTCTCGTAGGTCTTTTAACGTTATTTTCTAATAGGATGACCATAATTTGTAGTATATTTTTAATGTTGTCAAATAGCCTATTGCAACCAAACATACGGCAGTTTAAGTCGGACCAAAACCTTTCTTAGAAACTGCATAAAAATCAGTCCAGTAGGCATCTACATTAGTTGCTGGCCTGCCGACCCGTCCACGTCGGCCCTGACCTTCGGCCGATAGCGAAGCCCCACCTGTCCCCAGCAGTCAACACCAGTAACACTATCTATTTATCGATCTATAACCACAGGGTTGACTCTTCATTGATTTTTTTTTGACTTCATAAAGAGAGGTATTACAAATCAGTTTTTATTTTTTCGACAGTAATTTATATTGACGTGAGTTTTTTGAAAAAAAAAAAAAAAAGGTAGATTTTTTTAAAGAAGTTTATTGAACCCATACTTCCATACTCCATACTAATACAAATGCGAAAGTAACTCTGTCTATCTGTCTGTCTGTTACGCTTTCACGCCTAAACCACAGAACCGATTTTGATGAAATTTGGTATAGGGGTAGATTAGACCTTGAGAAAGGTCATAGGCTATGTTTGGTCGCGATAACCGACATCCACGCGGGCGGAGCCGCGAGCAAAAGCTAGTTTATTTATATAATAAACAGGAGAAGATGACCCCGGACTCCCAGTGAAAGCTTCGGATGCGACCGGGATTAACGCTAGGATGAAGATTAGATTCGTTTAAACGAAGCAAAATTATCTAATAGAAAATTCACAATGTACCTAGAAAGCTATGGGAACTAAAACATTAATAAAAAAAATACGTCAACATCGGAACAGGACTTGAACCTGTGACCTCCTTCTAGGAAAAATACTCTGATTAAACTATCGGTCCTGTCTTGGATAGCCGCAATTTTCTTCTACATACTTACATCTATTCAAAAAATAAGTTTCATTATAATATGTTTAATAAAATTTCATTCATAAGTTCAATAACTTCAAACATATTTAAATATTGGATAGTTTGACCTAATCTTGTCCCCACGACTGCATAACTTTTTATAGAAACATAATTAGACAAAAAGAAACCATAATTTTCAAGCTGTCAACCCTAAGCTCGACAAATAAGCGCCATCGCGCCAAAGAAATAAACAAAACAAACAAAAAAAAAAAAAAAGAATAGTGAAAATTTTAAATTTGGAACAGGCGGAAGCGCATTCCTCGCCCGCCCGCCGTCTATTTCGGTCGTGTGTTATATTATAGACATACTTTTAATAATTATAAATAGTAATTTCCCATTTACAGCGCAGGTTATTGTTTTGACAGTCGCTTAGTGGCTCGTAGATAATAATAACAAGATGTCAACGGTACAGCGTCATAGCTTTTATTAACGTGATGATGTGTATCAAGGGCTTGTTTCCATTGTACGCCGGGAATATTCCAGCCAGAGTTCACTGGAGAGTTTTTGTGCTGTCATGTCAGAGGGAAGGCCAGAGGCTTGTCCTGCTTTCTTTTCTGCACAGACACTCTCTGTTCTCACAGAATTGGCAGCACGAGTATGACTTTCCTGGTGTTGTACACGCCTATTGGCCACGGTAACCGCTTCATCATCAATTTGATCAGTGTATGTTCTCATTGTTCCGTCTTCTTACAATCACGGGTTCTTAATAAAAAGTCCCCAGGTGACAAAAATTACTCGCCCTCATTATGAAGTACTGAAGACCTACACAAAGATACTCCTCTACCAAAAAAATGAAGAAACATTTTTGACATTAAAGCGGTGCGCAAAAATTTATCTATCGAGGCCGTTGTGAGAGCAACCACCATTTTAGGACCCTCAGTATCTGAAATGGCGGCGCATATCAACTGGACTACATCCAAGCTTCTCATTATAATAAGGTCGGCAGCGCGAGTGTAACTCCCCTGTCCTAACCACTTACAGTCAGGTGGGCCGAGTGCCTCTCTGCCACTTAAATGTTATAAAAATACCTGCGGTTTACAATTCTTACATACTTATTAATATACACAATTCGCTACTGACTACTCAGTCACCACAAAACACAGACGATATCTAACGCAAAAATCGTGCTCAAGCATCTGCTATCTATAAAACATAAATCTCCACAAGCACTCAATAGGTGTGAACAGCAGGCAGCACCATCGACACACAATAGACGGTGTATCGGAGGCTCGGCGCTCCGCCCCTGCGCCCACGCAGGTCGACGACCCGTGACTCACGCGCCCTTACGGTGGGCGAGTGGATTCGCTCGAGATGCCGTATTTGTACAAGATTTGAAACAGTCGATGCTGAGAAGATATAAGATACTGCAGAAAATGTAACTTTTTTTTAACCTTTAGGGTTCCGTAGCCAAATGGCAAAAAACGGAACCCTTATAGATTCGTCATGTCTGTCCGCGTCCGTCTGTCTGTCCGTCCGTATGTCACAGCCACTTTTCTCCGAAACTATAAGGCATATGCTGTTGAAACTTGGCAAGTAGATGTATTCTGTGAACCGCAGCATTAAGAATTTCACACAAAAATAGAATAAAAGCATTAAATTTTGGGGGTCCCCATACTTAGAACTGAAACTCAAATTTTTTTTTTCCATCAAACCCATACGTGTGGGGTATCTATAGATAGGTCTTTAAAAATGCTATTGAGGTTTCTAACATAATTTTTTTCTAAACTGAATGGTTTGCGCGAGAGACACTTCCAAAGTGGAAAAATGTCCCCCCCCCCCCCCCTCTAACTTCTAAAATAAGAGAATGATAAATCTAAAAAAAATATATGATGTAAATTGCCATGCAAACTACCACTAAAAATTGGTTCGAACGAGATCCAGTCAGTCGTTTTTTTTTAATACGTCATAAACCGCAATTTTCGCCTTTGCTGGTACGGAACCCTTCATGGGCGAGTCCGACTCGCACTTGGCCGAATTTATTTTATATAGGAGAAGTCAATTTGACTTCACCTCGCGTAAAGGTAAACTGAAGGCAAAGAGGGTCACCATTATAGCATAACGTCCTATTTCTTGGGTTCTTTCCTGTAATTTTGGTGGGAAATCGCTATGCTGCATGCGTCCGCAGTTGTCTTATACCAGGGATGGCGAAACTAAGGCATGCGGCACAATTCTAGGGCACGCCACTAGCCACCACGAAGTAGGTACTTAGATGCGCCTTGTCATAATTATCTTAGGCGCTAGAAATGAACGAACAAACGGACATTTTTTCTGAAAGTGTAATCGAATATCAAAAGCGGCATTGATAGGATCTTACCAAATTTGGATAGGTAGGGGGGGAACACTACTGACGGTGGAGGTGAGCGCTGATGCATCACAAGGTGGCCACCCTAAACCTACATCTGGGTCGCGCGTCCCAGTCGCCGTCACGGTGTTCCTCTCTGTATCACGCTATGGACCCGGCGACCGCACGGTGAATCCATGGAGTGCTGAGAATCGGATCTCATTGGTAAACTATGTCATATCATCATCCTCCTGCACTTAATATACCCCCAGTGATAGCCGAGTTGGCGTTACCCATCAATGATAAATATCAATACGTTCAGAACATTTCAATCGGTAAAAAAAAGAAATTTATGGGCGTGATCTGCCAGAACGGTCCTATTATTTTGTGATGGCATTTGACTTTTGTTAAGAATGATGGCACGTTGATGCATAAAGGTTCGCCCTGTCGTGTCGTAAGCTGTCGGCTTCGGAACCAAAAAGTACACCGAGGAATGTCACTACTTGATGTACAGTAGGTAGGTCCCCGACCCCGACACATCTCGTTCACATTCATAGCACTAATTGGTGTAATAAGGTCGCTATCTGGCCCCATGCCACGCCATGGCACATCGGTCGTGAGTCAGCGCGTGAACAGAGCGCTGTTGTGGCACGCCGCCAGGGGGTACCATGATCTGTTAGTGATATTAGCACTTGAGAAAGCGATCTTGTAGGTATGCGTCCGAAGAAAATCGATCTAAGATTCAAATCAAATTGAATAGACGGCAAAACTGATAAATCCGTTTTCAAATAAAATCGGCCAAGTGCGAGTCGTACTCGCCCATGAAGGGTTCCGTAGTAGCAAAGGCGAAAATTATGTTAGAAACCTCAATAGCATTTTTAAAGAGCTATCTATAGATACCCCACAAGTACTGGCTTGATGAAAAAAAAAATTTTTGAGTTTCAATTCTAAGTACCCCCAGAATTTAATGCTTTTTTTTAATTTTTGTGTGAAATTCTTAATGCGGTTCACAGAATACATCTTCTTACCAAGTTTCAATAGCATAGGCCTTATAGTTTCGGAGAAAAGTGGCTGTCTGTGACATATGGACGGACAGACAGACATGATGAATCTATAAGGGTTCCGTTTTTTGCCATTTGGCTACGGAACCCTAAAAACCACTAAGCAAAATCCCGATACGAAAAACGCAACCGTGTCAATATCAAATCGATTGAAGATTCAAACGCAAACTAAATCTGAAACCTACGTTTCTATGAGAAATTCGCTCTCTTTCTAACCAAACGTACCTCACTAGGATAAAAAGGATAGCACGATTTCTTTTTTTTTATACCACCTAGTTGGCAGACAAGCACACGGCCCACCTGATGGAAAGTGGTTACCGTGGCCTATGGACGTATGCAACACCAGGGGCGTCACACTTGCGCTGCCGACCCTGAAGAAACCTTCTAATGCCCTTCTTGAAGAACCCCATATTGTAATCGCTTGGGAAAACCATCGCGGGGAGTTCATTCCACAGCTTGAGTGTGCGAGCGATGAAGTTCCTTTCATACCGCACAGTGCGCACCATTTCCGGTCGCAAGTGCAAGTGTGATGATAGAATGTAGCTGTGGGCATCATGTCAAACAATTCATTCAATTTTTCTAGTGCTACTGAAAATGGTTTTTAGACATTGAATTTCCAAAACTGAAATCAGATATTTATCGGTTTGCGTTAAAAACGAAAACGCCGAGGACTACGATCTTGTGATGTTCACTTCTGTGTATACAACTGGTAATGGATCAGTTGTACTACTGATTAGTGCAACTGGTAGTACAATTGATACATTATTGTATCACTAGTACTAAAAAATACAAGCAGTTTTCTTTAGGTTTAGCGTATGTCTTGACCCCAAGTCGCGAGAGAAACGGAGCCCTAGCGCGCGTGGATTGGTCTGATATAATCTATGATTGCTGGATTTAAGCTCTTCCACCGTAGCACCCTGTCAGACCCTGTGCTATCCTCAAGACACTCTTTAATCAAATTATGTGGCTAAAGCATATAGAGAATTTCTCTAATTTATGAATTCCATTACAAGCAATGAGCCCCATCGTCACGTTCGACTGTCTGTATCTGTATCGATTGTCCGTCTATTGTGCGGCTAATGAGCGCAGGTGGCCGCTTAACGAGCCATTGTGGAGTCGGGATTGTGTGCATACGTGTTGACATGATTTTAGTTGTAACGCTAGTCTTTACACGTATCATGTGACTAATTATTGTGTACAACCAGATTGTCTGAGGATTTCTAATCTTTTTTTTATACCACTAAAGGTATGATTCCAAAGCCGACCGCAAACGACAACGACAAACGAATGCAGCACTACAGCGTACCCATTACTTGTCAAACTCCGATACGGATAAAGAGGACCATTGAGAAGCCGCAATGAATTATGCGCATCTGCTGCGTGCGTCGACAGTTATCGTATGCGGTCGGCTACGCAATCATACTTTTAGAAGGCAGAAAAGCACACGGCCTACGTGATAGGTAGGGTTTACCGTGGCATATGGGCGTGTGCAACACCAGGGGCATCGCACTCGTGCTCTAGGAACCCTGTAGGAACCTTCTGATGCCTTTCTTGACGAACTTCATTCTGTAGTCGAGAAACCACGGCAGGGAGATCATTCACGGAAGGCTTAATGGTGCTTGGGATGAACTGGCTATGCTAGAGCCTTATTCCTAAACTATCCTTACTGGTGATTGTCGTAATCGTAACTAGACCTATATATATACCAACCAACTTCTAACAAAACGAGCGATTACCCCTGACGTCACCAATGCAGTAATGAAACAACGTATTGTCTACCCACAAATTCACATCACTCCAATTCCCATCAATAAAATCGCCATAAAAACTGACAGTAAGTCATAAACTATGTCTGCATGGCGTGTAGCGCCAGCCCAGCAGGCGCCGAGGGTGTGACGACCCCTATCGACCGACCTTCGCGAACTGAGGGTAATATACAACAGCAGTTCTTAGGGGCACGATTCTCAGAAATTGCTGAAGTTAATTTTCCAAGAAAATTGCTTTCAAAATAATTGTATATTGTTAAAATTTGGATGGTAGTTGGAATGACTTGGTACAATCGGTAGAGTGCCACCCTTTCACTTAATAATGTAATTACACCAGTCAATTTAGGTCCAAACACTATAGAATAATACTTTTTAAGGAAAGCAATTTAGATTTTAAACGATGAAAGTAAAAGGGAGGATGAAATGGTTGAGACAGCTGGAAAAACGGACCAGAATAGCATAGAAAAGAGAATACTGGAGAGTATTTGGGTCTTTGTCAAAGGACACACGGAATAAATTATCATCATCATCATCATTTCAGCCATAGGAAGTCCACTGCTGGACATAGGCCTCACCTATAGATCTCCAATAAGACCTGTTGGAAGCGGTTTGCATCCAGCGCGTTCCCGCGGCCTTAATAAGGTCGTCTGTCCACCTTGTGGATAGAATAATGTATACCTTGGGACACGTATCTTGGACCTTTATCTCGAGACAAACGAGACCCTGGCGCCAGCGGATTGTTTTGTAATAATCTATGCTTGGTGTATTTGAGCTCGTCTAACGTTTTAGCACCCCGTGTTATCCTCAAAAGACACCCAAGATAAATGTTCTGAGCAATACAACTTTAAGTAACCAAATTGTGATAAAATGTTAAGGTTATGAATAAATAATTTGTACAATTTTCAGTATTCATCTACTGAAGCTAAATTATTTCAGTGCGAGCGTAGGCCGTCCCTGGCGAGTATCCCATCTATACCTCATCAAAGTAAGATCTCTAACGGCTTCTACGTGTCGAACCCATGTCTGGATATAAGCGTCCCAAAGGACCGGGTATCTTTTTAACAGAAACATACTTGGCACGTGTAACGTGTCCTCGCACACTCAAGCTGTGGAATGAACTCCCCGCGATGGTTATCCCAAGCGACTACAATATGGGGTTCTTCAAGAAGGGTATTAGAAGGTTTCTTCCGGGTCGGCAGCACGAGATGGCGCCCCTGGTGTTGCATACGTCCATAGACCACGGTAACCACTTTCCACCAGGTGGACCGTGTGCTTGTCTGCCACCTAAGTGGCATAAAAAAAAACAGCGCTATTTAATTCCAAACTAAACGTAACTTTTTAACTAAAGGTTCTTGAAAACGATTCAGTCAGTAGGTTCCAGCAAAGAATATAAACTGGTCCTAACTATGGACTGTTTACCATTTGACCGTAACGATGTGACAACAGTGACGACCATTAACCATTTTGTTAATGTGTAATACACTTCTGCCTACCCCTTAAGGATATATATAGACAGTGGTATATGTACGAACAAAGAAGGCCAGTAACTCGAGCTACAGAGCACTGCGCTACGTGCGTGTAACTCGTATTGATTTCTTTGTTAGTATAGTGGCGCCCAACGTGGGGCCGGGCCCACGGTGGGCGCCACTGATGTAGTTATACTATTGAAGTATGACTCCCTATTAGACGTAAATAGATTTTGTATTGAGATGTATTCTCTATTGTTTTGGTCAGATGAGATCATCTGGCTATTATACCTAGTAGCTAATAATAGACATTCTTCCTTATGAAACAATTTATTGAGGAAAAGCCTACACATACAAACTTCTATCGGATGAATTTTATTGTTAAAGTAGGTAATATGGATCTGTTTACAACAATGCGAAGAATCCCTTTATCTAAATGGTAACAACAAACAAAGACATTGTCTCCGCGATATCCCTGCCCACCCCAATCCTGTAGGGTACGGAAGTAGGTCAGTGATGTACGCAGTACTTACACAAAGGGTAGACTGTGAAATACTCACGAAGTGACGTCACAATTCGTAAACACGTAGAATTCCCTTATAAGGAAAAAGATGAGACAATCAGTAGTATAATAATCTATGTAATATGTATAAAAATACAGCATCCGTGTATAACTCGAATAGTAGTCGATGAATTGACTAGAAATGTTCATAGATCGTTGCATTTTCATACATGGGTGTTTTTAAGAGACACCAAGTTCATCAGAACTCAAGAAAACCTCACCTGCAAGCCAGTAGTTCTGCTAATTAACGGACTAGACTCTGGTACAGGCTTTCATCTCAAGAGTCAGGTGGACAGATGGTAGTCGCTCCCATTATCATGCAGCTATGCTGTGTTGGAAACTTCCGGAAATCTTTATATCCTGTTCATGTCTTGCACCCACTAAAACCGCACGTCATCTTGGGTCTTCAGATGCCCGAGCGTGAGGTTACCTAAGACATTCCTCGTAACCCCAATTAACCCAGGGGCATCTCCGGTTTCGAAATGGCCTCCTTGGAGTAAGTGGACTCCTGGACATGCAGTATAAGCCTCGAATACAACTGGGAACAACAGTAAGGCTGCCTTTCCACCAAAAATGTGTTATGCATATGCTACGTTGCTATGTATGCATTTGATATCCACCAATCATATTCATTGGTCACATAGCATAGCACTGGTGGAAAGGGGTTCAGCTAAGCAATGTTTTTTATATAGAAAGATGCGTGCCATGGATGAGCACTATCTCTGGTGGAAAGACAGCCTAAGACTCTTAACACGATGATGATGGCCTTACTAGTGCAAAAAATGAACGTTAATGTGTCACGCAAAACCCATTTCACGAGCTAATATATCAGCCTCACGCCACAAAGTGTCGCAGTACAACTACCTCACTCCGCAGTTGCCATGGACACTCCTGCAAGTTACATTCAACTGTGGCACCCCCACCCGCTGGGAGGGGGTGGGGTGGCTTCCGGGTCGCGCCTCGCCATATAACCGGGGGTGGGTAGCTTAATAATACCTAATTGGTTAATAAAAAAGTGTTTCAGCATTTTTTTGACGAACGTTTGCTTGGATTATTTTTAACTTTTCTATGGATAATCAGAGGAATATTAGATGTAAGTACGGTAATTGTTTTAACTTTTTTAATTTTACCAAATTTAGCACACAAAGGCATCACCACTTGATTGCCAACCCCAGTTGCATCTATAGCCTGACTTTTGGAGTCCACTCTCTTGTCTCTTCTGACTGATCTTAGTTTTTGAGAGAACGACAGCCGTTTGACCACTCAACCCCGAGGGAATTTACGTCAGAGCTTCCTTTCTATTTGGATTTTCTTGACTATAACGGAGACAGTTTGAAGCAGTCATCTCCACTATTAGGCAAGACAATCCACAACCTTGAAAGAAAACTCTCCACCAGAGCCTCGTCCAATAATCAACAGGTATGCTAACAGGTGAGATTATTTTTAGCCTGACGATCTTGATAAGGCTCCAAGCCCTCTACATGCTCTGCTCCTAAAGCCCTCCACATTCAAAACGCAAGCTGGCCTATCCCACCAGTCCCATATGTCAGCAGAGCACACATTCCGAAAGCGTGCTTTCGTACAGGCCCATAAACATTGAGACGTAAATATCTCAACGCGTTCAATATTATTGCAAATAGGTTTACGACGCGATCAGCGGCTCACATCCCTTTATCGTTGTCTTAAGCTGTGTACATTGGTTCAGCATGTGAAGATATCGTACACAGAATGTGTTTGTACTTCAGAACTCAAAATAATAAGATATTGTCACTGTTTTTCTTCTTCTTTCATGTTAATGATTCACTTCTTTAAATTCTTCTTTATCCTAGCGTTAATCCCAGTCACATTCGAAGCTTTTACCCCGCAGTCTGGGGTACGCTTTCCCGTCTAGATTGGAGTATGAGTTGAAAGTCACTCATGTCAAGATAAGCGACTTCAGAATTAGAAACCGCAGGAGAGTGGACCCCGGATACCAGAGTGCAAATTTCGGTGCATCCAGGGTTACTTCTTCTCCATCCTAGCGTTAATTCCCACTATTCCCAGTCACATCCGAGTCTGGGGAGCTTTCACCTCGGAGTCTGGGGTCCGCTTTGCGAGTCTAACTGCGGATTTGGCTGGACTTCTATATTTTTCGTGAATCCATATCCATTTGATCTCCACAACCCAATAACTATATTGGGCGATATCGAACCACTTGTTAGACTTTTAGGGCTCTAACTACCAGCACTGCAATTCACTAAGCGAGCACAACGATGCGAGTCGCAACGTTGTGCTTGGTAGAGATTGTCATTGGTCGGATTGGGTCACGTCATTGGAGATCGACCAATGACAATTTCTATCGAGCTCAACGTTGTGACTCGCATCGTTGTGCTTGCATAGTGAATTGCACAGCTGTAATGACTACCATGAGGGCTAACTTTAAAATATTCGGTAATAAAATTTTGCCATCTCGACCGCGCTATCAGTGGCTCGCTGACTCTAACGGTCATCGGTTCGACAAATGTGGCGAGCCTACTGCCACTTCCGCTTTCTTATTCTGCGAGCTATGTCGGTAACTTTAGTTCTTTGTCGAAAAACCACGTTGCGAATTCTATCCTTTAAAGAAACTCCAAGCATAGCTCGCTCCATAGCCCCCTACGCGACTTTTAGGTCATGGACTAACTCCACTGTCAGTTTCCATGTCATAACTGGTCGAAAACCTTTGTTTTCAGGCATTTCAGGTATTGGTACGGCCCCCGGGGGCGAGTTGGGGACTCTGTGGTCCCCACACCGGAAGATTGCCAGATCGAGAGATATGGCCCTGGGTCGGCCGGGGTGCGAGGGATATGGCTACGACAATCTCACCTCCGGCAACTGACGGCCCACAGACGGCGTGCGTTTTAGTCGGTTCGAGTCCGACATAACCTCCTCCTCCGGTTCCGGCAGGGGAGGTATCCGTGGGGATTTTTCGCACGATAAAAAAAAAGGTATTGGTACGCCAGCGGTTCGGAGAAGACCCGACTTACCCATGGGAAAAGATGGTGTAACTTTTGTATTCTAATTCAGCAGTCATGCAGTATTAATATTGTGTTATATAACTCAGTCTCGCTCGACTAAACAAATAATTATAATCCTCTCAACGTTGCACAACTTGTTTTTACAAAATAACCTACTGAACTCTTGTGTCGTTAACCCCAATCTTTATTTAAAGCTTTCGACAAACAATATTTGCGGTAATGCTAATTATTGAATGACCTCAAACACTCAGAAACGTTTAGGCTTTTGAAAGTTATGATGGATGAAAGAATTCGTGTGTGTAAAGTTACCGGCACATATTTTGACCCGAAGTCGCGAGTCAAGTGGAGCGCACACTCCACCCCCTCTGCTCATAGTTAAGAATTTTAAAGTCCACTACTACATCCCCTCGATCCGATTGACTGTTGCCCCATCTCTTAAAGAAACCTAGGTAGGGTATGAATGACATTTTGTTTTTTGGGAACCCTGTTGTTGAATACATCCATAGGCCACGGTAGCTACTTTCCATCAGGTGGGCCGTGTGCTTGTCTGCTACTACCACCTAAGTTATATAAAAAAAAACCTAATAATGCTCCCAACCCAACCCATCTACCGAGAAACGCTTAACCTATAAATAACTACAATCACGTATTCCAATCACACCATATTAAATCATTGAACGCTAACGAATGCGTCTCGCCGCCGCCATCATGACACACTGCGCGTGCGCATACAACTGTTAGCACGGCCCGAACAACTTGTAAATATTTACGTCAACAGATGTAAAATAAAAATAGAGGCCAGTAGGTAAGTGCATCATTACGACATAATTATTTCAAGTGGGTACCGGTAGAGAGGACCTCAAATTATGGGTATTAGAATTAGGGACTATAAGAAATTCCATTCGAGAGGGGTCCTTATAACGATAGGGACGATTCCTGCCGTCTTGCTCTCCAAATAATTCCATAACAGAATACTATACATATTCCATCGGCTTCCTTTTTGAAAATGTTGACCCTTCGCCACTGATCAAGTCAATATGACTTCACTAACAGAAAGTTGAAGGCAAAGTCTCGGAAAAGAGGGTCACCATTACAGACACGTGCCATGTTACAATGGTGGCACTCAGCTTGACGGCCTCATCAGATGCTTTTTCACGCCCCGCTTAAAGGACCCGGGACTGTAGGAGAAGGGAAACACGTGTAATGATAATAGAGGAAGCAAGTAAAAGGATAGCAGTAGATATTGGACTGTTATCTCTACGGTCTCTACCAACCCCAGAGGCAAATAGGCGTGAGCGTATGGTTTTTTTTATACTATTCAGCCCCTCTAGACAAGTGGCAATTCGTTGCTCGGCGTATGATGGAATAGAATGCCAAATGTATGGGATTTGACGTACATGACAGGTATCAACGAATGTCAAAAACGTCATTTGTCATTCTATTCCATCATACGCCGAGCAACGAATTGCCACTTGTCTAGGGGGGCTGGTCGCACACGGCCCATCTGATAGAAAATGGTTATCGTGGCCTATGGGCGAGTGCAACACCAGGGGAGTCACACTCGTGCTGCCGACCCTGTAAGAACAGAGAGATTCTGTGCCGTCAGCGCAGAAGATAAGTAGGACAAGCCTTTGGTCTTCCCACTGACAGCACTAAAGCTCTCCAGTGAGCTGTATATCTTCCTCCTAGCGTTAATTCCCAGTCGCATCCGAAGCTTTCAGCTCAGAGTCTGGGGTCCGCTTTACCAGTCATAGCTACATATTTGGCTAGACCTCGATATTTTCCGTGAAGCGATTGCCATCTGACCTCCACGACCCAATGGTAACATTAGGCGATATCGAAGCTTTGCAGCTAGACTGTTGTTTTTAGACTTTTTAGGGCACCAACTACCCGTAACGACTGCCATAGATGTTCTTATGGCAACCGGGACCGACGGCTTAACGTGCTCTCCGAGGCACGACCAGACCAATGCAAATACCCATATTTTAATGCACACAAATATTAGCACTGAGCGGGGATCGAACCCGCGCCTCCTGTGTAGCGGCCGCGTTCACTACCGCTACGCCACGGAGGCTGTCGGTGAGGTGAGCTGTATATATGAGTAAATAAGCACTAGGTTTCATAAGTGATTCACACATAACTGTACGCATTAACCTCTCCAAACAGTGGGTTTAAACCAGCGACCTCACATTGTGTTCATTTTGTCGCAACTTTAGTTATTTGGAGAACAACGCAACCAAACCAAATAAATATGAATATTATACGATTTGACTAATATTTTCACATCGTTAGTTTAGAATGTTATTCACGTCAATAATAGTTCTTATGAAGAAACGGTTCACCATCGTTGATTGGTGTAAGGTATGAGCTCAGGCGAATTTTAATCATCTTTTTTCACTAGAGCCTTGGAATTGAAGATGGCGCGTTGGAAACGAGGCTACGGCGAAAGAGTGGCGGCAGATGGCAGTGCGCTTTGATTCTCATTCTCAAAGATTTTCTCTTTAGGGTAGACCAGATTCCCCGTACCATATGGCTGACGTGAGAAGTACCGTGCGATTTTAGTTGGCACGAGCCCGACTTGCCAAGGTGAACCCAAAGGACGTTTCACACGTAAAAAACGTTCCACGCGGTGGCGGTAAGGTATCCAAAGCTCACTCAAGAGGTTTTGTGCTGTCAGTGGGAAGACCAAAGGTTTGTCCTGCTTGTCTTCTACACTGACGGCACAGAATCTCTCTGTTCTTACAGGTTCGGCAGCACGAGTTGATACTTGTGCTGCCGAACCGTGATGAATGCGTGCAGGAATGATTTCCTGCACTCGATAGGCCACGATAACCACTTGACCTCAGATGGGCCGTGTACTTGTCTACGACCTAAGCCCGTTAGTATAAAAAAGCCCGTAAGGAAGCCCACACATGAAAAACCGGTAAAAAAAAAGGATACTGTGAGTCCGCTAGTCGCGTATACCTTACACCGACACTGCAATACCCTGAGAAGCAGTCCAGATAGCATCACCAGCCTCTTTGTCTCGAGTGCTAAGACTTGACATAGACGCAGTGCTCTCGTTTCGTCCGCCGACCCACCGGGGTACATTGTACAACTTTCATTTTTATTACAATACAGACTGCTAAATTGAATTTAGATAATAATGGCTTGAGTCTAGTTGTTGATGTCACGGTTTTGCAATCAACATGTTGTGGGTTAAGAAAATTAACTTAGGCTTAGCTGGAGGTTATTAGGAATAATTTTAGTTAGGTAGTACCCCAATTTCATCGGCTTTTCATCCAAAACTTGCATCTTAGAACCAAAAACTTTGTCCTGACGTGGTTTACATCGATTTTCATATTAGCGACTGCCAGCTAGAGGGGAAAGCCTGCACCAGAGCCCCGTCTGTTATTTAGTAGGGTACCAGCTTTGTATGTGAGGTTTGTTTCTTAGAAAATCTTTATAAGACACCCATAGCCTTTAGTGTTAAGACTTGTCCTCTGTCGCATCCACTGTGAACGTCAGATGGCAGTCGATTCACGAAATATAATGAAGATCAGCCAAACCTGTAGTTTGTCTGAAAAAGCGAACCCCAGACTCCGATGTGAAAGCTTCGGATGCGACTGGGAATTAACGCTAGGAGGAAGAAGAAAAAGAAGGCATTGGTTAGTCTTTGGCGACTCTAGTTTCGATACTAATGAAGTTCTAGCACACATCACATGCCGTATACACTGCCTACCTTTCATCTACAATAAGCGTGAGTATAACAACAGTTCGACTCAGCTATGAATCAGTGCGGCCGAGGCCCCTTCCGCTCGCAGACCTTGCCGACTATTAGTCGAATCATTACGGCGGCGCACTGTGGCAAAAACAGATTGCCTCATTGACACATCACGAGCTTGCACTATGCTACCTGGAGCGACTGACAGGGTTGTCAACAGTGTAGGAGAGCCTGCTAATAATAAAAATTGTATAAAATGATTTGAATGAATAATGACTTACTAACACTGTGACTTGACATACTTTATGAAACAGACATTTGATTTTGTAATGTAATTTAATTTGATGACTACATCTGTGACATATTTATTATTCTGACTCTCTTTCTGATTTTTTTTTTTTTTTTTTTATACCACTTAGGTGGCAGACAAGCACACGGCCCACCTGATGGAAAGTGGTTACCGTGGCCTATGGACGTATGCAACACCAGGGGCGTCACACTCGCGCTGCCGACCCTGAGAATGTAAATGACTAAAAAAAAATGTTGACATTCACCTATAAATTCATTTTGTTAATCGAATATTTTTATTTTATATTTAGTATTTTGATAATGATAATAATTGAAGAAGAATAACCTGAATAATAATGTATCCAAATGAGTGTATTTGTCAATTTATTTTTTTAGTTTAATGTGATTAATAAATCTTATTGTACGTCGTATCAGACATGTTACAGTGACACCTACTTATTTTATGTATTTTACAACAACTACTATTACCTGTGACAAACAATAAATTGATTTTGATTTGATTTGATTTGAAATAAATATTTGTGGATCCCATGGGAGCGGCGTCATGGGAACCTAGTGTCCGGAGGGTAAATGGTGTGTTATAAATGTATGTGTACAATAAAGATTAAATAAAAAAAGTACCTCCGCCCTACAGAATACTGCGCCTAAATAACCTCGTGTTGTGTTCCCGGCGGTGAGTAGGGTAGCCAGAGCTCACTGGAGAGGTTTTGTGCTGTCAGTGGGAAAACCAAAGGCTTGTCCTACATATTTTGCGCTGACGGCACAGAATCTCTGTTCTTACAGGGTCGGCAGCACGATTGTGATTCGACTCGTGTTGCACTCGCCCATATGCCACGGTAACCAATTACCATCAGGTGGGCCGTGCGCTTGTCTGCGACCTAAGTAGTATAAAAAAAATTGCGGCCGCCCGTTACGAGTCCACTTATTATTTGTAACCACAGGTGAGGGCAGAATCTGGCTTGGTAGGTATTCTAAAAAACTATTTTTGAACAATAAAATATTGGCAACCCTAATTACAATGTGACTATGTATGTACATGTACTCACTACATTTACATAGGTTACAAGCTACAATAATTCACTGAACTGCTGACATACAATCACTAAGTAAAAGTTCAAATATTTCAGTCAAGGAGCAAACCGATGTTTTGCTGGTATGACATGTGGAGACACCTGGATGTTCTATAGGGAAACTGTTCTTAGGTGTTGTGAATATCCCCCTTTCCGGGTACAAACTGGAGACCATAATTCCCCCACCCGAGGGGGACATCTTTAAGCTAGGGATGACCCAGGGTCAGCGGATTGCGAGGAGAAATGCTATGTGTATGAGCAACTTACATCCCGGCCTTGAAGACCCTAGATGGTGTGCAATTTCAGTTCGTTCGAGTCCGACAAAGCTCGAGATTTTTACATTTTGTAATGAGGTGACTTCATAGAAATCGTTACATAACAAAGTGCTGTAATATTTCGTGTATATGCGAATATTTTTTAATTTAATATTTATTTTTTATATAATACACTTTTCTGTGACAGAATAATTATAAAATTTAAATAATATTCTACAATTTAATACTAAGTAATCTGTTTTTTGTAAAGTAGTGGTTCTAAATAAACGTAATATAATATCTAATGAATGAACAACAGATATGGTTGTGAGTTTAAAAAAACCTTTTCTCATTGAAATAAAGTTGAAATTTCTTTTATAATTATGTTATGAATATAACGCGGTGTTTCTAATTTAATATAAATAAAATATTTTAAGAAAGATATTAACATAGTAAATAAAAATGGAGGCAAATTCCGAAAACAGTTCTGAACAAATCTTTTTTGTATTGTGTAATTTTTAAGAATATATAATTTTGTTATAATATTAAACAAAAATTCAAAGTAACTTGAATCGTACTTTTGCAGAAAAAAAATCTTCTATATCATACTATTTATTCATACAAATATTATAAATGCGAAAGTATCTGTCTGTTACTCTTTCACGCCTAAACTACTGAACCGATTCAGATGAAACGTGGTACAGACGTAGATTAGACCATGGGAAAGGAGGAAACATAGGCTATGTTCGGTCGCGACAACCGACATCCACGCGGGCGGAGCCGCGGGCAACAGCTAGTAATAAAATAATTGTAAAGCGGTCGTTGGACATTGGAGATGACAATAATAATGATACTACTTAGCTTATCATGGGAAATATCCCAGTGGATCGGGAAAAAAGTGAAAGTTAGAGAATTGCACAGCTGGGACGAGGCTCCTTTCGCTCCTTTCCCGATCCACTTTGGAGAATTGCACAGCTGGGACGAGGCTCCTTTCGCTCCTTTCCCGATCCACTTTGGAGAATTGCACAGCTGGGACAAGGCTCCTTTCGATTTTTCCCGGATCCACTGGGATAACTCTAAGCTAAGCGTCGAAGCGCTGCGACAGCCTTGATAAAAATTGTCATTGATCGATGACCGACCAATGACCAATGGCAGGATCCCACGGCATGACCGTAGCCATGAAGACAGTATCGAACTTGGGACCTCAAACACAGCAACCCTCGCTGCCGCTGCGCCAGCGAGGCATAACTTTACAACTTGAATATTTAAAAAATATATTTACTTTCTACTTTCAATTTCTTTTGAGATAAGGTACTTTGTACTGTCTCGCTCTTCAAGCATTCATTATTAAGATAATTATTTTCTTTGTTTACTCCTACGGAGAGGTATAGGAGGCGCCGTATTTTCTTATTTAGAATACATCAAAAAGACCAACAATTCAACACTATGCACGTCTGTGCACCTGCTGAACAACAGACAAGGCTCTGATAAGTATAGACTTTCTTCTCAGAGTTGCCAGGTCAGACGGCAGTCCCCAGGCTCCACAGTGTGGACTTTAGACGCAATTACTAAATATCGCCATATTCACCATACGTACAATGATGATAATACGAGTATATGCTCATGCCTTGAAAGGTTTCTAACTATAAATAGAAATAAGATTCAAGACGCATATACACACATGAATATAAAATATGTAAATGATAGTCTCTAAGCTGCTATAGTAAACGTCGGTGGGTAGTGTAATACGGCCCTTGTCGCGTGCCTCGCCTATAATCTCATACAAATATGTTAATCATATTGTAACGAGCTCGGTGGGGTGTCACTGACAGCGGGGCACAATAACCACTGGAGCCTAATCATTTGTAAATTCTTTCTTTTGACGTGTTAAGGGAAAATTATGCAGAAAGGGACGGAAATTCTGTATATATTGGTTAATTTAAATTACCAAAATGACCAATACAAAATGCTGTGCTAAAATGATACAATGTTATTTCTCTACCGCACACAAACATCAGCTATGCTTCAAAATTTTTAAGTAACCATCGATCTTTAAGTACCTTAATTTCATAGCTTCCTACTTGATACAGCCTGAAGTTAAGCTTCCTAATTCTAGGTGAATTAGGAAGCTTAACTTCAGCCATCAGCCCCTAACCATCCTTCTTAAACTGTGATAGGACCTTATGTGTTTTTCTAAGCGACGACTACATTAGAAGATTCCTTGAGGGTCGACAGCACGAGTACCTATGACTCCTTTGGTATTGCATATGTCCATAGGCCACCCATAGGTCTGCCACTTAACTGGTATAAAAACCATCTTTAAATAACAGAAAACCGCTCAATTAACACGTGCTAAATTGGCTCAACGACACGCCGCCACTGGGCCCACGCCTCCCGCGCAGTAGGTCTGACATTGACATTAATTCGCTCGTGACATCACTGACACTGGTGACACCACGCGTGGTTATGTCACAGCAGTCGGAAGCGGTGAGTGGGTTCAATGCCGGCCGTTGGGCCCTTTGGGACTATTAACATCGTTAGGTTAGTGCTATAATAGATGCAAATGTTTGAATATGTTACTAAATGGCTGATTGGTTTTTCTATACTATTTAGGTCGCAGACAAGCACAGGCCCACCTGATGGAAATTGGTTACCGTGGCCTATGGGCGAGTGCAACACCAGGGGAGTCACACTCGTGCTGCCGACCCTGTAAGAACAGAGAGATTCTGTGCCGTCAGCGAAGATAAGTCGGATAAGCTTTTGGTCTTTCCACTGAAAGCGCAAAACCTCTCCAGTGAGCTCTGGGTACCTTACTCACCGCCGGGAACACAACACGAGGTTATTTAGGCGCGGTATTCTGTAGGGCCAAGGAAATACATCAATCAATCAATTAGCCTACTGCAGTCCACTGCTGGACATAGGCCTCTCCCAATACGCGCCACGTTTGCCGATCCTCCGCCTTCCGCATCCAGTCCGTCCCAGCGACCTTTCGCAGGTCGTCGGTCCACCTGGCTAGGGGATGTCCTACCCTCCGTTTTCCTACGCGCGGTCTCCACTCTAGGACTCGTCTGCTCCAACGGCCATCAGTCCTTCGGCAGATGTAGCCAGCCCACTGCCACTTCAGCTACATACAT